>JAMPIV010010173.1:0-217500 GCA_024509875.1 Oreohelix idahoensis
GTTCAGCTGCAGTTGCTTTGTCAGTAAGCTATATTAGCATAATTAGAGATATTAAAATTGTTGCTTCGGTTGTTACCTAATCCGTTGGAACATGAACTTTTACAAAGAGGAAAAAAAAAGCACCTCTACAACAGCTTATTGGACAAGAAAAATAACACATGAGCAGGCGCATTGCCCTGGCGTGTCTATTCTATTCCTCTAATTTAGTTAGTAAACCCATCCATCACCTGTAACTCCTAGATATGCAGATGATAGCAGAGCCAGTAGAATAATGATGCCCCCCCCCCCCCCCCCCCTCAGTAATGTGCACAGCTGCTGTAGCCTGTGTCTGATCATATTGTCTGCAGCTTCAGTCTTGGAGGAGATTGTGCAGTGGTGGGATAAAGGCCTAATTTGGTTATTCGCTGTCTGGGGGAGAATGTTTGTTTCACGTGATTCCTGTTGCGATATAAGTGCAGGCAATTCTGGCTGTTTTCGTTCTAATTACACGAGTTATCTTTGTTGTCACCCATCGTCTTTATCCGCCAGCGAGCAAGATGTTCTCTCCCCAGCCCCCCATTAGCATGTTCTACTTTGTTCTATTTTCATAAATGGCTGCTTGCGTAGAATAGAAGGATTAAAATATAC
The DNA here is from genome assembly GCA_024509875.1 of Oreohelix idahoensis. Lineage (NCBI taxonomy): Eukaryota > Metazoa > Mollusca > Gastropoda > Stylommatophora > Oreohelicidae > Oreohelix > Oreohelix idahoensis. The sequence continues at coordinate 628 of JAMPIV010010173.1, forward strand.
TGAAGCACATTAAAAACGCACCACTATTATATATACTGATGCCGAGAAGCTGGGGAAAAAAAAGTGTGGGAATGGATTTTCTGCGTGTTTGTTATGAGGTAGAGAGCGAATGGCTGCTGGAATGGAAAGTGCATGATTCAACCCACGGGTTTGTGTACAGACTGCATGAAAACAATGAAAGTTACACGTGCAACACGATTCCCAACAGCTATGACCCTGAAAATGTGTACGCGTTGTGGCAGTATACTCGTTATAAAAAGGCCGTTGAGACAAAACACCCAGTACATGTGCTTGAAATGCCACGACTATCTGAAAACGACCGCCAACGAGCCATTGGTATGTTGGAGACCGGAATGAGCTCACGGGCCATTGCCAGAAGGATGAATTGCCACCACAGCACTATTGTACGTCTCAATGAACGTTACGGAACCACTGGCAGTGCCCGGGATAGACTTCGCAGTGGCAACCACGAGTTACTACCCCTGCGCAAGATCGTCATATTGTGCTGAGTCACCTAAGGAATCGTTCTCTCCCGGCAAGTCAAACAGCAAGAGCAATAGTGGGTAGACGTGGGCAAGTCTCTCGAATGACAGTCATACGACGACTCAGAGATACAGGCTTTACTGCAAGACGACCTTATGTTGGGCCAAACTTGACTCACAGACATCGTCAGCAGCGCCTGCAATGGGCAGAGCAACATGTCAGATGGACTAGACTGCAGTGGAATGCTGTCCTATTCACAGACGAGAGCAGATTCAACATATCCTTTGCTGATGGACGTATGCGGATTTGGCGACGGTGTGGAGAGCGCTTTGCAGATTGCTGTGTTCGTCAGCACAACCGATTTGGAGGTAGCAGTATTCACATTTGGGGAGGATTCAGTTTTCACCATCGCTTGCCTCTTCACGTCTTCCGTGGAAATGTTAATGCTGTGACATATCGAGATGAGGTTCTGGATGCATTGGTTGCTCCTGCGTTCACAAATTATCCAGACTTGCAGCTTCTCCAGCAGGATAACGCACGTGCGCACACCGCATGCATTACGCAGCAATATCTACAGCAGCAGAACATTGTGACGATTGATTGGCCTGCCCTATCACCAGACATGTCCCCTATAGAACATCTGTGGGACGAGCTTGGACGCAGAGTCTACAGGCAAGGTTCTCCAGCTAACCTGCAACAGCTCGAAGCTGCTCTTACACGTGAATGGGACTTGATTCCCCGGAATTTCCTTCAGAGACTTGTGCGTTCCATGCGAAGCCGCTGCCAAGCTTGTTTGCAAGCACACGGTGGACGTACGAGATACTGAGGATAGTGTGAATGAATTTTTTTTTTTTTTGGTTGTATTTTTGGTTTTCTCCCTTGCCTGCACAGAATGCAATGAATTTCATAACAATCAAATGTACAAATTAATGACCAGCATGGATTCATCGGAAAATGAATAAAGATTCCAAATATGTAAACTTGTAAACACTTATATTTACATTTCACACTCTGTTCCTGGATTATACAGGTGGTGCGTTTTTAATGTGCTTCAGTATAGTATGACGATCAGCAATGTGAAAATGATGGAAAGAGCCAGGTGGAACAAGAGATGAGGAGAAGATATTGGCATTGGATGGAAGACAACAGTGAGGAAACCAGTGGATAAGCCCACAAGGTAGCCCTTGTAGAAAACAAAATAGAGAGAACCCAAAGACACATGAAGAAGGGAATTAGAGACGGACTTATAAGAGGTTAAGAAGACATGGAAATAACTTGTAATAAATGGCACAGGACAGGAAGCCATGGTATGAAGTTAAATGCCTTATGCTCCACAGGAAGCTGAAGGGTGATGATGTTGCATACTCTTAGTTGACTACCAAATCTTTCTGAAGTCATCAGTACAGTCATCATTACCATTTGACTTCCCACAAAGCATAGGCCTTCATCAAATACTTCCAATCTCCTCTGTCCTGTGCCATCCGCTCAGGGTCAGTTCATGACTTCTCTATCCCATTCATGTGTCTTTATTTCTCTTCTCAGTCGCCCCTGCCTTCCTTACCCAGGGGATTCTGGACCAAGGACTGCTACGTAATGCTAATGTAAACAGGTTTCCTTAATGTGTATCCATCCACCGTTAGTATGTTTCTTTCTCAAATGCTTAGCAGAATTGCACCAGACAACAAAGAGTAGTAGATCTAATTAAGAAATAATCCAGTAACTAGGTACACACGCCTGCCCAATCATACTCCAAGGAAAGAGAAGGGGAAGACGGAAATGAATCAGCGTATAGACATTATTAAGGGTAGAACATTAACATATGCAGAGTGGAGATCCCGCAGAGCATGTAAGGATCTTCATCACTGGCACCTTTCCATATTTACACATATTGTCCCGCCACGTAGAATTACTTGCTAACTACTTTCGTAACCTGTAGGGTACTTACCATTGTCCAGTTCGTCTGTCGTCCGACCTAACGATTACTTACATTACAGGTCCTAAGTGGGGGAAAAATACTGGAGCGTTTGATAAAAGGTTTTTAAAATCCCAAGGGAGGTGCGATCGCCCCATCGCCACCCCTTTGAATCCGCCAATGATCTTGATGTATAGCGTCCTTCAGCTTGGAATATATCATAAATCCCCAAATACGCAGTGCTGTATAATTGCGAAGTGTTTAAGTAAATGTGTATATTTCGTTTAATCTGAATATGTTTAACAAATATGTAGATGGATTGTTTAGCTATATAATAAATGGAAATGTGACGGGCACTTCTTTGTTTTTCGTGCTCATATAACCACATTCATCCGGTTTCGTAAAATGAGAGATCTGTCTCAGACTTTTTTAACGCCATACATTTCTGCCCATGGTAACGGGTAGATGATGGCCATGATGTCTGTCTGGTTCTCTCACGTAGCCGGCATTCTTGGAGAACACGCTGCACTGTTTGCTTTTGTTCTGCCTCGTGAAACTATCAGTTTGTTCAATTTTCAACATATTGCGTTTCCTGGTTCTGTATATATATAGTACTACTTGTATTAATTTTTTTTTATTTTTAAGAAAGAGAAATGTTTTCAAAATAACATTACAAACGATTCAAAACCAGGCGCAACTTACGTATACATGTACTTGCACAGATGTAGCCCACTATTTAAAATAATGAGGAATCCTCTTTTGCACCAAACTGGATAGTCTCCTTTTGGTTCCTAAGTCCCGCATTCTCTTCAACAGCAGAAGCTGTGTAGGACAGCTGTCATCTTCTTGCTCGTACCAAGCCATCGCTGTTTCTAGTGCTATAAAGGCCTCTTCAGGACTTGGTCGACGTTTTGGTTTTTCTTCATAATCTACAAGTACATCATGTACTTCTGAGGAGTCTTCATCATCGGTCACTACATGTATTTGGTTTTCTTCTTGCACAAAAGACAAAATTTCTTCGTCATTCAAAAACTGAAAACCAGAATCATTATCATCTTCTAGCCACATGTGTGCATCATCTTTGTCACAGTCTGAAAATCCGGGCATTGCTTGAAACAGTTCCACAACTTCATTTATACAATCATCATTTGTGTCCACTGCAGTAGTTTCATTTCCTCCTTTTTTCCCAAGCAATCTACTCCAAGCCTTGTTGAGATTATCTTGTGACAGGGTGGTCCAAGCATCAGCTAACATATAGCAGCAGTCTTTGAGATTAAGCTTTTTGGAAAACGCCACCACACTTTCTTCATCCTCAGCCAACAATAAACGACGCAGGACTTCCATCTTGTACATCTTTTTAAGCTTTGCTATAACACCCTGATCCATTGGTTGAATCAGTGCTGTTACATTGGGAGGCAGAAAAATTACTTTAAAATTTGCATCAACTGCATTCAATGTATCCGTCTCTGGATGAGATGGTGCATTGTCCAGTAGAAGAATTACTTTTCCAGTTTTCTTTTCTTGTTTCTCTCAACCTCTTCACATTTGGGATGAACTGATTTGTATACCAATCAAGAAATATTTCACTATTCATCCAAGCACTCTTCTGTGCTTTGTAACACAATGGGAGACATGTCACATTCTTTAAACAACGTGGTTTTTTGGCTTTGCCGATCATTAGCACCGGTAAACGATGACTTCCACTGGCATTCGCGGCTACCAAAATTGTTACTCTCTCTTTGCACTTTTTAAACCCAGGGGCAGCTGCTTCGCGCTGAGATGCAAGTGATTTTTGAGGCAATGATTTCCAGTATAAGCCAGTCTCACCGGCATTATACACATCATCGAGTGAATAACCTTCTTCTTCCAAAAAAGCCAAGAATGTTTCTTTAAAATTTTTAGCGGCAGTTGCATCGCTAAATAAAGATTCCCCTTGAATCTCCAATTCTCGTATGCCATGACGAGATTTAAAGTTTCTTAACCATCCCTGGCTAGCCTTAAAGTCAGGAGGACCGTCAAGTTGATTGTTGAACTGAAGTGCCTTTTCACACAACAGAGAACCAGAGATAGGTTCCCCTTTGCTTCTTCTTTGCACAAACCATATATACAAAGCCTCTTCCAATTTCACATCTTTCGCATTTCTCATGGTTTTACGTTTCTTCGACCCATTTTCACTATCAAATTTCGATGCAAAACTCATAATTTTATCCTTGTTACTTTTGATGTCAGAGACGGTAGCTTTCCCAACATTGAAAATCCTCGCAAGTGAAGACACAGTTTCACCTTGTCCTAGTCTCTTGATAATTTCTGTTTTCGTTTCAATTGACAAAACATTGCGGTTCCTTTTATATGCTTTAGGCCTACTGGAAGATGCCACATCGCACAGAGAAATACTTGTACACCAAAATTATTCTGCTGTAGTAGCAGACACAATTATTTTAAGTTGAACTGTCTGTTTAGCCAGTGTTCTACCTAGAACGCACACGTACACTGGATTGGTAAACCAGATATTAACTGACTTTATGATCTAACTGACTTCCTGTACGTAAGCGACCGACCATTAGCCATCCCATTCTCTACAAATTGTTCGCACACATTTGAAGTTTGCCGCATCAAAAGATTCAGAATTTTAGTCTAACGTGACTGTGGCATCTGATTTTTTTTTTTTTTCTGGAAAAAGTGTTCGGATAATTGGATGTTCGGATAATTGGGGTTCGGATAAATGGAGTTCTACTGTATATATATATCGGCTCTCTTCTCTTTGCTTTCTATGGTGCGGAATGCTGGAGAGTAACAGAGAAGGAAATACTGTCCTCCTTGCACACAATCTGCCCAAGGAATATTCGCCGAATCTTGTGGGTACCTTTTTGGAATACCACCACCAATCAAGAACTGCTTACTCGGAGCAACCAAGAGGATATGCACACCATCATAGCTGGCAGACGCTAGAGTTGGGTTGGCCACGTCCTCAGAAGAGACCCTGATGCTATCACAAGAACAGTTATGCTATGGACCCCTGAAGGAAAGTGAAAGAAGGGTCGACCAAAAACAACTTGGCCCAGTACTGTGGAGGCCGAGATGCAAGGAATGAACCAGAGTGAGGGCACTGTACGAAGGATGGCCGCCGACCGAACAAAGTGGAAGCAGTTTGTTGCTGCCCTGCATGACGCCACTAGGTATGATGGCCACTGACTGCTTTGGCTGCCGGCTGCTAAGGATCAAAGAAGAATAAGAAGAGTACACCGGATATGTCTGCGTGCCTGGTTCTGAGCCTGGATTTTTTTTTAACCAGCTCTCTACTTTATAAGGAGCCGGATGCTTTGAGTCGGGGGGGGGGGGGGGGGGGGGGAAGAGTGTGACATTAGGTGCAGATACAGAGATCACGGGATTTTTTTTTTTTTTAAGTATGTCTGCCTTGTTTTGGCGAGGAGAGCACCGTTCTACCTAGACGCATCGGCAGTCAGTTATATTAGGGAGCATGCCAAAACATAAAAAAGATCCTTGGTCTGGTTTTGTGCATATATCACGGAATGATTAGATATATCCTAGCTGGCAAGGAGAATGAATGTTAGAGAAATTTCGGATTAGCCCTTTTTTATTCGATATTTAGTAGCGTGGTGTCACCAGGATTAAGTGTACTTCTCCCGCGTTCCCAGTGAATACTTACGAACTAGCTTAAAAAATGCACTTTAATCGTGAAGAGCGTGAGATAGGAACGCGATCTTTTATTTGAAGTGAAGTTAACGTTCATTAAAATATCATTTTGTTTCAAGTGAAGTTAACATTCGTTAAAGTATAATTTTGTTTCAAGTAAAGTTAACGTTCATTAAAATATCATTTTGTTTGAAGTGAAGTTAACGTCCGTTAAAGTATCATTTCGTTTTAAGTGAAGTTAACAATCGTTAAAATATCATTTTGTTTGAAGTGAATTTAACATTCGTTAAAATATCATTTTGTTTCAAGTGAAATTAACGTTCGTTAAAATATTTTGTTTGAAGTCTTCTTCTTCTTCTTCCTTGTTCGTCCTGAAAAAGACGTTGGTTGCATTGTGTCGCCGTTTACAGCGGAGCTGCGGTATTTGCGCCTTTCGGCCCGACACATCCGACTTCCGCAGAACATTTTTGGGACCGGGTTTGCCTTCCCCTCTTCGATCCCTACTCTCTCGGCCAGACTGCAATTGATGCAGCCTGTTACCAGGACCACCACTTGGAGGTGGAGTAGGGTCTTGGTCAGTGTCGTAGATTTTTTGATAGGTATTTAAGATCAATTATGGTCCGGTCTGCAACTGGAATCAGCAACTGGAACAGACAGATGCCTTCACATACCTAGGATGCATAGTAACACCAGACGGCGGAGCAAGCAAAGACATCAACAACAGAATGAACAAAGCAAGAACAGCCTTTCTTAGTCTAAACAACATCTGGAAGTCCTCTCAGTACAGCACAAGCACAAAATTAGGATTATATCAGAGCTGTGTGCTTTCTGTGCTTCTCTATGGCGCGGAGAGCTGGAGAGTTACAGAGAAGGAAATGTCGAAATTGTCCTCTTTTCACACAACATGCCTAAGAAAAATTCTCCGAATCTTTTGGCCGAATATCATCACCAACCAAGATCTGCTTACTCGGAGCAAGCAAGAGGACATGCACACCATCATAGCTGCAGACGCTGGAGCTGGGTTGGCCATGTCCTCAGAAGAGACCCCGATGCCATCACAAGAACAGCTATGCTTTGGACCCCTGAAGGAAAACGAAAGAGAGGCCGACCAAAAACAACTTGGCGGAGGACTGTGGAGGCTGAGATGCAAAGAATGAACCAGAGTTGGGGCACTGTACGAAGGATGGCCGCCGACCGAGCAAAGTGGAATCAATTTGCTGTTGCCCTACAAGACGCCACCATGCGTAATGGCCACTGACTGCTTTGACGGTCGGTGGCTAAGGATCAAAGAAGAAAGATGGTCCGGTCTGAATAGAACTAGAACAGGTGATAGCTCAGTGGGAGATAAGGTAAAGAAATAGATTTTTTCACGAGTGAAATGGTGAAAGGTACAGTCTGTCCCTGGATTTGAGAGATAATCTATCCAGCCTATCGATCACGACTGAGATTTTTAGATCAGACAGTTTTCATATATATATATATATATATATATATATATATATATATATATATATATATATATATATATATATATATATATATATATTCAACCACTCACCTCTACACACACACAGATAAGTGTCGACAATTAGACGCACAAACGTGAAAACTATATCAATGGAATAGGGATCTTTTGGGACGAGCTGACTAACACACGTAAATAAAGTTTATGTAAATTTTATTTATCATAAAGGACTTCACAACAGCAATATTTTTGAATATCAATCAAATTATAATAAACATAAGTTAATGAATTAATTAAAGAGTTAGACTCATAGGTGTAATCCTCCCTCCCTCTGTTGAGACAAGATCCCGTTAGAAGAAAAGTTATTAACCCCCAAAGAGTCAAAGGTTTGTACGCTATGGTCTAGGATTTCCCTCTACAGTAAAGAACAGAGTTTATACGTTAATCTATTCTGAAAGGGACAGCATTAGCAAAACTTGCATAAACAAATACAAAGTGAGTACATGGGTTATACAATAAAAGAATTATTCATCCCTGCTTTCTTTCGCTCTGACAAACCTGTGATCACATCCAGTCACTCTTACCTAATAGGCGCTTTCATAACATCTGGAACAATCGTTAAGGTACACACAGCAAATCCAAGGTTGGGTTTTGGCGAAACAAGCCCCCGTTTCTCCAAGACTAATTAATCCAAATGTTGGGAAACGCTTGATTCGTTGCTGTTAGTAGGATGCTGATTGTCACTTCAATTTTTGTCCAGGTAGGAAAATACTTAAGAGATCTAATGTTCACAGTGTACAGTAGCTTGGAATATTCGATCGTTAAATCGAGTGTCAGGTAAATAAATCTGTTCAGGATAAATCTTCTTCACAACACAGTGGTTGTTAGTCAGGTACGGTCAATGTTTGATTATGTCGCCACAACGGGCTGAATGTATATGAAATTATGAAAAAGAAATCTGGGTATCTATAAGTCCAGTAAAAATTTATTCTTAATATTCTTTGGATTGGTACTCTGTCTCTTTCTGGGTGTAAAACACGAGGCCAGACAGTCACCTTGAAAACCCGATATTTATATCATAATGTTCTCTTGTACTGTTGGACTTAAGTCCGTTATTCTCAGATTCATATGGAAGCCGCTGGTAAGGTTTAGGGTTTGACCCAATACTGTGTAAAGGAGAAAGAAATACAAACCCGCGTAAAATATAATATATTTATCCACTTCGGTTATTTAACTTTAAATTATAACCTACAAGCTTAGAGCTTGTCTTATCGTTTAAAAACTCCTGTGAAATAAATTCTAGTCATTTAAACAAATCAATCATCATGAATTAGAAATAAATACATATTTCGTCAATACTCATGATGAACGGTGCATTTACTAGTTGGTTAAAATATTGTCTGACTGGTTACTAGCTATTAATTAAATTTCTTTTATAGCTGGAATAGTTTAGCTAGAAATTATTATCTATTCAGCAAGCCTATGTAACACAGTAAATCCTAGAGAAATATAAATGACGGACTTATATAGTAAATCACTGCACCAAAAATCTAGTAAAATATAATTGACGATTTTACCACTTAAATCACTCAAAAATACTAGTAAATATAATTACCTCAAACACAGAAATTCTAAGACTATCTCCAACGAAAAACTAAGAAACTTCACTAATACAAGTGATTCTAGAAATCGAGCTAGATGTCTTTAAGATCTGTGGGTACTGGATAACTTGAGTTAGAATGCTGGGGTATATACCTTGTATATCTCTGAAATCAGATGGAATGTTACACTATACACCGAAACCAGACTCTCTGCTAGATTTAGCACCTACGCTCAGATCTTGTGGAATACGTGAAATCAAAGCCATTTTTCACGCTAGAACCGAAACCCAGACTCTGTTGCGTACGGACTCGCTTGAGATCCGGCGTAACGTAATTTGCTAATCAGTGCAAATTTTACACGTCTCTGCTCGTATGGGCCATTCCAGCGATCAATGTCCTTTGATCTGGCGATTCGCCGTGTTTAATTATCTTTCTAGCGAACGGATTTACAAGGGAGGTAATAGAAATTTGTCTCACCTTGGTTCCAAATTATCTGCTCCTAGTAATCAAATTATTTCCCCTGATCGCTGTCTGATCTATTACAACGATTTTCAATCGCTGGCGTTTAATTACAGCTCAACGTTAGCTAATAGGTCTGCTCGTGAACATTCATCAAAGGAAATAGCGAACAGCAATAAAATATGCGTGCTAACTTAGAAAAAAGACAGATCTCTGAGTGTAGGAGGGTTTTGTGTTAACAAACGTGCGTAGATGAAAGAAAGGTAAAAGAAAAGTGTACATAATGAAATAGATATATGAAAGCTATTATCATAATATGTCACAGTCAGCTCTGGTTCGCTGACCCTGACGCAAGCAGTCAAGCTATGAGTCGCTGACTGCATTCATCTCTTGCTGCATCTTGGGTCCCATTTTGTTTGAAGTGAGGTTAACGTTCGTTAAAGTATAATTTTGTTTCAAGTGAAGTTAACGTTCGTTAAGTATCATTTTGTTTAAAGTGAAGTTAACGTTCGTTAAAGCATAAGTTTCTTCGTTCACCCACAGATGTCAGCTTGAATAAGTTCAAAGAAAGCAGTGGTCAGCCTGAGGCTGTTGATATCTCGGTAGATTTTCTCCAGGAATGGTACTGGTGATGGCCATATGCCGTTTCTATGTTCCTCATATGTTGGGCACCTTTGAAGCAGATGTTCGGCAGTCATTTATCAGTGCCACAATCACACTCATCGATAGTTCCTGTCTTTAATTTGTTGAATAGATGGTATCTCAATCTGTTATGACCTGTGCGAAGTCTGAAGATTACCACTTGTTCACTTCTGCTGAGCTGGTAATACGGATCATTTTTTGTGTGGCCTGGATGCTCTTCTTCCCACTTGTGCCTGTACCTGCACTTGATACAACTCTTGGCCTCCTCATAAGTTATGTTTGTGTCAAGTTGAGGAAGCTTTCCCCCTTCCTTTGCCACGCTGTCAGCCTCTTCATTTCCAGGGATGTTGCAGTGAGAAGGGATCCAATGTATCACGACTCTTTTGTATTGCTGACACAGTCTGTAAAGTGTTACTCTTAGGTCATCCAGTTCAGTATTACTTTGACTTGTGGCCGTTTGACCGACCACTTGAGCATTTATTCGTGCTGGATTCTAGTCATAATTACTAAATAGAAAAATAACACGATACACTAAGGATAGGATAAAAAGGGGAGAGACCGGCTAGGTCAGCGTGTGACACAGTGCACGCTAATTTTACCCGGCAGTCGTCATAGAGATATAGGGATGCAGGTTAGAGACAGCTACATCACGCTATAAGCACGTGATGACTGACCAATAATTTATCAATAGAATAAGCTTCCCAACCAATGAGAAAACGTAGCCAGCTCAAGCCCACTACGATTTGGTCGGCAAGAAATTAATCCAGTTAGTCCTGAAGAGAAGAGCGATGTAGTAAGACGTTGCTACAGTCTGGCTGTTTTAGTTGAAGTTTTCAACAGTTATGTGACCAAGTATTTCGTATATGTGTAATTGTACACATGGAATAGATATTGGTTATCCTTGATACATGTAAGTACGAACTCTCGCACTGCCTATATATATATATATATATATATATATATATATATATATATATATATATATATATATATATATATATATATATATATATATATATATATATATATATATATATATATATAAAGTTCAGTCCGCCTATGCAAAATGAAATATTTATGGATCTGTTTAAATGGACGATTAATATGAATCAGAGAATAAAGCAACTGATGAAAACTACGAAGGAAAGGAAATAAAAAATGAGGTTTTGATATCCAGAAGATTGGAAGGATTTTTAGAAATAGTGAATAATACTACGAGATATTTTTGGGTGGCATTGAACAGGAAATATGCACTTATTGAGAAGAAACGACAAGTTTCGTCTATTGTATAAAATGTATAAAAATTATTGAACTTTTGTTGTAAGCCATTTGAACCAGTTACTGAAGTTAAATAAAACTTGTGAAAAATAACCAGGCTGTTGAGGATTTTAAGCTGGTTGGAATGTATGGATGCAATGTCCTGTTCTCATTTAAATCTTAACCACTAAAGCTCTCCAATTACACCAACGGTAGGAGGAATGGAACGATACCTGGACACAAAGATAGGGTGTGAGAAATCAATATCTCTGGCGAGCTTTAAGCCAGTATAACAATCACTCACGTAGACATGAAATAAGATCCAAAATGGATACCGGTTACATTCCACAAGAACACCACAACTGAAACACAGGGTAGACGGCTACATAAGATAATTGGTACCGTGTCAGTCTTTGGATAGGACGGCACGGTTACAGACTTTTCAGCGTTGTAATCATTGACAGCGCACCTGAGAAGATAGCTACTGGTCTCTATGAGCTTTCTTCTGTCATTAGAATTTCTGATGCAGTTTTTAAGGCCTCTGCCTCTGCTCTGAAGTTACTTGAAAATTTCCCTGTTGTGACTGCTATCTTTTTTTGTGTGCCATTGCTTAAGCTCAGGAAGACTCCTCCACCCTCATCTTCTGTTGCATTAGTTGCTGATCCATCTTGTGTATGCATGGATCCAGGTGTTATTAGGGTAATGTTTCTCTATATATTTTGTGGTTAGGACTCTCCCTTCTGTTTCATTTTGGCTGTTCTTTCTCTCAATACCAGGAACGTTTTCTATCATTTCAGGGAAGCACTGTTGTTTCCAAATTAGTAGCTTGTGTGCAGTACATATTGGCGTAGCTGTTGATATTGCGTTTATGGGGTCTGCTCTCATCTTTGTTTTGACTGTCTCTTCAAAGTTGCTTCGCTTCAGTCTTCCCCTTCCAAGTCCATTTATTCTCTTGTGCATTGGGTGGTCTATCAGCCTCCTGAATTTCTCGGCTTGTTGCTGGGCTCTGCTATCTCATCTATCTTCCATATGTTTTAGGTGAGTAATCTTTTCCAACTCTGCAAAGGGTGTTGACTTCATGCCCCCTGTTATGATTCTCAATGCTTGGTTTTGGGTTCTGTTTATTTTGTCAAAGTTCGACTTAGCTGCCGTTGACCATGCTGCAATGCCATATTCTAAGACTGGTCTCACTCGCCCAGTATATAGCTTCTTTAGTACTCTTTCGTCTGCTCCCCAACCCGTGCAGCTAGTTTTTTCATGATTGCCATTCTCTGCCTTGCTCTTGTCCTGTTTTTTTTTCAATCTGGGTTTTCCAAGTCAAGCGGCGATCAAAGGTAATGCCTAGGTAGTTTGGGTTTTCATCCAGATATAAATTTTTCCCATTTAGCACCAATTTGGAGATCTGTGGTTTGTTTGAGAGAGAAAAAAACAACTGTATGATGTTTTCCCTTCATTTATCTTTACTAGCCATGCCTTGGCCGACTCCTCCAATGATGTTAGGGCTTGCTGCATCCGAATGCTTGCCGTAGTGATATATTCCTCTGAGATCCACAGGGCTAAGTCGTCTGCAAAGGAGGCATTGTGGGTTCTTCTTGGAATATTCTCTGATATGTCATTAATATATGCGAGAAACAACGTGGGTGCCAGGACTCCCCCTTGGGGAACACCCTGCTCCAATACCATCTTTCTACTGGTCTGTCCTTGTTGGACTCTGGCAGTTATATTCTCAAGATAGTGGCTGATCCATTTGAACATTCTCCCACACACTTCACTTTTTTGCATCTTGACTTTCAGTCCATCTTTCCACACTTTGTCAATTGCTTTTTCTAAGTCCACCCAAACCACCAATGTGTGCTTTTTTCTTGGAAAGCGTCCTCAATTTTCTGAGTTATATAGGTGGTCTGATCTTCAGTGGATCTGTGTTTTCTGAATCCTGCTTGCTGTGGGGCTAAGCGATGTTTTTCCTCTAGATGCCATATTACTCGGGTATTAATTATGTGCTCCATCAATTTCCCAACACAGCTAAGTAGACTGATAGGTCTGTAGCCATTTGGTTCTGTCTGAATTTTGTCTTTCTTAGGTATTGGAATCAGTATGGCTTCTTTCCATGCATGTGGTACTATTCCTCTTTTCCAGCTGCATTTTAGGATGGCCAGAAGCTTCTTTTAGACCTGTTATCATTTCATTGGTTATCCCATTTTTGCAGACTTTTAGACTTTGATAATTGTGCTGATATTATGTTTCATTTCATGTATTTTAAATTCATCTGTTCATTGGAACTGTAGAACTTTTTTCCATTTAACAAGTCTCGTTTTGACGACTTATAATCATTTAATCATCACACAACTTTCCATCATGATTTACCAACACTAATATGTTTCACGTTAAAGAACACTTGATATAGCACAGTCTTAGAGTTCACAGTTTATCAGACATTACACGTCTGTTACTTTGCCGTTTAATTAACATTCAATATCTTGTAACCAAAAGCTTGGTATACTTATTATATTTATACAGAATTACTTATTATATTTTACTGCCTAATTAATCATTCTGCTAATTCTGTTTGGCATCCATCGCCGGCTCTATCAGCCTTTCATATTAATACTGCGTTCGCATTTTTAAACACTGCCTAATAAATTATTGCGGTTAATATAATATACATGGTCCTTCATTATTTATTATTATTCAATATCATACTTAGTGGCCATGCCACATTTTACAAACCACTTTGCCACACACTGCGTGTCTAACTCACAAATAGTTAAGAAGTAAATTAGATTGGAGGATTTGGTCTATTCCACTCGAACAATCCTATCGAGGTTAACTCATTTATTTCAATTTATTTCAATTTAGAAATGTAAATAAATCAATAAGGATTTTACAGCACATAATAATAAAGATTATCACGAGAAAACAAACTCACAACAATTTGATGATTTTAAAGAAGAAAAAAATTATTACACCAATAGTGAAAACAAGGATTATGAATGAATTGTGTTAGTAAAGTTCCCGGCAGGCCTGATAAGCTTTTGCTGGAAAATATGTGAAATACTGTTTGTGTGTAAATGAATGTTTGTTCCTTTGTTCCTTTGGTGTGAATGTTGGAAACAACTTATATCCTGGGGTTCTCTTGGAAAAATATATCGTAATCCAATGCTTGAAATTGACTTCACTGTTCGAATAAGGTATCCACAAAGGGGCACAGAATCTGAACACGATTTTATAAATCCAAGATTGGGGTAACGACTTCACTGTTCGAATAAGGTATCCACAATGGGCACATAATCTGAACACGATTTTTATAAATCCAAGATAGGTGTAACGTATCCACAGTTGATGCGATATCCACAGATAACGAATTTGCTTCCAAAGGTGGGATGGAGGGTTAAAATGGGTGGAGTATGGTACGGGTGATGGTTGTTAAGGGTAATATCTGGTGTTGAGAATCGTTGCAATAATTGCAGTAATTGAAGTAATTGAAATGATTGAAATAATCGAAATAAGTGAAGGGAATTATTGTGACTGGTGGACGAGGACTATATGGCCACTGGCCAAAGGTAACCTCTTTTCAGCAATACGAGACAAGACTTTGCACTGCGTAAATCTGTTAGACAAAACAAAAATACATGTGTAACTACTCTTCTGCTGCAACATGCAGATTACAACAGAAACAATTTAAGCAGTGTCCAGCGTCGGCATGTTGATATCCATGCATGCGTCCCTTTCCTAATATAGGTCGGTCCATTCTTAAACATTCCTGTCTGCTGTGAATGAATTAGCTGGCCAGTCCAGGTACATACACCATAACAAGACTGTTGCTTCCTCCCCTGTCAGACAAAGTTACATGAGGGTCCGCTAGAGAATCCTCCTGTGCTTTCCACCGGTCATTCCTTTCCGCATTCATAATAATATGCTCATACATTAATGTTACAAACATTGAAAAGTAAAATGATCATTGAAATTATGAATGATACAAACATTGTAACATAACATCGCTTTAAAATACAAGCAGTGAAAATAAATGAATTTTCGTAAGCATTTATGATACATACATGGTAAAGGAAACCCGTTTATATAATACGCTTAGATTTTCACCATGATAGTAATATATTTCATTAGACTTTCACCCTGATAGTAATATATTTCATATCTATATATTTGAGCTAATTTCCTATTTACTGGAAAAAGCGAATACATACCCGCTCCGGGATTTTAGTCTGTTAAGTTTAAACGAGAGGGCACTTGGTGTGTTTAACTCAAGTCTCCCTATGTACAGTTTTACTTTACAAGACTACGAAATGCGTCTTTCTCTTACAGTTGCTTAACACCAAGTGAAGTCTAAAAAACTAGTTTGTTAAAGAAAGAATTAATTTCGATTTACCCGCTACATTTTAAACGTTCCCACGATAGCCAAAAGTTATTAGTTTTGCATATGTCACGTCTCATGCTAAGACACGTAAACTACTTATCGTGCCGGTCTCCTGTTGACCACTGCACACTGAAATTAGATTCTCTGGTAATCACTGTCGTCTCTACTAAGCGAATAAATCGTATTGACATCTTTAAAGAAATGCTAAGGTTTGAAGAAGATATAATTTGGATCGAGTGACAGGGCTATTAATGAGGACTGTCGAAAAAAACAGCTAAAGAAACGAACACAGGTGCAAAATATTTCCGTTAAGGAATTTTCCATAATTCAAAATTTATCTAGTGAGTTGTTGAGATTTTCTATTGTTTGCTTCCAGCAGTCTCTTGTTGTTTGGTTTAATGTTCTTTTGTACTTTGCAGTGGTTGCTTTGAGCAAGATGTTTACCACAGTAGTTTGTTCTGTTTCTGTCGTGTCTCTGGCTTCTGTTACCTCATCTTCAAGTTTTTGCAGTTCTTCATTCCAGTATGGTTTAGGCCTTCTGTTACCTCATCTTCAAGTTTTTGCAGTTCTTCATTCCAGTATGGTTTATAGTTCTTTCTTGCCCCTCACGGAATAGTCTCAATAGCTGCTTGAAGTATTGCTCTATTAAAGCTTTCAACCATATTTTGTATGCTGTTGTTTCGTGTGTTGATGGTCTCGCAAAGTCTGTCAGTCAGCACTTTTGTAATTCCATCGGGGCAATGGTTTCACTTCATGGGGAACATACTCCATATTAACCACTTTCTTTATTGGTCTGTGGTCGCTGCCTGCTAGATGGCCAATTACTTGTCGGTCAATTTTGTGAAGAATGTCCCCTGTGGCGAAAGCTAGGTCTGGAGTGGAAGTGGTGTGCCATCTTCTAGAGTAGAAACTGGGTTTATCATCTGGCCTGTTGATAAGGTGAAGGTTTGTGCCTATCTCCCAGTCCTCCACTTCCTTTCCTCTACTGTCTGTAATCGGATATCCCCATCTTTCCGAGTGGCTGTTGAAGTCTCCGACCACTATGCAGTTTTAAGCTCTTTATTTCCATACTTGCAAGTGACAGGTCTTTGCTTTGTGGGCCATACAAATTGTAGATACGCATGTTCGTTTCCTTTATTTTGTCAACCCCTAACATTTCCGACGGGTCGTTGAAGTTCACGGATACCTCGCTACTTGGTATTGAGTTTCGGGTAAGTAATAGCACACCTCCTTCGTGTCCTTCTCGATCGAGTCGGACAGCCTGGTATCCTCTTATTGAGAATCTGTGGTTGCTGTTGAGATGTGTTTCTTGGATGCAAGCCACATCGATTTGATCCCCATAAAGGCGGGTTTTTAGGGGGACTTGTTTGTTGAGAATTCCTTCTGCATTCCACTGCAGAATGTTGAGTGTTCTTGGTGTTTGATCAATAGCTTTTTGCCCTTTCCTCTGTACATTGACTCCACAATTCAGGGGAAGGTGACCACAGTTGTATTGGTTGGACCCCTTCGAGGCGGGGGGTCCGGCACTCCTGCCGCCTGGCGGGACTCCACGGGACGAGCACAACAATGCTTAAATTGTATTCGTGACATCTTCATTAGGCGAAGTACTTTGCACTGTTTCGTTAAGCATGTAGCCCAGTGCATCCGATTTCAACAGGCGTTTCTGTAGGGCGTTCCTTAGCCCTTGGCAGCCTACCTGCAAGGCAGCAGGTGGTTTAAAATGAGAATTTACCTTCTCCTAGACAAACTGCCTTCCAAGGCTTACGAGCTTCATCTACCCGGGATTTAACCCATGCCTGGGGTTTGGGTTGGTGCTGGCCAGAGTCCACTCGCCGGTGGGTACTGCGCCTACGCCGTAAGGGGTCCCAAACTACTCCCGATAGACGACAAACAGTGAAGAATGAGGCAAGAAAGCATTTAACCCATGAAGTGGGGGTGGATTGGTGCAGACCAGAGCATGTACCACTCACCGGTGGGTTCTGCATCTACACCTATAGGGTTCCACCTACTCCTCAGCCCATTTAGTCTCGCTCCTCACCAAGGACCTGTCAGGCTTGGGTAACCCTGCCAGGAGTAAAACCCTCGCCGGCATAGCTCCCGGGATCATTGGGGCACTCATGCTCTCCAACCAACGGCAATGTAGGCTTACATGTGGGGAGTAATTTTGTTTGAAGTGATGTTAAAGTTCGTCAAAATATCATCTGAAGCGGTTAACATTCGTTAAAATATCATTTTGTTTCAATTTTCACCTGCTCTGTTGATGGACCTGCGGGAAGCAAATCGTCCGGCCCAGATAGAAGATACATATATGTTGCAGTTATTCTCGGTTCTAAATACTCTGAAAGCAGATATGATTTTATCAAGTTAGATGTTTTGAGAGCTCTAAAGAAGGATCACACAGCTTCTGTTACCTGCCGCTGGTCTAGAGCGTAGAAGCACCTTGCTTCTGTTTTATCAGACTCAAGACGCGGTGACTCCAGAAGCACTATGGTTCTCTTTTATGTGACTAGAACAGGGGTCGGCAACCAGTCCATCCCGATCTACCGATAGATCTCAGTGAATGATTTGGTAGATCTTTACCCGCGGCGCGGGTCATCAGGTGTTAGACTTGAAGGCAAAACGGAACGAGGATCAAAAGACAAAAATCTGACTGAACGCGTACTTGAACTAGCGAGGTTAATGGACGCAAATTGGTGGGGCAAGGAGGAAAAGTCACGTTCCCCCCCCCCCCCCCCAAGTTGACATAAAGTAAGGAATTCGACAGAAGGGACCTTGGATATGATACGCCACAGTCATTTATTGGACGCTTTTGCGATACCAAGCCTTTTATTTGAATTCATCGGCTAAACGCAGATGCTTGAAATATTACAAAATTCAAAAAGTAACTTTTTCTTAATATTAATGTTAGGAATATAAAAATTAGCTGGCCGGATGGCCCATTCTGAGCAGTGAAATAATATGCTTTTAATTATACAGACGGATAGATAATAATGAAGACATTGACAAAAGACTGTGTTGTTCACAACAGCGAAAGACTGCATTGAATCAAACATCTCACTATTTGCACAAAAATCGCGACCTTGAAGACTCAAGTGTCCAAATCTAGTTAGAATGAAAGAGAAGGGGAATTGGTGGAAACTGTGGCTAAAAATAACTTTTCAGGCAAAATTGTAGAGGGGATGAATAGGTTGGTTCAAAAAACAAGTACGTTTTTGTGAAAACGCAAGTAGAGACGGACAGACTAACAGATAAAAATCCATACTTGACTGAAGCATGACTGAAATGACTTTAGTGTAGGAAATTTGAATTGAAAAACACAAGGCAGTGATTGGCCACAGACAATCATATTATCGGCGCTCAGACGCGCATTTGGGGCCATTCCTCAATAGTTGTCCAGTGATAGACACAGTAAATTTCAAGTGTGGTGATTTCCAAATGAAATAAATTGAAATAAGTTCAGGGACGCCATACTATAGCCAGCAGCTCAGATGAGTTTTGCTAGCATTTCTGTGTTCTTTATTCATAATCTGGTAAGATTGAAATTATTTCTTTGTATATTTTGAATATTGTTTAATGTTTCGAGTGATTTGATACTGCCATATCGAAATCTAGCCTTACAAACAAGTAAGGATTTGCTCTGGACCCCCCCGCCCCAGTTCAGGGTCTAGAGACAAATAAAATACATAAACTCCAGCAAGGATTAGGAAGGACAGATCAAGTGTTGAGATCAATGAAACATATTACCTATACTATTTTAGGGGAGGAAACTAATAAACATATTTCAGAATCTGTAGTCTGGGAGGACCTATCTGATGTGAAACCACCATGGTAAAATGTGCTGTATGGTCAGAGAGATCTGACCTGTCTATATGGTGTTGTTGTTGTGTAGTGTTGTGTCCAGACATGGTTAGAGAATGGACTTTTGACACATAGCCAATACTTTGATTGCAGAGCTGTGAGTTTCAGTTGTCACCAAGGCGGTGTAAACTAAGTTGGTGATTTTACCAGAGTGGATCCGTGCAGTAACGTTGTGTCAGAGCAGACTATTATTGCCCCCAAGCACGGAGAGGTGGGGCCACCAGATCTCAGCACCAGAGCTACATCTTCAAAGTTGAGTGAGCCTCTGGTCTGCTGGAAATTCACCAACTCCATTTAGTTACTAACAATCCCATAAAATTCCTGCCATTTCTGGACAAGGTGTAGTCAATATAGACTGGAGTGATGAGGCCACCCCAACAGCACAACCATTAACTATCCTCCCAATTAGATGACTAGTATAAACATTAATAAAACTAAATAGTCTAGTACTTACATATGTACACTCTTGCATTTATTATGTAATATTCCATGCATTTCTTTCATAATTTCTAAATCTTTTATAAGTTCTGGTCAAAATAAAACTTGATCCAGAACAAAATAAATGTAAAAAAATTTCTATCAAAAATTTTACACACTTGAGTTAGTTCAGTGTATTATAACATTTGTTAATATTATTAGACTTAGTAAATATCTGTGTGTGTGTCTATAAACTATCACACCACATTACATATCATTACCCTAGACATTTAACGTAGCCACATTCATTTAAAAAAAAAAAAAAAAGATAAGTGTGAGGTCGTAGTGGTAGCGAGAAGGGCCTTCTGACAACTCTCAGTTACATTTTATCTCAGGAGCCTTCACAGCTGACCTCATGCATCACACGTAGTACCATCACCACCATACAATACCATCAAACCCACTACACTCCAGAACATATATTCGCATTACCATTTTCCTGTAAAACTCATTGTTAAAATTGCCGGTGTAATCTCCTTAAATGTTGTGAATTCCCCAGTTTGCTATTTGTTTCCATCTTATTTGGCAAGCCTGTCTGTTCGCTAGCTTCCATAGACCTTGCCGTGTACTTGCACTATGTTGAATTTATAGCTGGTTTCATAATTAATGCTTGTTTTTAATAGTTCGTCAGAGCTGTTATGATTGATAACGATCGTATCTTTCTTCTTTGATCCTTAGCCGCCGACCGTCAAAGCAGTCAGTGGCCATCACGCCTAGTGGCGTCTTGTAGGGCAACAACAAATTGATTCCACTTTGCTCGGTCGGTGGCCATCCTTCGTACAGTGCCCCAACTCTGGTTCATTCTTTCCATCTCAGCCTCCACAGTCCTCCGCCAGGTTGTTTTTGGTCGGCCTCTCTTTCGTTTTCCTTCAGGGGTCCAAAGCATAGCTGTTCTTGTGATGGCATCGGGGTCTCTTGGCCGAATACCATCACCACATGTCATGAAATCTTGTACACACATTTAACGACAATTCTGTGTCAGTTATTTCAACGATTCCACGAGCATTTAACGATCACTGTAATATTTTCATTTTAAATTGAATTTTTTATATTAAGTAGCTCTATTGCTTGACCTCTCTCTCTCCTCTCTCTCCCCCCCCCCCCCCCCTCTCTATGTGCGTGAATGACTATGAGCAAATGTACTTGTGTGTGCTAAGTTTCTGATTGTGATGATAATATTAATTGATCCTGTCTGAAGTTGTTAATATTTTAATTTTTAAAACGCTGAAAATTGTATTGCAGGGCAGAAATGTAAAAAGACAATTATGCCTATTTCTTTACCCTGATGAAATAAAGATTTCGTTCGTTCGTTTTTTTCGTGGAATGTCTGTGTTTACATCTAGATCGTTTTCAGTCTCAGGAACATTCAATTGTGTCTCTGGTGGTTCCTTGTTCAGAGTTTCTCTGAAGTGCTCTGCCCATCTTGTTTCCTGTCCCTCTGCTGTCATGATGAGATTTCCTTGCTTATCTCTTACTAATGTAATATTGTTTGCACCTCGTTTTCCGCTGATGAATTTAGTTATTTTGTATACTGTGCTTTGTTCATTTCTCAGTGCTGCCTCTTCTGCCTGTCTTGCAAGATCGTCTAGGAAATTCCTTTTGTTGGCTCGTGTTTGGCATTTAACTTCCTTTTCCAGCTGACTGTACTGTTCGCTATATAGTTGCTTTAACCTGGGGGACTTCGCTTCTGTTTTCTTTCTTTTCATTTCCTTTCTCAGTTTTATGGTGTTTAATGTTTCTGGTGTTATCTGTGGTAAAGTGGGATGTTATAAATATTTATAGGGGACTTAGTGTACTGACTGAGATCAGCTGTGAAGGTATCTGTATCTAATAAGTGTGGTGTATTACAGATGACCTTTCTTGCTACCACATTTATACCTCAGTCAGAATTATTCTGGAATATTGTGATGACTACGTTACATGTCTAGGGTTATGAAAATGATGAAGTGTAAGTCACAACAACAACAGACAGATAAACAATTTAATTTATTCCACAACACTTTACAACACTGTGACACTCACACACATATACCACTCTATAAGACTATCTTAAATGAGTCAAGTGTTTAAGTTTAAAAATGTATGTATTAATTCTTTTAATAATAGGTATCCTGATTCAACTACACAGTGAACCAGGAATCACAATCAATTGTAATTACAAGTAGTATGTACACAGTTTATATATATGAACTTTGTATTGACATATTTGATTATTATTATTCTATGTGTGTAATTTGTGAAGTAGTAATATGAGGTAATACTGGTTTTATTCAAGCTTGGTTGTTGTTTTTCATCATGACTTCAAGTGTTTGATTATCGTGGAAATAGTATTGGGAAAGGTTCACAGTTCCTGTCATTTGAACCAATTTATTGTCCCTCTGTGTTTAATATAATGTCAATTTTTGAGGGGGGGGGGCACATAATGTTGAGCTACTCTGGCCACAGAAGCTTATCTTTCGTGATGGCGGCAGGAAAAGACTCCTCTGCTCGATTGCTTCACTGTGTTCTGGAGACACCTCACTGGTCGCTATCTGGACCAAGGAGTATGCTGTCAGCCTCTGGATTCAGCAAAACTCAGACCAGGTGCTGCTTCAATAACTTAGGACCACAGTCCCACAATTCATGGAAATAATACACAAATACGTTGACTGGCGATGAATAATGGCACAAATTCCGATCTGCCTCTGTCCCAGACTTTTATTTAGAAAAATATGATCTGGATCTCAACGCACTGTTTCTTAGTAAGTTTATTTTAAAATGTGGCACTGAACTGACGCTCCTAATTGACTATATTGGCGGGTCTAACCAATCGGGCCATGTTTACACAGCTTTTCAAAAAAGTACCCCTACTACCGTTTCCCCTAACAACAAAAAAATTAGTATTTGTAGTCCGACTAATCGTGTTTCGCCTTACATTTACTTCTATCCAATCAAATAGGATTTTACATGGTGGC
Organism: Oreohelix idahoensis; assembly: GCA_024509875.1. Classification (NCBI taxonomy): domain Eukaryota; kingdom Metazoa; phylum Mollusca; class Gastropoda; order Stylommatophora; family Oreohelicidae; genus Oreohelix; species Oreohelix idahoensis. Next base: position 23,762 of record JAMPIV010010173.1, read on the forward strand.
CCATTTCCCGTAATATAGTGGTTTCAAAACATGCCACTGTGCGATTATTATTTGGTGTTGTCTGACACCCTCACTATTTTCTTTTGGCTATAATTTGTTAATTCCTAGACTATTTGCGTAACACTTAACATATTCTTTGTCAGCAAGTCCTAAGGAACCCAAATATATAAGTTTAATGGGGCTAAGGGGCTGCGTTCAAAATATGCATTTTCTTCTACCTCCCGTTCACTTCGATACGATGTGGTGTCTGGGTACTGTCAGGCTTTCAAACGTAAACCAGTATAATGTCATATTTCCTAATAAGCATTTTTCAGGTTTTTAAACCTAACTCTCGTAGTTGTAGTGTTTTTTATCACTGTCTATTTGAAAAAAGTTAGTGCTTCTGGCCTTACGCTTGGGGTGGCATTAATTGTATATCGCGAGACGCGTGTTAGTGTTGCCGGCGTTCCTGCTTTCAGCCCTCACTCTCTCTATCCTAATTCCATCTGTCCTTCCGTTTATTTTAACGTAGTGTATAAAATGAAATTAATGGAAGTATTAATTTAGGTCATTACGCAGTGTGCCTAGCTCAAGGTTTTCTTAGAAATACAGTACACGTTTTATTGTAGAAAGCGTGTATTGATGCAGTAGGCTTTACTATCAACGTGAAACGTTACAATTTGCAGACGAAGTAGAAAACAAGGGGGATTTTTGTACGCCATTGTGACAGCACTGTACTTTTACCATTTCTCTTTCCTTTTATTGAATTTATGTGTTAGGCTTTACATTTACCTTTTAATTTATATATGTGGATTTAGAATGTTTCACGACATTATCCAGTCATGTTTCTTCCTTTCCTGGAATCCCAAGCATGATTTGCTGCTTTCCTTATATATTGTTGAAATGGTGTTGAATTTCTGGTCTATATCATAGTCAATGTCTTTTCCTGACTTTTGACAAATTGGTATCGTTTCTTTATGTCAGACGCAAAAGCTTTTCTGGTAAGGGGGTCCTTCAATTTGCTGATGTCAAACCTTTTCTGTGTAGTTACAGTTGGTCCAGCCCTTCTTAGTTTCACTTTCAGTTTTGCTAGTACTAAATGGTGATCACTTCCTACATCTGCACCTCTTCTTACCTTCACATCCCGACCATTTGGTGATTCCCATGTTAATTTGTGAATTTCTTTATGTGGGAAAAGTGTTCCTCCAATGACCAGAAACTTATTAATTTATCCCCATTTTCGTTTGCTGTTCCGCTGCCGCATTTCCCCATTACTCTTTCATTATATGCCATCACCGGTGTCAATACCTTGTCGAGGTATGACGGCTTGCGTATTCTGATTACCCCCAGAGCTATGCCAGCGGGAGTTTTACTCCTGGAAGGTTCTACCAAGTTGGACAGATTTGCGCGGGCAGGGATCAGACTAAAGCAGACACCCTGGTCCTCCAGGTTGGGGGTTTTAGCATAGGGCTGACACCCCTGTGTATGTAAAAAAAAAAAAAAAAATTGAAGTTACTGAAACAACAACAAACGATCGTATGAAGAATATTAAATGGGCTTCTGCGTTAGCCCTGTTTCTTGTGATGCTCTTTTAAAAGCTGTTTTCAGTGCTTCAGCCTGAGTCGAGTTATTTGAATTTTCCCCATTAGCCATTACCATATTAATTTCCGGTCCATTCTTTAGTTTTTATGTAGCATCATTAATATTTCTCTTTTCACTACTTATGGAGCACGCAGCCACCACGGCGACTGGTACCCTTCCAGGAAGTCTGCACCGAAGCATTCATGTAGGCTACTATTTCAGCGTTAGTTGATGTTGCAGTTTATTTTACGTGATGAGGTTGCTAGTCCAATAGCCTTATGTAGGCCTATTTATTTTATGAATCAATCAATACCCTTTAGCTCCCCAAGGAGCATAGGCCTTCAACAAACACATGCCGTCTTCCTGTCCTGTGCCATCCGCTCAAGTTCTTTCCATGTTTTCCTTATCATTTTCACCTCTGTTTCCAGTTCTCTTCTCCGTGTGTTTTTGGTCTACCTCTGCCTCTCTTTCCTGTGTATTCCAGAACAAGGACTGCCTTGTAATGCTATCAACGGGTTTCCTCAATGTGTGTCCTATCCATCGCCAGCGTCTTCTTCTCAACTCTTGTTCCACTGGCACTTGTCTGGTTCTTGTCATCAATTCCACATTTGTGACTTTGTCATACCATTTCAGTCCTTCTATTCTACGCAAGCACCCGTTTATAAAAGTCTGTAGCTTTTTGGTTGTTGTTTTTGTTGTTCTCCATGTCTCAGAGCCATACAATAGGACTGACTTCACATTTGAGTTGAAGATTCTTATTTTCGTGTTGGACTTGATTTCTCTTGTTGTCCATATGTTTCCCAATGCAATGAAAGCTCCTCTTGCTTTTTATATTCTTATTTTGATATCACTGTCTGTCCCTCCAACTTTGTCTATATTACTTCCAAGATATGTGTACGATTCTACATCTTTTAGTGGTGTTTCTTCAAGTTCAACCTTGTTATCATTTCTTGCATTTATTCTCATAATCTTTGTCTTTTCCCTGTTTATTTTCAGGCCCACTTGTTGTGACCTCTCATCGAGAATTTTATGAATAACCCCCTCTTAATTTTTGAGGCCCGCTTACCGATCTATGTGTTGGTCTATATGTGTGTGTGTGTTTATGCGTACGTACCGTCGCATGTTCGTCCGTCCACCCGTGGATCCATTGTGCAGACAAGATCTGATGTAGGTGAGTCCCCCATTCTATCTCCCCCCCCCCCACCCCCCCCCCCCCCCCCAGTTTACCATACATTTCAACAATCCCACAGTGGAGAAAGTGGGGTAGCTCATTAATTCATGGATGATTAGCCTGGAAACTGACGTAAAGAAAATTAGAAACACCTGGAGAATTTAAAAAAAAAAGAAGAAAGAACTTGGATAAGACGAGGCTTACAAGAGGGCCTTTGTCAGTGATTTCTCTCACAAGTAGAGTAAGACTGATGAGAGGGTAGAAGCAAGTGTTTTTTTTTTTTTTGTGTGTTGGTAAAATTATTTAATTATTTTGACATTGCTGTACCCAGTTTTGTTGATATTTCTTACTGAAATCAGGGTTCAAGACTGATTGAATGAATATTTATGTACCTCATACTGAAGTAATTGTTCAGGACTACTTGATTTGAATGCTCTTGGAGTTTATATTCGAATCAGTGTTCCGTATGGGCTAATCACCTGTTTGCCAGATACTTTGATTACATGTTTTGCCCACGAGCCTTGTGCTCTTTGGGTCACCTCTACACCTCGTTTTGCGGGGTAGAAGAGGTTCCGATTATGAGATGAGTGTTCCGTTTATTTTACTGAACACTCTTGTAGTTAGTACGGAAACCAGTGTTCAAGATTGCTTTAAAGCAACAGTTCATGTTGAAATCGATGTTCAAAACTTGTATAAATTCTTGGAGTTTCACTCCTCACCCACCTTGTTACGCTTTCATGCTTTTTCTTCCACAGATTGTTTACTCACCAGTAGTCACCAGCCACGTCTTTTACTTCCCAGCTGTACGCTTTACTCCTTGACTATAATCGTTACTTCTCAAATGTGGTCTTTACTCCTCATCTCTAACCTTTAGTCCTCAACTGTAGTATTTACTCCTTAGCAATGATCTCTGCTTTGGTATTTACTGCCCAGCTATAATCTTTACTGCTCAGCTATACTCTTTACTCATCAGCTATAATCTTACTGCACAGCTGTAATCTTTACTGCTCAGCTGTAATCTTTACTCATATATAATCTTTATTAACCAACCATAATCTGTACTGCTCAGCTGTAATCTGTACTCATCAGCTATAATCTATACTGCTCAGCTATATTACTTACTCATCAGCTGTAATCTATACTGCTCAGCTATATTACTTACTCATCAGCTGTAATCTGTATTCATCAGCTATAATCTTTACTCATCAGCTATAATCTTTACTGCTCGGCTATAATACTTACTCATAAGCTGTAATCTGTATTCATCGGCTATAATCTTTACTCATCAGCTATAATCTACACTGCTCAGCTATATTACTTACTCATCAGCTGTAATCTGTATTCATTAGAAATAATCTTTGCTCATCAGCTATAATCTTTACTGCTCAGCTATAATCTTTTATTCCTCAGCAGTAGTACTTGCTCCTGATATGTAGTCTTTACTTTTCAGATACAGATTTTACATCTGACACTTATTTTTATTTCTAATCCAAAGTTTTTACACTGCAGCCAATTTCCTATTGCCCACCCACAATATTAATACAGTACTAACTCCTCCACTTACTGCCATCACTGTCTTATGAGAAGGAAAGCAAAATAGATGAGCACACCTGTATTTTCTGCTCCCTGTATACGAGAAGTGGCAGCCATTTTAACACCATTATAAGGTTAAAATTGATTCCAGCAGGGTTCCTATTATGACTATAATCCTCGCATGACTGAATTTGATGTCAGTTTTTTTCCTGTTTTGGTTTATTACAGGGAGGTTCATCATGGGAGGTATAACAGTGTGGCAAGGCCTGCTGTTTCTACAGGTGATCGCCATTTGTGTAGCCAACAGTGAGTATCAGTCAGCTGTAGAAGATATGTTTTTAGATAGAGTAGGTTTGATGGTGCTTCAATGTAAAGAAAAGCGAGTGTGTTTTTAGATAGGCTAGGGATGATGGTGCTTCAATGTAAAGAAAGGCGAGTGTGTTTTTGGATAGGCTAGGAATGATGGTGCTTCAATGTAAAGAAAGGTGAGTGTGTTTTTAGATGGGCTAGGAATGATGGTGCTTCAATGTAAAGAAAGGCGAGTGTGTTTTTAGATGGGCTAGGAATGATGGTGCTTCGTTGTAAAGAAAGGCGAGTGTGTTTTTAGATAGGCTAGGAATGATGGTGCTTCATTGTAAAGAAAGGCGAGTGTGTTTTTAGATAGGCTAGGAATGATGGTGCTTCATTGTAAAGAAAGGCGAGCCTTCCCTGGTTTCAAGCCTAAGAAGAAAAATACACGAAGGTGTGAAATGCAGAGTTCTTAATGAAGGACAGCTTACAGGATTCTTCTAGATGAGAACTGGAGTGTGGCAGGGATGTCTCATGTCACCATTTCTCTACTACTATCTATAGATTAAATTATGAAAACGCTAAAGATAGAAATTACCAATGAGTGTAGCTGTGACACCGATAAAATGACCGCTGAACATCCGCAAAAGTGCCCAACATATGAACAGAGAAAACACATGTGGCCATCACTAGTACCATTCCTGGACAAACTCTATGAAGATACAACAACCCAGGCTGACTACCACTTTCTTTAAATTTATTCAAGCCGACATCTGAAAGTGTACAAATAAAAAGTAGAGGAATTATGAAAACATCATTATCAGCCACCCAAAATTGAATTCAGTGGGCTCTTGACTAAATAGCGCGATGATCTAGATTTGCAAATGACCTTGCCTTTCTATCCCAGAAACAAGTGCAAGGCAGAATGAGTAAACTGTATTAGGAGTTGAAGCAATTGGGTCTGAAAATCCACAGAGAAAAAGATCATGAGAATAAATATGGTAGATGTTGGCCATAGTGCACTTTGAGAAATGCCCGTACAAGATTTGGACTCATAAATATATCTTGGTAGAGAAATAGAGGGAGACTAAAACACATATAGAGACAAGAGATAAAATAAAGAAGGCAGTGAAAATCCTTGAACGAATGGTACAGGACAGGAAAGCTTGGAGTAGTTTTTGTTAAAGGTCTGTGCTTCATAATGAGCAGCAATGTAATAATGAATAAAAAAGATATTAATAACAGATTCACATGCATGAACATCTACACCCCAAGAGTAGAAGAGGAACGACTAAGTAAGTATGCATGTTATTCTTAGAGCTGCAGGTGTGCAGCTAGAAATTGAGAAGATAAACAGAAAAATAAAAAGTATTTCCATTGGCATGAAGTAATTGCAGGAAACTGAGAACAGCTGAAATGTTGTATTAATGCAGTAAAAAAGAAAATAATTCTCATGATTGTGCTAGTTTTCAAAATAAAATTCATATATTCATAAATAAACATGGCTGTAATAAGCATATGCTTCTCGTCAATTAGTTAACCCCCTTTTCCAGACTATGGTTTCTGCAGGGCACAAGGCATCATGTTAAAACGAATACATTTGAATATTTTGAGAAATTAGTATTGTAATCAGTGACTACTAAGAAAGTTTTGTAAATCAGTCAGGACAGGAAAGCATTCTCGTGTTGTTAATCAGAGAGGAAGATTTCTCGCCTGTTCATTTTAGGGATGCACCATTACCCAGCTGAAGCTGAATATTTGGCAGTGCCTTAAAAAATGATTAAAATGTTATTGGAACATAAATCCCAATTTGTTTACATGCATCCAAAGTTATATACGAGATGGGGGTGGGCGTTCTTACCAACTCAGTGCGCGCACGTAGAGGAAGAAAAACAAAATAATCTTCAAATGAGAAGCAGCATATTACACATTTCTAATTGGAGCCAAATTGATCATTGAGATAAACATAGCAATAGAAGAAGAGGCTAGAGTTTCCAATTAATTTTGACGAAGCTTTGCTCTTAAGAAAAAAAAAAGAAAGAAAAAGGAGAAAAGAAAGGGGGAAGAACAGCAGTTGCTTTTAAACAGAATGCAAAAGAAAGAAAAAAAAGGTAGCCATCAAGTATAAGAAAACATTTACTGTTGGCAGAAGCAGAAGTCTTCATGTTGTGAAAGGAAACAAAGTTTAAGAAATCAATCCCATGAACGGTTTCATTTACTTATTAAAGTCAATGAAGTGTAGCTCCAAAATTTTTTGGCGCAAAAACTGAATGGGCATTTATTTCTCATTTTTTGTTTACAGTCAAGAAATTTCTTTTGTGTAATGTAATACTCATTCTTTCGATAACATTCATGCTCACCATTTATTTATTTAGAAAAAAAGATAAAATCCACAAAAATAAATTAAATGTCTAAGACATAATCCTCTGTATCAGTGGTTCTTAACCTTTCTTGTGCCATGGATCGCTAAAAAATTTCCGGTGAAGGCTGTGGACCCCTTTGATTCTCAAGTAAAGACTGCGGAAGCTTTTTTTAATAGAAAAAAATGTACATAGATGCATAATTAATATTTGTGTGTACAAATAATACACTTTATTACAAAGATTTTAAGCTTTCATATAGTCATATTGAAATATAAAAAGAATATATTTCTTTACATTCTAAAATCTATAATAATTTTCAGAGTACATTTTGGTGAAAATAAAATTCTGATTTTTAGGCTGTGTATATGCTGACAGCTAGAATCTATTCACGAACTACCAAGGGTTCGTGGGCCACACCGGTTAAGAAACCCTGCTCTGTATCGTTATTATTTAAATGTGCAATCTAAAAGGCTAAAACGTCAGTTGTATAGTTTATCAGTGATGTAACTTGACACCCTGTTTGAACCATAGATCATAATTTATAGGCTTATCCTATTTCCAGGCTCATAAGAAGCTTCTCAGCTTTCAATTTTAAAGATATTTCGATGAGCTTGTTATTTACACACTGAACTGGTCTCCTATTCCCACAAGAATGGGCTTTCTGCACCTGGTATCTCACAGTTCTAAGGCAGCTCTTAAATATTATGTGTTAAGGTTGTCGACACAAAGAACTGAATAAGGCACTCAGAACACTGGTCCTCTTGAAAGGATTGAGCTTTCATTTGAGATGAAAAGCTTCTTCCCATACACACAGTGTGGGACAATCCTTCAAAGGAAAGGTGGCACAGTGGTGCAAAGGAACATTTTGTTGCTTTCTTTTCTTTCACAGACATCCATTCCCAAAATAGTATTGTAATTTAAACCATAACATTTCTTTTAATGAACGTACTTTCTTCTACATTACAAAAATTAAAATTTTTATTCATTTAAAGTAAAATGTATACATCATTCAATTTGAGCACCAGTACATGCAGTTTCCAGACATTATTTTTTAGTTCAAGAAGGCACGTTTTTTGGCAATTGTATCTTGTGATATTATGGCCTGACCTCTACACCTCACGGTAGAAGGGGAACGACTAAGTAAGTAAGATATTATGGCCTGAGTGAAAGAAGTCAGTTTGCAAAGGGAGCTTATTACTCATTAAAAGGAAGTAATCCACTTTCTTTGGTCATATTATGATGAATTGTGACATCAGGACAGATTGAAGAAGGAAAACAAAAGAGAGAAGACAATAAAGAAAGAAGATCCTGACAGTTTGACATCACGACATGAAAAGAATGGGAAGTTGTGTTGAGACATGATCACCTGTCAGGATGGTACTTGAAGATCATAGAACAATTCCATTTCATTGTACACTCTGAGGTGGTATTGTTCAGTACTTATATAGATTGTCCTTGACGTAGGAGGTGTGCAACTTACAGCCAGTCATTCTTACCACAGTCATCCCAGAAGTTATGTACACTTATGTTTCATTACTCAGTAGACCCAACCTTGGACCCCAAGATGCAGCAATAGTGAATGCAGTCAGCGACCCATAGCTTGACTGCTTGCATCAGGATCAGCGAACCAGAGCTGATCAAGACCGTACTCCACCTCCACGTGGTGGTCCTGGAAACAGCCTGCAGCAGTGCAGTCTGGCTGAGCGAGTACGGATCGAAATGGGAAGGCAAACCCGGTCCCTAAAAAATGCCGTGCAGAAGTCGGATGTGTCGACCGAAAGGTGCAGATATCACAGCTTAGGCGCAAACAGACACAACGCAACCACCGTCCTTTTCAGGGCGAACGAGGAAGAAGAAGAAGACCCAACCTCATGAATTAGGTACCAGAGCAACTCTGGGAAGGTTAAGGCGGTCGGCGTGATGTTGACCACATCACCCCTAGTGTGCTGATGGTCAAGAAAATATGGGCTTAACACCATATTCCTAACTCGAGCAAAATCAGGTACCCATTTACAGTTGGGTATACTGGAGTGTGACGATACTGTGAATCGAAACCCAGCAGAGAGACCAGCGCTTTTACCACTCTGTCAGTCAGACACCCTTCAAAAGAAGTTAAGGACCAGTAGGTGAAAATGACCCAAAAATTATAAAAATTATATTTCATAAGCAATTAATCTCACATTGATTTTTTTCGAACGACAAACATTCAACACGTGCTGCATGGGCCACCAGCATACCGTGTGGCTAGTGTTCAGCTCAGCAAGCACGCTGAAAAAATGCTGCTGAGACGCCAAAATGTGGGTGTTTTTAATGATGTCTGAGCATGAAAAAAAATACCTGCTATTCCAAAAATGCGTGATGCATGTGGGAGACTATAGTGTTGGTCTTGAGCTGTACTCACAAAATTGTCTTTATAAGCAACACAAGTGCTGCATAACCATTGCACAACAATATGCCTCAACGACGAAAGCTGAGTGTTGTGGATAAAGGAAGAGCCATTGCGTGGTTGCAGGATGGTCTTACTGTCCGAAATGTCGCTCAGAGGCTTGCAGTATCTCATTCAGTTATTGTCAGACTGCTGCAGCGCTTTGCCCAGACTGGAATCGTCGAGGAACGGCAACGCACAGGTCGTCCTAGAGTCACTACACCTCGAGAAGATCGCTTAATTCAAAGGCAAGCACTGCAACGGAGAACTGCAAGTGCAAATGTTATCAGACAGTTCCTCAGAGATGCTACCAACACTAGTCAGTGATCAGACTATTCGGAATCGCCTTCACAATGCCAACCTTCGTGCTTGTCGTTCAACCATTCGACCACACTTGACTGCTGCCCACAGAGCAGCTCGTTTAGCATGGTGTATGCAGCACGTGCAGTGGCGACGTGCACAGTGGGCTAACGTTATGTTCACGGATGAGTCCCGATTTGTCTTGGAGCCTACAGATGGACGAATCAGAGTATGGAGGCGTCGTGGTGAACGCTTTAGTGATGCTGCAGTCATCGAACGTAACCGATATGGTGCTGGATCAGTGATGATGTGGGGAGGCATCAGTTTACTCCACAGAACCCCCCTCTATCGTGTGACTGGGAATCTGAATGGTGACCGCTACCGTGACGAGATTCTACAGCCTCTTGCCATCCCAGCCCTGCAAGTTATTGGGCACAATGCAGTCCTTCAAGATGATAATGCAAGACCACACCGTTCTCGTGCAGTAAATGCTTTCCTGCAAGAACCGGGTGTCAATAGAATGGATTGGCCTGCAAACAGTCCTGATTTGAATCCTATAGAACATCTTTGGGACGAGCTTGGGCGACGAGTTAAGCAACATCATGCATCTCCTGCAACTCTGCATGAACTGCTTCTGGTACTTCAGCATTAGTGGCAGGCAGTGCCCCAATGCTTCATTCGCAAGCTCATCATTTCCATGCGACAGCGGTGCCTTAAAAGTATCGCCAATAATGGAGGACACAAACGCTACTGACAATGTTGACCTTTGGTGTTATTCTCATTAATTTTGAAAATAAGGGTTGTATTGATTGCTGTGCTGTAATTTTACACACGTTAATGCAACCGTCATGAAAATAGTGTTGATTGTCACTGATAAGCTTGTCGTGTTATATTGTGAAGTGTTTTTATTTTTCATTTTCATTTCACTTTGCACCCTTAATAAAAATGGTCCTTTTAACTTCTTTTGAAGGGTATATATATTCAGACTTGTTTCTTATTAACATATCTATATGGTTCATATAGTTTATAGTGATTTCCAACTTACAACTACTTGACCTACGAAGTCATCGGAACGGAACCCCATGGTGTCGAGGACTACCCGTATCATAAGCATTTCAGTATTATAGCTGTCTCAGACTGATTGCAAAGGACTAAAAGCTTGAGGTGCTTTTATTGAAGGCCTGTGCTTCACAGTTAGCTGTACGGGGATGAAGGTGACAGTCAAAATAGCTTAAAGTTGACTTGTTGATGCTGTATGTAATACAAATACTGTTACTGAAAGAAAGATTTTGATGGCGTGTTATTTTAATTGTATTTCTTTTTTGTTCCAGGTCCCCCTTCCCTGTCAGGGAAAGTGGTGCCCAGGGTCATAGCCAAGCTGGGCAAGAACACCAGGCTGCTCTGTCCAGCTCAGTCTGACCATGAGCTTACACAGTGGAAAAAGGATGGTCAGTCTATTAATCCTGGCTGGTACAGATTCAAGGTGAGTGAACACTTTGTTGGGACTTGTTCAAGGTCTTCGTGGGGACATTTTCAGAGAGTGAAAGGAGTGAGTATGTGGGGACATATTCTGGGTGAGTGGTATGTGGGGACATCATCAAGGTGAGGGGTTTGTTAGTATGCTTGGGACATTTCACAGGAGTGGTGACTCATTCTTGATAGAACTATTTTAGGGTAAGTGGTGAGCCTGTCTTGATTTGCGACATTTTCAGATAAGTTGTGGTAAATCAAAATTCGCTTAGACATGTTCAAATTGACTGGCGAGTCATTCCTGTCTACGAACAGATTCAAAGTGATTATTGAGTCAGTTAGGGTCAGGATATATTTGGTGTGAGCAGTGGGTCATTCTTAACTGGAACATGTTGAGTGTGAGCTGTAGGTCACTTTTGACTGTAACAGATTCAATGTGATAAGTGGATCAGTCTTGTTCAGGACACGTTCACGGTGAGTAGTGGATCATTCTCAGCTGGCACATTTTGCGTGTGAGCTGTTGGTCTTGGCTGGGACATATTCAGGGTGTGATAGTTAAACTTTGTCTGTGGTGAGTTGTGGATAAACTCTATCTGTATTGTGGGACGAATGCATTGTTGTCGTAAAATACAATCTGTATGTACAACACGCTCACATATACCTCGCCAAATTTCCCCCAATATCTGAGATTACACCGATCAAGATATATATATATATATATATATATATATATATATATATATATATATATATATATATATATATATATATATATATATATATATATATAGTTGTTTATAAGACAAAAAATAACATAGGGATAAAATAAGGAAGTTGCGAGACACGTTGTCTCCTACGCCAGCAATCGTATTAGTCTGGGCAAAGCCTTCACGCAACGAGACTGTAACGTCTCGCTTTCACTAGTGCTGGCTTTTGCATCCGACCGTGGAAAATAAACATAACATCTTGACAAAACTTAGGCCTAGTTTTCGAGCAAGAGTGTAAGAAGAAAACGGGGAACGAATACGCGAAGGCATAAAAGTGAGAGAGCAAATGCTACAATTTGACACGCGTTTGAATTTTTTTCTGGTCTCGCGAACCAGAGGAAAACGATAGTGCAAGTCAATGCAGTAGTATGTTGGAAGAAAAACGTTGTCGCCCGCCTTACAGACCCCTCTTCGCTCGACGCGCAGATGCGAATGTATAACCACGCTGTTAGACGCGACACAGACCAAAACACACACACAGTCGTATTTCGGGCTAAAAAGTAGTGCACGGCACAGCGTTGTCGTTTTTTGTGTGTGACGTACTACAAATACGGTGTTTCGTTTGAATGAGAACGTTAGACAGGCCTATAATACGATTAACGTGGAAACATATTTGAAAAATACAGTGGGAGAGGGGTAGAAAAGGAGCATAGTTGGTCGTGTCACGAGTTCGTGTTTACAAATTTGAATTTGCACGATAGAAGGATAGAGAATAAAAACTTAGATAATTTACTTACAGGCTAAAATAAAGGACGGTTGACGAATACAATGACCTTAATTGTTTAGTAGAAGAGTATGATGTTAATGTATCTTACCGTAGATAGAAAAATATGTTATTTGAAGAATTGAAGGAGAAAAACGATAATAGTGAATATAAGGAATAAAAGAATAAAAAATGTAACCACTGGGTGACAGACAGCAACAGGATCACTAATTACTTGTCAGAATTAAAAACTAGTAGTAAATAATTGAGATATTGACGAAGACAGATGGACTAACAGACTTGAATCTTTCTCAGTTTGCCCTGTAGTGGGGATAGAGGGGAAGTTAGTCCAAGATTTGAAAATTGAGTTCAATTTTGAATAAACGACGCTAGAAGCCAAACAGTCTCTGATTGGCTAGAGTCAAATAGACTAACTGAGGGATACAACCAAATTGAAGGTAGTGTTAGACGCCACTTGAACCATAAAATTTCTACACTAAAGTTGTTTTAAAAGCAAGATAATAGTACTATCTTGACTTAGCTGATCTGCACCAGCAAGCGATCTGGATTTGACCATATTTATCGCAAATCCAACTTATTAGTGTTAATATTTCTCTAATGCGGTAAGAATGAAAACATTTATATCATCATTATTGTTATTATTATGTATGTATTATTGAATATGTATGAAAATTATGTGGGGAAAAGTATTTAGAGGGAAGTCAACATCAAACTTTGTGTTGTTTCACAGAGTTGTTAGGAAATATATTAACAGGTTGTAGAAAAGCCAGACAGGCTTTCTGACACTTTGGGAGAAAGTAAATTAAATATTAATGGGGAAATTGTTGTACAGTATTATGACATAAGACCAGGAAAACCACTGGCCGTCGTCTTCAGCAAGTCATCGTGATGGTACATGACTTGACATTATTAACTTAAAATGTTTCCTTTGTCAAGGAAAGTGTCAAACTATAGTTTGAAATTTAATAGACCATGAATGGGGTAACAAACCAGATAAGAACGACAACTATTTGATTGGTTACCATGCTGATTCTAACTATGATTGCAAATGTTAAATAAGTTAGGGATAGAGAGAGGCATATGAGATGTTGAGTAGGACGTATTACTATCCTTGCAGGGTTTCATCTATGACTCCAAGTGAGCCCAGGTCAACCTAGATCTGTATAAACTCCTGCATATTAAGACGTGAGGCAGTATAGACTGTGTGCCTTCTGGTTATATCTCAAAATCATAATCCAGACTTGGCAGTTTGTAGCTGTTGGAGAGGAAAGACCTCATCTTGGGAACCAGCACTTACCAAGCTAAGAATCTGTTCACGGGCTCATGATATATCAAACTACACCACTCTCTTATCCCAACTGTGTATTTCATACTAGAACATGATGAACCCAGTCGTGCTTCAAAATATTACCCATTCATAGGAACAAGTTTTATTTGACACTTATCCACTGACATTTAGATAATAGTTGTGAATAATAAGAGACTCATTTATAATTTGAATTCAATTGGTGTAAATATATTCCATTATCATTTTGAGTTTTCATTATTCCTGTATCCAAAAAAGAACTGACATACAGGAAAATAAATTGTAAAAAGAGTTCAAATTTAAACTTAAACCAGTGACTTGTTTCCTTACTGTTCATTAATTTGTTAGGTGTAGGTGTTGTCATTTTATTACATTACATCGCATATACCCTAGACATCTAGCTAGACAACATTCACACACCAGTACACATAATTAGGAGAAAATATATGACAGGTTGAGGTCATAAGATGGTAGCAGACAGGTACCCTGAAAACACATTTATAAATAACTAACTTCAGGGGCTTGCACAGCTGACCTCACATCTGTTACAAATCAGATTTTATTCTTTAACATCAAATCCGCCACAATTGTGAACAATTATAGATCAGTCTTTGAGACGAATGATGGTTAAGTTCTCTCTGTTGTGAATGGTGGATAAGTTATGTCTGTATTGTGGAACAGATGCAGTGTGAAGGATAGATCTGTCCTTGATGAGTTCGATTATGAGTAAGTGGTGGTTAAGTTCTATCTGTGGTGGGTGTTCTGTGTTCTATCTGTATTATAGAAAAGATGCATTGTGAAGGATAGATCAATTCTTGGTAGATAAATTCAGGGTGTGTGATTAATCTAGCCTGACAGGAACAAAATCAGGGTGTATAATGGAGCAGTTCTGCTTGGGATATATATTCAAGGTAATTAATTGATAACTTGTTCCTTCATATCTGTTCTTACTTGTTAATTATTGTGTATGTTTGTCCGAGAAAAATTCAGGGTGCTGAGGATGCATTTATCTGACTCTGATTGAATATTGTAAATATTGTCTGGCACAGCAAGATAAATTATTTCTACATACCAGTCATCTCTTGTACATTTTGTTAGTACTATTCATTCCCCGTATTTCTCTTTGCCAGTATGTCTTCATGACTATACCACTATTATGAATTTTGTAAATCTATGTTATATCTCTTTTCCAGTCCATCTGACACTACTAAATTAGTGCTCTTCTGTTGTATACTACATCTCTCATCCAAGCACATTTTCTTGTACGTATCTAATCTCTCACACAGGCACATTTTCTTGTACACATCTTATATCTCATCCAGGCGCATTGTCTTGTAAATATCCCATCTGTCATCCAGGCACATTTTCTTGTACATATCTCTCATCCAGGCTTATTTTCTTGTACATATCTCATTTCACACCCAGGCACATTTCTTGTACATATCTCATTTCACACCCAGGCACATTTCTTGTACAAATCTCATTTCTCATCCAGGCACATTGTCTTGTACATATCTCTCATCCAGGCACATTTTCTTGTCCATATCTCATCTCTCATCCAGGCACATTTTCTTATCCATATTTCGTCTCTCATCCTGGCACATTTTCTTGTACATATCTCATTTCTCATCCAGGCACACTTTCTTGTCCATATCTCATCTCTCACCCAGGTATATTTTCTTGTACGTATATCATCACTCACTCAGGCATATTGTCTTGTATATTTCTCTCATCCAGGCATATTGTGTGCGTGTGCATGTGTATAAATATTTGTCACAACCAAAATTGTGATGATGGACTTATTCTGATTCGCAGATATCACGTGAAGGACATTTACGTATACAAGACACTGAGATGAACGATGCTGGATTATATACGTGTATTGCAACCAATGGATTTGGCAGCATTAATATTAATTACACAGTCATTGTTTTAGGTATGTTTATTAGTTGTAAATCAATCAGTTTCATTGCATTAGCTATATTCAGTTCTTAATTATTGTATTATATGTGTGTGCATTTTATATATATATATATTTTTTTTTTTCCTTAACCAGCGGCACTTGGGCTTTCAGCCCTTCGGCCCAATGACATGTCATTGCCAGGCTGGGGAACCTGAGGACTTTCCTTCCAACCCGGTCAGGAGCTTTGCTCCTTCCCATCCACAGAGGGTTTATCACAGGAGCCGTTCAGGTTATTCAGTCAAATTTCCGGCCGTAAACATTTCTTCAAACGCTGATGCCCGGGTTTGAACCATGAACACCTGGTCGCCAGTACAACGCCGAAGCCATTACACCAGCGCGGCTCCCATATATATATATACACACCAATGCACACAGAAGCGATCCACGTGATTCTACTATTGAATTGTGCATCACGTCATTTTCGAAATAAACCAAGACTCAGGAACTGCAACTTGCACTATAATTCCAACAGTAGTCATATCACAGATATGACATAAATTGCGAAGCCAATTTCTTTGACATGTTTGTCTCACGTTATTGTCTCAAAGAAGTCATTGTCCTGGAGATAGTAGCATTAAGCCATTGTTTAAAGCATGTTAACGTCCAGCCATTGTCTTACAGATAATCACTTCCAATAGCAATTTTCATAGGCATGTTTATGTCATGTACATGGTTTTATTGGGGCATGAAAGGGGAGTAAAGAATAGTAGATCTGTAATCCTCCTCTTCTTTGGTCCTTGGCCGCAGACTGACACAGGAGTCAGTGACCATCATGCCTGGTGGCGTCTTGTAGGGGAGCAACAAACTAAGGAAACCTGGAGTCCTTGTTCTGTAATTCCCAAGTTTAGAGAGGTAGACTGAAAAATGCATGGAAAAGAGAACTGGAGACAGAAATCACACGGATGAGGAACCTATGGAAAGACCTAAAGATCGCACAGTCAGAAGGACTGGCATGAGTTTTTTGAAGGTTTATGCTTCCCTAGGAAGCTGAAAGGTCATGAATGATTTCAAGAAATGAATGTTTATTTCATGGCTAGCTTTCTAAATATGACTAGTTACTGTCCTCCTTAAAGTACAGTTGATACCATGCATATTTGATTGTTTTATAACAATTGTTATTGTTTTCTGTCAATGACATACATGCTTGTATAGAAGCATTTATATAGGATTTATATAGGTCAGAATGAATAGTAAGATTGTTAGAAACGTGTGCTGCATTTCTTATTCATGTGAGTTGTGCCTTCTGTGTTATCACAATATCGATATAAGGCACCCTTAGGTTAAACACAGACCAGAGCATTGCCTTTTTCTGGTATATCAGAGTGGAAGAGGGTTGTGGCAACGCTAAATCACTAGCGGCACAGAAACTTATTTTCCGCTGCTTGCATTTTACATTAATGTCAGAATTGTAAACTGACATTACAAGGCAGGCTTTGTTCTGGAATCTATAATGTAAAATAAAGAGGGAGACACTAAACACATGGACATGAGAACTAGAAGCAGATTTAAAAAGGATAGAATAGATAACTCAAGACAGGAGGGCTTTGCATAACCTGAGTTCTATGCTTCTCAGGGAGCTGATAACTAATAATGATGTAGTAAATTGACACTTATGTGGAGGGGATGTGGTTCAGTTTGCGACATAGTTTTCAGTCAGCTGAGGTCAGATGGACATTGCATCATTTTTTCTATATATGGCACACGCTGATGAATGCCATGAGCATGATTAACACCATATTGTCACAGATGGTTCCAGTGTTTGCAAAATAGCCTTGTGGGGAGAGAGTGTATTGGGGAAATAATATTAAAAATACTCATTTCCATTTTGTATTTTAATGGCTGGGATACAGTAAAATGATCAATATCTCATTACCATTGCCAGCCCTGAGCATCTGTGGTGTGTTCACAATGTTTGTAAGTTGAATGTGACAGCAGGAAAAAAAATATAGCACGCTTCAGTGGTTAGGTAACTTTAGTTTTGTTGGATCAGTAAAAAATGATTTTTATGACCATCTTTAGGTAAGTAGTAAGTGCTGTACTGACAACAGAAATATGGTTCCCACTTTTGCTGTTGGAACGGATTCATGAAATGTGGACAAGATCAACATTCCTGATGGTTGGAAAAGTGGCATAAAAATAAATATAATTAAAAAATTAGTCATATATATATCCAGATAACAGGTGCTGATTAAGTAATCAAATGAATAATTTGTGTGTAACCAATGAAAATCTCCCAAGCTCGTATAATGTGTTTTCATTGATTGTTTCAACCAATCAATCAATACCCTTTAGCGTACCAATGAGCATAGACCTTCAACAAAAGTACTCCAAGTCCTTGCTGTCACGTGACATCAGCTCAAGTTCTTTCCACGTCTTCCTCATCATTTCTACTTCTGTAACTAGTTCTCTTCTCCATGTGTTTTCTTTGGTCTACCTCTGCCTCTCTTACCCTGGGGATTCAAGAACAAGGACTGCCTTGTAATGCTATCAACAGGTTTTCTTTAATGTGTGTACTATCCATCGCCAGCGTTGTCTTCTAATCTCTTGTTTCACTGGTTTTTATGGAATTTTCCACACTGTTATTTACTTTAATGATAAAATTTGTGCTGTCTTACAATTTCTGATGTAGAATTGTATTTAAGTATAAATATTCACATTATTTTTTTAATGTTTTTTTTTTACATTCCCTCCATGCTGGTAAACCTTGCGTCTGCAGTGGTGTTACATGTAGCACATCACTCATTACCATTCAGCTTCCTGTGGAGCATTGGCCCATCAGAAATTCATGTCAAGCCTTTTTGTCCTGTGCCATCTGTTCAAGATTTTTCATGCTTTCTTTATCCCTTGCATGCCATGTTTTCAAATCCCTTCTATTTGTGTGTTTTTTGTTTTGTTTTTTTTAGGTCTCCCACTATTTCTATTACCCTGGAGATTCTAGAGTAGGGACTGACTTGTAATGTTATCATCTAGTTTCCTCCTCATTAATTCTATTAAACTCATAAAAGACCTGGTGGTTTTCCTAAGTTTGACACACAACAGAGTTTTCTGTGAGTTTTGATGTAGTGTTAGTTTAGGGGTTGTTCTTTTCAAGTTTTTTAAAAGTATGGTAGTCTTATACTTAGTTGTAAAGGAAATTGAACAAGGATAAGTAAAATTAGGACAAAACAGACCAAATGCTAGCTCTGAAAACTGTCCTGCTGTCATACATGCCCAGGAAAATCAACCCTGTTTACTGGCCTCTTAAGAGTTAATGCCAGTATTTTATCCTCACCTTTTGTTCTGTAAGAGTTAATGCCAGTATTTTATCCTCACCTTTTGTTCTGTAAGAGTTAATGCCAGTATTTTATCCTCGCCTTTTGTTCTGTAAGAGTTAATGCCAGTATGTTATCCTCACCTTTTGATCTTTAAGAGTTAATGCCAGTATGTTATCCTCACCTCTTGTTTCATTAGTAATCGTCTGTTTCTTTCCATCAGTTCCACGTTGATGATCTGTCATACCATTCCATCCAGTCTTTCAGTTGTTATGAAAGTCTTAACTTTTTACTACTTTAAGTGCTTTGGAAGTTTTATACCAATAAATCGGTGCAAGGCATAAAACATTTCCTTGTTTTGTATTCAAACAGTATTACATTGTTCCTATATTTGACTTATTGAACAGTAATAAAAAAGATTGTTGACATGATTGTGGGTAACTGTCAGCACTTACATATTTTATTTCCTTCTTGTAGATGAAGAAAATCAACTAGTCCAAGAGGCAGACAGACAGTTCAAGCAGTCACCAAATGAAGATCTTAATAAGGAGGGATGTAAGTATTATTGGGTTTTTTTTAAGAGGCATAAATCAAAACTAATTCAAAGACCCTATTACCAACACATAATGACAATTATTTATTTCTGCAGTATATACAGGGTAATTTAAAAATTCACTTTTATCCCCACTTGGATCAATTGGATATAAATGAAACAAATATCAAAACATGAAGCACTAACTACCATTTGAGAAAAAAGTTTCTGAAACAAAATAAAATCTAAAGTGACCAATAAACAGACTTTACAAGGGACAGCAACAAAAATGTACAACACATAAACAGATCGGATTTCACACTGAAGTGTTAGTGTTAATGTTATATAGCATATAATGTAATAAAATGGCTTTCTCTTTTTTCAAATGTTTGTTTCGTATAAATTGGATAGGGGTGAAGAAATAATTTAAAAATGGGAAGTGACTTTTCAATCACTCTTTAGATAAAGTTTTACCCATTACCAGAAATATGTGCTGATTAACTAATCATCTTTCTGTTTTTTTTTTCTTAGCAGTCCCCTACTTCGATGAGTTGGAAAAAATGAAAGAATCCATGAACTTGGTAAAACCCACTGGCTCAACAATCCGTCTCGGTTGTCAAGCAGTGGGAAATCCAATACCAGAGTTTCATTGGCTGAAGAACTCTATGCCTTATGCTCAAAAACGCCCTCATGCAACCTTGAAAATACATGACATTAAGGAAGAAGATAGCGGTGAATACACCTGTGTTGCCAGCAATAGACTTGGACAAGTCAACTTTACCTACCATATCCAGGTTATAGGTCAGTTAACAGTGTACTGAGAAATTTATTACAATTATTAACTAACTGGAATTAGTCAATTAAATGTGCAGGGGTATATCATCTTTACTCATGTAAAATGTTAACGTTTACAAACTATGGAAAGTTGGCTGTGTATATTTAAAAACTGATTAACTCCTTTACTATGGCACTCTAAGGTATTATCTTTACTTTACATTTTACACAAAATAACTTTGATTTTCACCAGAGTTATTTAGGTTTTATTTCTATCACTTGCGAACTCAATTGTGGCATCAGCCCCATAACAGTGCTGCAGTCCAGCCCAGTATACAGCAGTGAACGGAGTAGCAAATGACGACAGCCTACTTCTCTCTATGAAAAACTGCAGATGTCAGGAACCTTGAGCTGACTAATGCCTTTATTAGTGTCATTAATGTCAAAGTCTGAGGAAGAAGAACGAAGTTATCTCATAAACTTTCAGAATACAGTAAGCATGTTGCAGGTTTTAAAAAAAAAGAGAGAGACAAGTAGTGCTTATCTAATACCTGCAGTCAAGACATGCTTACATAATATATGCAGTCAGTGGCCAGTCCATTCCAACACACCTCCATTACCATCAGTGACAGATCACTACTGCGCTAGTAAGATATGTTACACTGCAGCAGTTATTCACAGCTAGTAATCTTAAGGTGACATAGGTTGGCAGCTTGTGGTGGAAAATGCTAATAGCATAATGAATGCATTATTAATCCACTATGACAGATACCAAATAATGACAATTATTTTGTAAGTTAAATCACTGTGGAGTTTTTAGACTATGAAGAAAGTAATTGCAGCATATATATATATATATATATATATATATATATATATATATATATATATATATATATATATATATATATATATATATAAACTCATCATTCCTTTTTGTTCCCTGTGGAACATAAGGCAGAAACACTCTCCATAGATTTCTATTTTGGGCTGTCTATTTCATCTGTGCCCAAGTCATTCCAATTTCCCTAGCCTCCACTTCAACAGTTCTTCTCCAAGTTCTCTTTGGCCTCCCCACTCTTCTTTTCCCCTGTGGGTTCCAGTCAAGGGCAACTCTGGCTGTGCTTGATTTTTCTCTTCTGGGTGTATGTCCTATCCATCCCCACTTTCTTACCTTAATTTCTGTTTGAATTGGCTATTGTCTGCATCTTTTCCTTAGCTCTATATTTGTTATTTCATCTGGCCATCTTAAACGGAGGATCCGTCTGAGACATCTATTTACAAATGTCTGTAGCTTGGAGGTGATACTCTTTGAGACATGCCATGTCTCTGAGCCATACAGCAAGACTGACTTCACATTTGAGTTAAAGATGTGTGTGTCTATATATATATATATATATATATATATATATATATATATATATATATATATATATATATATATATATATATATATATATATATATATATATCATCATCATCTCAGCCCGTAACCCGTCATGGGTCGTAGGGGTGCCATGGTGGAAGCATCAGCAGACAGGGTCCTCCACTGCTCTCTATCCTCAGCAATGCGTACAAGTGTGGAAAAACCGTGTCCTGCCCATTCTTTGATGTTATCAGCCCAGGATTTTCTTTGCCTTCCTCTTCTCCGTTTACCTTCGACTGTCCCAGGGTGTTTCAAAAAGAATATCGGTATTTTAGATGCATGTAACTTTGGTTATTGAACACTTAAAAATATACAGTTTGCACCAAAAGAAAGTAAAACTGTCAAAGTTTAATCTCTTACATTACAATCCCTCAATGTGTGTCCCTCGTGTTACACAGCACACATCTAAACAGTAGTCCAATTCTCTCCACACTCACTCCAACTGATCCCTTGTTATTCTTTCCATTTTCATTCTTTGCGCCGTCTAGCGGCTGAAATGAAAAACATTTTTTTTAATCGGGTAACTGTCCAAACTCGGACAGTTTACCTATCGTTTGGTGCAAACCAAACATTTTTAAGTTTGCAATTACCAAAACTATACACCTTCAAAATACTGATATTCTTTTTAAAACACCCTGTATATATCTATATATATATATATATATATATATATATATATATCTATATATATCTATAATCTATATATATATCCTGAGAACAGTTTGAGAATGTTCATACTTGGAATTGATGCCAATGTCTCATCCATGGAATTTCAGATGAGATACGTCACAAACCCAGACTTATTGCACCACACCCGTTGAACCAGACCGTGGAGGTGGGGGCTACGGTGTCATTCCATTGCTTTATTGAGAGTGTTGTCACACCCCAAGTACAGGTATGTCATACACATTTACTCATGTCAGAACTTGATATACACAGACTCACCCTGTAGCCTTCTCAGATACAGCTGTGAGAACATTCGATTATTTGCTCTGGGACTGATGTACAAATATGATTTCTATTTACTTGTTAGAAATCATGTACATAGTATTATATACTTTTTACTTTACACCTCTTCTGCACTGGGGTATAGAGATAGAAGGCGCTTTCTGCTATCCTATTTGCTGTTATTCTTTTGTCAGGGTACCAGTTCAGTGTCTGGTTCTTCAGAGATTGTCTGTGTTGTCCTGCCATTGAACTTTCTGGGTTATCTTGGAGATCTGGATCCCTGGCTCTTGGTATCCTATGTTTGTCATGGGAGCTGGTCTTCTCCCATTCTGAAGATATGGCTGAACTATTGCAACTACAACTAGGACTGTTTCACTTGAAACTGCAGGTACTTTGATTTTAAGACTATGATATATCTTCTGGTTGCGGAGCATGTGCCTTCTGGTTGCGGACCATGTCCCTTCTTGTTACCTGGACAATCTTCCTCAAATACCTAATTTCTGAGGTTTTTGTGTGTTGTGATCATTGCCCATTACAATCTCCCAGCAACTGCTGTTCTGGTAGCAACTCTTCTTCGATGCTTCCCTTCCAGTCTGTTATAGTTCCAAGGTATTTAAACTGGTTGACCTGCTTTATGACCTTAAAACATGGCATACAAATTATTCAGTTAAGGTTAGGAAAGAGAAAAAAATTAGTATTTACTGTAAGGAAGGATACTTGGTCACGTTGTCAAGCAAAGGAGTTTTGCAAGAGTGCACAAATTACAGAGGAATAATGTTGTTAGTGCCAGGAAAAAAATATTTAACTGGATCATACTTGAGTACTTACATTTTAGGAAGGAACAAGATTTTTGATGGGATGGGTGTTGTGCAGAATGGATTGCTACACTATGCTATTGGGCTCACCACCTTGCAAGTTATGTGTTGACTGTGAGAGAGCATTCAACATTGGACTGCGCATTGCTCAGGAGACTGATGAGGCATTGTAGAGTCTTACATTTAGGAAACATGTGAAGACCTAAAAGCACACAGTGAAGGGAATTGGTGACAGATATGAAAGTGATTAAATAATGCATTGTAAAACCGTGAACAGACGGAATAGGGCAAGAAGGCTTGACATGACCTTGTTGAAAAGACATTTGCTCCATAGGGAGCTGAAGAGTACTGATGATGTTTTTCCCTGATAATTTCCATGCAGCACTGGCTCTACATGATAGTGCAACAATCTCTCACTTCCTGCACCAGTTTCAAGTGGAAATACATTAGTATAAGAAATGAATGGCTTTTACATGTTCATTGCATTTTCTTTATGCTCTTATTTCATTGCCCTATACCAACTAGGAGCATCTCATTGACAAAGTGATCAGAGCACTAGCTTCTCAAGACAAGTGCTCTGATCGAAACATGTTGGTGTCATGCTTTAGTCTACCCAGCTGTAAATGGGCACCTGACTTTCCTCTTGTCTTGAATTTGGGAAAGAAAAGGCAGTACGGAAGGGGACTGGTCACCCCACCTCTCGATGCTGGACCTAGTGTGGGGAAGTCTCTAACACTTCATTCCCCTACGTCAGTAAATGCTATAAGACTACCTTTACCTTTTATGACTAGACTTGATTTTGTGGCGTTGCTAAAAACTTGAGCTACATATTATCATAGAGCCACAGTAGCGCAGTGATTAGTGCACTGCCTTCCAAGCTCAGTGGTCCATGGTTCAATCCCCAGTTGAGGTAGGGTTTTTTTTAGACCACAAACAGCTCCGGGATTGACCCAGCCTCATGAATTGGGTACCAGGTCAACTCTGGGAAGGTTTAAAGGCAGCCAGCATGATGCTGACCACATCACCCCTGGTGTGCCGATGGTCAGGAAAATATGGGCCTTACACTATATTCCCAGTATGCCTCAATGGGCATGTAACGGGATCCTTTACGCCTTCCATACATGTTATCATCATCATCACCCGTCATCTCCCCAAAAGAGCATAGGCCTTCAACAAAAGTATGCCAAGTCTTCATGTCCTGCGCCATCATCACCTTTTTACACGTCATGCTTGTATGGTTATGTTCATCTTTTATTCTTTAGTGGCTAAAACGAGTTGATAAGCCTGAAGACACTCCAAACCCAAACATAACATTGGTGAAATACAAGGAAGAGAAGTTCATGGTACTGAAGAATGCAGGCATCCTGTTAGCTCGTCAAGATGGATCTTACCTCAACAAACTTGTGATACAAAAAGTTCAGCCTAAGGACTCTGGGATGTTTGTTTGCTTTGCTACAAACAGGAAGGGTTTCACAACCCGGCATGCTTTCTTGGAAATACGCCAAGGTAATTTATATTTAGCATATGAGGCACAATGATATAAAAGATATTTTCAGGAAATATTTATTCCTTCTGTACCAGTCAAAAAAGATCAGTCTTGGCAGATTTCATCATGATTAAAATTAATTTTTTTGTAAGTAATAAAGCACTAGTCATAACAAAAAATTCTCACAAAATGTTCTTTCTTAGATTATTTTGTTTTAAACCACAACATGCTGTATTATTTTGCTCTGAAAGTCACCCTTCTTACCCCATTTTTCAGTTTGACAACAATTCTACACTTACTGTGTGATTATAGCAAGAATTTAAAAAAATACATTTTGAAGCAGATATGAAAATCTGCTTCATTAAATAGTTTACTTGGACCACAATGCATTCCATTAGCCATCCAGTCAACAATATAAATACATATGTAAAAATGCACTTACACAAACACCCATGTGTATATTCAGCATGGAGCGAACATTCTGCCAACATCATTTTTTTAAAATGAGGGGCTCTACATTATACCTAATCATCATTCACTTATTTGGCTCGTTAACTCTTTAAGTCCCAATCAACTTTATAATGGCTCAGGGTTTAGACACATTTGACCCGGGAGCCATTTAAGTGGCTTCCATATCTTTTGCTCCAATCCATTTTACCTTGGATAACTAATAATTTTTCAATGAAAGCTTTAATACTTGTAGCACAAGAGTAAAGTACATCCATTTACCTTCAGTTTCATATACAACAACAAAGTTGTTTATGCATATGAACATTTTAAAAAAATATTTCCAAACAACAACAAAAACGTTTGTTTGGGCCAAACCCACTTTTCTGCTTGGGACTGAAAGAGTTAACTAACAATCAAGGAACCACTACTACAGTTGGTCGTTGAGCAGAAGTATGAGCTCAAATACTTCTTGTGCTCTTAAGCAGTGGTTTTTGTAGAAGTTTAATTGACATGATGACATTGCCAGCATCAAGCACAGGCAGTAAGTTTGCCTCTTACGATGTGCCTGGTGGGTACAGAAATCCTAATCTTAATATGTCTCCTCACAGAATCAACATGGGGTGCGTTAGATTATCATCATCATTTTCACTCTGCATGGAGCCATCACTGTATCTAGTCCCCTTGCAGGAAGCTTACACCAAACATTCACACGCTTTTGTAGGGGTGGTTTCTGTAGCAATTTGTTTTACATGATGAGGTTGCCAGCCTGGTACATGTCATGTTAGTCACCTGGTACAACATGTCTGAAGGTGCTGTAGTCCTATTTTTGCTTTGTCGCAATAAAGACCCTTGGTAACTTCACTGGCTGTTCTAGATTATCAATCAATCAATACCCGGGGCAAAGTCTTTTACAGACAGGGGGTATGATGTGCTGGTGTTGTGGGTAGTGGGTTTTCCCCCTTGCTTCACCCTAGGCCTAGTGAATTCTTGTTCATGAAAGGAGCGACCATTGCGGTGTTAGTCTCTTGGCCTAGCAAAACCTCTCATACCCCAAGATCGTTGTGCGTGGTGAAGAGCCACACCCTCCTCGAGGTAGTCCTGGTAACTGAGGGTGCGAATCCTCAGGCTAAACACAACGGATCTAGAGGAGCAAACCTGGATAATAAAACCGGTGCACTACACCGTACACGCCCTCTGTGGGTGGGAAGGAGCCAGATGGATACTGAACAAGTCTTGGGAGTGGGAACGAGTGTGGACTGCTCCCTGAAGATCGGAACCCATCGTACAGGCACAGAGACTCAGGACTTGACGATCCTATTGCCTTCAACTCTTGGTCACATGCCTAGAGCCTCGGAGAACTCGGCGTAACCAGCAGGCAATTTGGTGGCGGGGAAAGAGCACTGTGAGCCCTACCTTGGCTACGTATCACAAGGAGATGCAGAAACACCCCCTTTATCTCCCCCAGAGCTGGCACAGTACACTTCTGGCTTCTACCCGGGGCGGTAGGAAATCCACATCAAACCTGGCAGAGCAAGTCCTCCATCAGATGCGGCTGATGCTGGGCCCACTGGCGCGTGGACACGTCCCGATCCCCATCGAGACTTGCCCGGGGAGCCCACCCCGGCTCAAAAAAGCAGAGAAGGCCACTCTCCAAACCTCCGATGTCTTGCGGGCAGTGTTAGGATGTGCAAGAACATGACAGGAAGACTCCACAACTTCCCCACTGAAGACACGCCCACGGCGACCGTTGCCTCAATTGGCTGTGTGTGGTGTACCCGGAAACGGGGCCTCCCAGTACTGAGGCACAGTTAAGTCCCCGATGTCACTTATCGGTGCAGAGTTGAGAGAGATGGCTGAGCATCACAATCCCCCCTGTGTTGCAGCATGATGAGAACCCAGCATTGCACACTGAGCTTGGGGGGATCACTTGGGCACCAGACTTAATACTGGCTCTTGACTGGATGGCCGCATGCAGGAGATTTCTACAATGGAGGGTTGGCAGGTGGTGGGTATCTGGAAGTGGCTCTGTGCAGGACGTGAGGATTCCTTGGGAGAGCCCAGAACCAGAGCACAGCATTGTGCAAGCTCTGCATAGTTGGAGAGCCCCCTGGATGACGGGGAATGCACAGTGTGCTACCCCACCTATCCCCAACTGCTAACTTAGAACCAGAAGTGGGTCCTCTGTATGCGTGCCAGGCCAGGATAAAATGCCTGGGAAAGAGACTGGAGCTCAGAACTCCCTAACTCAAAGTTGCAGGATGGCAGAAAAGCCATGGGAAAGACAGGGCTATTTTGAAGATAACGCAACCATATTTTCACCATACGAGCTCGGACGCCGCCTCGGTAAACAAGGTCCGCGCAGAGCAGTGACACCCCCAGGCTGCTTGCGAATAGTCTACTACTGGGAACATAAACAGATTAGGGATGAGCCCACTCTCCCGTTGAACAGGTGCTAAAGTCATAGATACTGGGCCAGAAGGCGCACCGGAAACCACAGTATCACGCAACTCGCTTTTTTTTTTTCTATGGAGAGTACACCGTCAAATAAATCTCGTACTGGTGCTCGCCCTGTGGAGCTCCACCAGGCAGGTGCAGTGCCGGGCTCTGAGCCTCGACAGAGCCCACCCTCAGCTACTGGAGGACCCTCTAGACCGTCTTGTGGAGTCAGCAGACGGCGGAGGAGAACTACTGACCAAAACAAAACAGAAAAAGAGAAACCCAGAGTGCCACTTGTCATGATGCACTGGAATGCAGAGGGAGTGAACAGCAAGCAGGCTGGATACAGCAAAAAGACAGAGCTGGAAAACATCTTGTATGAGAAGCAAGTCAGTGTTTGCTGTATCCAAGAGACTCACTTGAAAGCAGATCAAACCTTTAAAATAAGGGGATATCAATGCTTCAGATCCGACAGAAAAGATAGACGAAAAGGAGGAGTACTTACTCTTGTAAGGAATAACATTCCTGCACACGAAAGGAAAACCTTCATGGATGGAGCAGAATATCAGCTGTTGCAGATAAAGGTAGACAAGATGGAAATAGAACTCCTGAACTATTACTGTCCGAACAACAAACCCCTGAGTCTCAGCTCTATACAGGTACCAGCCACCAACTTTATAGCAGTTGGAGACTTTAATAGCCACTCCCAGAGCTGGGGCTATAACCATCTGGATCACAGAGGTGAAGAGGTTGAAACTTGGCAAGATGATCACTCCCTAATCCTAGTCAATAATGCCACAGATACTCCTACCTTCTACTCCAGAGGATGGCACACAACTTCAACACCAGATCTTGCCTTCTCCACACCAGATATAGCTGGATCTATTAGTAGAGAAGTAGGAGACCAACTAGGGGGAAGCGACCATCGCCCAATCTTTCTTACTGTCCAGAGTGCAACTCTCAGTACAGGCCCAGCCATTACAAGATGGAACTACAAAAAAGCCAACTGGGGTTTATTCAGGCATCAGGTGAACACGCTGCTGTCTACCCTCAAGGTACAGAACAGAGACATTAATGAAGTGGTAAAAGACTTCAACAGATGCATACTACAAGCTGCAAAAGAAACCATTCCCAAAGGATGCCGGCGTAACTACATACCATACTGGTCCAGCACACTCCAAGAACGTCAGGAAGCTATGGACAGGGCTAGAAAGGACGCAGAGTCTCAGCCTTCACTTGAAACTCACAACAAATGGAAAAAGGCTGTAGCAGAGTTTCAGAGAACAAAGCTAGAAGAAAAACGGAAAAGCTGGAGAACTAAAACGGCATCGCTGAACCTTGAGAAAGACGGCAGGAAACTTTGGAGATTAGTCAAGTCTCTAAATGAAGAGCGTTCCTCACCTAGGCAGACTATCACATTGGATGAAGGTGGCAAACTTTTCAGAGGAAAACAAGCTGCAGACTTGTTTGCTAGAAGATACAGTTCAGAAAGCAACTTACCCATTAACATAGATCATCAGAGAGAGATAAGAAAAGAAATACTGGCAACCATGGGACAGACAGATACTCCTGCCCCAATGAGGGAACCCATCACACTAGGAGAACTACATAAGGCTATTTCCAAGCTTAAGTTTCAAAAGTCACCCGGCCCAGACAAAATCAGCAACGAAATGCTAGTAAATCTGAGCTCAGCAGCAAAGACAAAACTGCTTGAGATATTCAAACCACAGCTGGTTGAATGGAACGGTACCCCCAAGTATGGAGAGAAGCCATCACAATACCCATACTAAAGAAAGGGAAATGTAAGACCGAGGCTGCAAGTTACCGGCCAATCAGTCTCACAAGCTGTGTTGGGAAGACTATGGAGCGAATAGTCAACCACAGATTGAAATGGTATTTAGAGTCTGAGCAGATCCTGGTGCCGGAACAAGCTGGATTTAGAGAATGCTACAGTATAGAAGACCAAGTTACTTACTTGTCTCAAGCAATAGAAGATGCCTTCCAGGAGAAGAAAAAGGTCCTAACGATCTGGGTCGACTTCAAGCAGGCCTTTGACAAGGTGTGGAAAGATGGCCTCATTGCAAAACTTAGGAGAAGTGGAATCCAAGGCAACATGATGAAATGGATCCAGTCATACTTGCATAACAGGAGAACTAGAGTCACTCTTGACGGTCTGCAGAGCAGAAAAGTGTTGCTCCATCAGGGGGTACCTCAAGGAGGAGTAATTTCCCCAACACTCTTCCTTGTTTACATCAATGACCTGGTGAAAGATCTCCCTGCAGGAGTTAAAGCTGCCTTATATGCAGATGACCTAGTACTCTGGTGCGCTGATGAAAATGTCACCACAGCAAATTATAGAATGCAGCGGGCAGCAGACATGCTAGTGTCATGGGCAGAGAAATGGCTTATCACAATAAACACAGACAAAACCTCCACAACACTGTTCTCCCTCGCCCCCAAGGACAAATCAGCTAACATACACCTAGGGACAACCGTGATCAAGGAAGAAAGCTACCCCACCTATCTTGGGGTGACATTTGACCAAAGGCTTACATGGAATAAGCATATTGAAAATGCAGAAGGAAAGGCCCGAAGACGACTAGGCATACTCAGAAAATTAGCAGGTACCAACTGGGGAGCAAATGAACGAAATCTAAAGAAGATTTATAATGGAGTAATAAGACCACACTTAGAGTTTAGCTCAGCAGCATGGTCATCAGCTGCTAACTCACATCTGCAGTCTTTGGACAAGGTGCAAAATCAAGCTCTCAGGCTCATTACAGGAGCCATGAAAACTACACCAATAACAGAGATGCAGAAGGTTGCTGGATTACAGACATTGTCCCATAGAAGGGACACAAAAACCCTGATCCAGATGGAAAAGTACAACAGTATGCCAATGCACCCAATGAAGGCAAGACTAGATGATCTGGCATTGGGACGTCTAAAGCGTAGCAGCTTTGTGCATCGGGGGAAAAAGACTTATAAGACAGCATCAAGAAGACCTATCCATGAAGACAACACCACTGAAGCCCACCCTATACCCTGTACCATGGGAGCAGGCCAGCAGTGCCCTCCAAATTAATACATCAGTCAGTGGTCTCACAAGTGGATGTGAGTATAATGATCTGCAAAAACGAACTGCTACATTGAGTATGATCCAAGAAAGCTATCCCGATCAATCATGGATACATGCCTATACAGATGGATCAGCAACTAATGCTGTTAGGAATGGAGGTGCCGGTATCTTTATCTCATATCCTGACAACCACTATGAGACTAGGCACATTCCCACTGGTAAATTCTGTTCCAACTATACAGCTGAGGTTCAAGCTCTAGAGCAAGCTGCAAATATGATTTATAACACCAACTCTGACTGCCACCAGGTAGTCATCCTCACAGATGCACTGTCTGTCCTGCAAGCTCTCAAGGGTGGTAAACTCCCGCATCTGAGAAATGAACTAAACAAGGTAGCTGCCAAAAAGAGAACCATACTTCAGTGGGTACCATCTCATTGTGGTGTACCCGGAAATGAAAAGGCAGATAAACTTGCAAAAAAGGGAGGAGAATGTGAACAAGAGATAATGAAGTCACATACTTTGAGAAAAAGAGAGCTATCCAGACTATCAGAAGAGAACAGAACCAACCCAAAGACGACTATCACACTCTCGACCGGCAGGGACAGATAACTATTTTTCGACTCAGGACAGGGCATAACAAACTGAATAAACACATGCACAAGCTACGATTGTCTGCTTCACCACTGTGCACATGTGGATTAAACGAACAAACTGCTGAGCATGTTCTACAGGACTGTCCTCTGTATGACCAGTTAAGAAAGATACCCTTTAGCTCCTCAATGTGGCTATCTGGTCTGTACAGGATCCATCCTAGATTATGCTGAAATATAATTATCTTGAACTTTGTTCAGCTGAATTTGGCTATTCTGACTGCCATGGTTGTAAAATTATTATTATTACTGGATCGGTGAGCCTTGGCCGCATCATTAAAGCTGTTGGAGAAATAGTCTCTATTTGTGCAATGTCATCATTTATATTTGTTATCCATAATCCATGTATGCTTTTGTTATGTCACAGGTGGCAGTCTTGAAGGTACAGCAAATGCAGGTGACAGTTCATCCAGAGTGAATGGTCAGACCTCAGGTGAATCATCCTCCCATGACACCAAATCCAGTAACTCATCAGATAGTGACTTTAATTTGCCTCTTCTGATTGGCCTTCCATCATGTGCAATTCTTGTGCTAATCCTGTTAGCGGTGTTTCTGATGCAGCGAAACAATCATTGCCAGCGGACAACTACAAGTAATAAAGTGCCCCGGCCACCAGTGCCTTCTCATGAAAGAGATGCATTATATTACAGCAGCAGTCAACAGCAGCAGCATACAATAAACCCACTTTTGGCATCACGGGAAAAATTACCTAAGACACCAACTCCTTCTTTGGACGTGACCAGTTCAGAGTTTTCCTCTGTATCTAGAACTCATCCAAACCCTCATTTTTATCATCCAAACCACATGAACTACGGGTACTAAAGCCCGATCCAGTCAGAATCCTACAAAAATCCAGACTATGTGAGCTAAGGATTAAACAAGATTCTACCCAGATCTTGTTATCTAAATCAACAGCGAGATTTTTTCACAATGACAGTGTTGCCACATGGTCCAGCGCATCAGCACTATGGCCACAGCAGCATAGTGATAACTGTAATAAAAGCTGGCTTCTGGACATGACTGGTTGAACTAGTCAGATTAATATCTGCTGAATTGGCTCAACTGTTAATCGTGAAGCCTGTAGGATGGACAGGAACAATGTAATTCTGATCTCTGAATGTGAATAATGGTGGCTAGCTTTAAAGATCTCTGTTGGTTAAGATGTTTCATATGCAGCAGAACAAGTCGGTAAAAAGTGGTATCACACTTGATTTCACACAGATCTATCTGAGGGTTTGTGCTGACAAGTGGTCTCAACAAAGGAATCGTATTCCTCAATAATGGCCATACTCAATATTCCATGGCAAATGTGCCTTCAACTGGCCAAAATATTCTTATTTCACTTTGGCTGTTGCACATCTTTGTTCATTTCCACTTATGATATTTTGAAGTAGGAAACTGAAGAAATAAAATATTTTTTCATTTGATTTGTTGCCTCATAAAAAACACCTTACTATGATTTGTTCTTTTTTTTTTTCTTTGACCAGATTTAATTTATTTAAAAAGATTTTCTTTCCCATTGCTTCCCTGTTCTTGGGGGACTGATATCTTTTTATGTAAGCATAATACACTTGAGTTGTTTTATTCCTGTTTTTTTTCTGTTGAAGTAATATATTTCAGGCATACAGAGATATTGTTGTCAGACAAGACTTTGAAAATCTGTGACATAATGTACTAGGTACTAAATTTGATTTATATTGATAGATACAAGTTGGGTGCTTCAGTTCAGTTTGTGCTCCACTAGTGGCCACATCTCCAACTGTTTCCAAGCCTGCATGCCATTTTCCCTCAACAAAACCTGCTAAATAAAAATTTCCATATGTGTTCACATTTTGTGAAGCATCCAGTGTATTTGCCTGGTATACTGTAGAAACTTCACCATATCACAAAATTAGTAAGGTCCACAAAAATATTAGCTGTCATTGTCTTTGCCATTGTCTTGTTCATGTCAGTGAATTACTAATCAATCATTCAGTTTTTCGTTCAGAATTTTAATACATTTCTAGGCCACAAACAAGGTGACTTTGATGAGTCTTCTTTCATCATCATTTTCCTTTTCGCTCTTTATGCAGCTTGGAGCCACACTGCAGCTGGTCTCCTTTCAGGAAGCCTACACTGAGCATTCACATTCTCTTGCAGAAGTGGTTTCTATAGCAATATGTTTTGCATGATGAGGTTGCCAGCCTTATGCACAACTTCATATTAGTCGCCTGGTACGACATGCCTGAGAGAGCAGTACTTGTAATCATTCTTTGCCTGTCTGTCCTCTTCTTCTTCTTCCATCCTTAGCCACCGACCGTCAAAGCAGTCAGTGGCCATTACGCCTAGTGGCGTCTTAGGGCAACAGCAGATAGGTTTTCATTGCCATTGTTTCCCATCACGCCTAGTGGCGTTTTTAGGGCAACGGCAAATCAATCTATTTGCTGTTGTTTCTGTAATCGAAGTGACTGGCAAACGGGTGATCAGCCCGTTGTGTGTCTGTCCTCTGGAATTGTTTTATTGTCCTTCCATGTGAGTCCTACTTTTTTCAGATCCCCCTTGGTATCTCTTCTCTATATGCTCTTGGTCTTCCTTTTGTCCCCTTGTGTTCACTGTCAAATTAGTATTCTATTTTACTCTTTTTCAGTGTCAGTAATCGTAGTTCAATTTTGCAATCAGTTTTTATCGCCATGTTCACCTCATTTTAGTTTATTAAATTTTGGTTACATAGGTTTGTGTTCTGTTCTTCAGATAACTTACTTTATTTTCTGCCTTTCAGTGTTGAGAATCTGTCTTAGGGAACGTTTTAGTCTGCAGCTTTTTTTTTTGTATTGCCTTTGTCATTTTTCATGCTGATTGGTGTTGATGTTGAATAGTTTGATGGCGGAATTTATGTTTGAAGAAGAAATCATGCATGCATTTGTATTTTATTTAATACAAGAAATCGATCAGTGAAAGAAGCATTATTTTAGTTTATTACACACACTTTGGCTAAAGCATGCACTGGTCAGTGTTAAGCTTACACTTTTTGTCAAGATCAATGGTTCTCAGTCTTAATGTGACCACAAGTTGGTGAAGTTGACGGCCCATGTAAAAATTAATAAAGGAATTCATCCAAAGGCATACTGCTTGAAACTTCGAGTAAGAGAAACCTAAGGGATTTCTTTTTTTTTTTTTTAAACAGGCCACAATTTTGTATCACAACCCATAAGTTGAGCATCACTTGTCTAACTACACATACATCTAAGATATTACATCTTGACAATTATATTCACTACAGCCGCAGTATTTAAGTATGACACCAGACTGTATATTATATAGAAATATTAATATACTGCTTAACTTCACTGATGAGTTAGCTCAGGGCATTGGACGAGTCTTTTGAATGTAAGTGTAAACAGGGCCAGCCCTTAGGCAGTGTCAGTGGTGCAGCGGCACTGGACACCATCTTGGGGAGAGCGCAAAAAATGTATTTAAAAAATGGTTTTAAATTAAATTGAAACCAGATTGTCTTGGAAGTACGAACTATTTTTATGTTTACATTTGATTTCATAAATATATGTTTTTCAATAACTCCATGCCTATATTATTCCTGTTGTTTTTTTTTTTTCAACAGGGCTTTGAGTGCCCAGTTGATCAAATTCAAAAAGACTTTATTTTTTATTTTTTTAATTACCACCCATAAGACTTTAAAAAAGAGGATTCTATTTTTGTAAAATACTACAGAGACAATCACATGTTGAAATTACAGTGTGATCCAACTCAGTAGTAAGAAATTGAGTCTTGTAAGAGGACAATACAGAACCTCACTGAGGTGAATCACGTGACCTCGTACCACCTTGAAAAATCCTTAGGGCTGGCTGTGTGTGTAAATATGCAGAATTTATGAAGTTCTATGTTTGTGAATCTGATAGTTGTCCTGACAAACAAATATCATTAAATGCTTGCTTGTCTTTGAAATAATAACATGGTAAAGGACAGTGGCAGAAGAGATGAGAGAGAATGTGATATTATGTAAATATTGTGTACATATTTTCTGTTTGTAAATAAATAGTTTGTTTTACCTGCTAGGGTTGTAAAGCTCATGTTGAAAGTGTCTGCATATTTGAGGCATCATCTTTACAAATTTGAGAGTGTGTGAAAGTGGCTATTGGGTAGAAAAAAATGCCTTTATAACTCAAGTGACTTATTATTTTTGGGTTTTTTTTCTTGGAGAGAGTACTTAAAAGAATACAAATTTTGAATGTGAACAACACAATGTGGAAGGTTATCCTCAGCGCAAGGATTTTGTGTTGAAATATGTTGAAAAAATGATAGTATATAAGGCAGGAAAATGTATTTTGTCTAGATCAGGAAGTAAGCAAAAAATTTTGTTTTGTGTATTATTTGAAATACACACATCTTTAATAGTATTTGTGGTGAGAAAATGCTTTATGTATTAGAGTAGCACATATGACAATGAGATGATGCTGTGTGTGATTTCATTAGCAAATGAGACAGATGCTTTATACATCTTGAATAGAGCATAAGATGAACAATATTTTTGAATGGAGAACATACGTACAAAACAAGAAAATGTCTTTGATAGTGCAGAAATAGATGGGTGAAAAAAATGTGTATGCTTTTAAAACAGTA
Source organism: Oreohelix idahoensis (assembly GCA_024509875.1). NCBI lineage: Eukaryota > Metazoa > Mollusca > Gastropoda > Stylommatophora > Oreohelicidae > Oreohelix > Oreohelix idahoensis. The sequence continues at coordinate 60,094 of JAMPIV010010173.1, forward strand.
TGAAATGCAGAAATTTGCTTTATCAGTTTGTATTATGACAAGAAATGATGTTTAATAGTGTATGAGGCAGAGGGTAGTAGTGTGTCAAAGTGTATGAGGCAGAGTGTAGTAATGTGAGAGTGTAAGCAGCAGAAAGAAGTAGTGTGTGAGGCATTTGGTGGGGGGGGGGAGGGGGGGGGGGGGAGATGTTTTGGTTAATGGATGAGACATAAGAAAGAACCGTTTGATGTAAATATTTGTTTTGAGAGAGAAGCAGCTTGATGTAAATGTTTGTTTCGAGAGTGATGCATGCCTGAGCTGTGTGACAGATAAACTGACATTTTGTATGTTAAACCACACAAACTGTGATTATTGCCACATTTATGGTTTCTTTAAAACTTGGAGCCATAATATCAGATAATTCTTGATGATTATTAATATGGGCTGTATATAAACTAACTGTTGCAATACTTTGCTGTCCTTGATCTTTCACATCATTTGGTGTTTGATGTCCCACATTACTTATTTGTATTTTATTTAGTTGTAAGACACTTAATTATTTGTTTAATTTTTTTTGTTTGTTATTTAGGATGTTATTGATCACTATAATGGGGTGCATCTCATAGAAAGAGAAAAAAACAAATGAGGATGTCCTAGAAAAGCTAAGAATGATAAGAGAAATATTCAGTGAGAGTAAAATCAGACAAATAAAATATGGTTATATAAAAAGACAATGAAAACCATGATGGAAGGAAAAGTTGATGGCAAGCATTTGAGAGATTAACAATGCTATAAATAGGAAGATAACATCAACAGTTGGACAGAAGTGTGTCTTCAAAACACGAGAGAGAAGCATTGCAGCCGGCCTTCAATGAGAAGATGGCTGCTGATCTGAATGATCACTTCCTTTTCCCTTTAGAGGATGCTGGCAATGATAGGTTATAATTATTTTGTAGAAAAAATGTTGTTGACGGAACTTATACAGATCACTTAAGCTTGCAGAAGAAGATGGTAGATCAGTGTTTCATTAATCTTGCAGGTGGGGTGCTAAACTGCTTCTGAAGTTACTTACTTACTTACTTAGTCATTCCCCTTCTACCGTGAGGTGTAGAGGTTTGGAAGAGAGAGCGCCAGACTATCCTATCGGTTGTCTTCCTCCTGGCCTGGTTCCATTCTAGTGTTCGGTCCTTCAAAGATTGTCTAATGTTGTCCTCCCAGCGAACTCTGGGTCGTCCTGGGGGTCTGGATCCTTGGCTCTTTGTTTCCCATGCTTGTCGTGGTAGCCAATCTTCTCCCATTCTGCAGACATGGCCAAACCATCTTAGTTGGGACTGTTCTACTTGGGTCTGCAGGGGGTGGGATTTAAGGCCTTGACGTATCGTCTGGTTGCGTACCATGTCTCTTCTTGTTACTTCAACCACCTTCCTCAGATACCTCATTTCTGAGGTTTGAATCTAGCTTTTATGGGTTGTAGTCATTGCCCATGACTCGCATCCATATGTCAAGACTGGGACATAGGTGGAGCGGTATACAGCCATCTTCGTTTTCTTACCAACCTCTCTCTTGCTGAGGAATCCTCGATTTATGGCCTGAAAAAGTCTCCCAGCTGCTGCTTTTCGAGTGGCCAACTCTTCTTTGATGCCTCCCTTTCGGTCAATAATAGCTCTGAGGTATTTAAAGTGGTCTACCTGCTCCAGGACCTGTTCTCCCAGCTTAATCTGATGTCTTCTTTCTTCTCATGATATCACCATGGATTTTGTTTTAGAGCTGCTTATGACCATCCCTCTCTTCTCCAGCTCTTCCTTCCAGACTTGCAGGTTGAATTGGAGATGTGCCTCTGATTTAGCAATCAGGGCAACATCATCAGCAAATGCCAGCTCTGAAATACAGACCTGTCTCATCTTCCAGTACCCCACTGAATACTTTCTTGTTCTCTCCTTACATGCCTTAATGACATCGTCCATGAGGAGTATGAAAAGGTAAGGTGACAGGATATCACCTTGTCTTACACCAGTGGTGGTCCTGAACTCTTCTGACTTATAGTTTGCTGTCCTCACATAATTTCTGCAAGACTTGTAGAAGCTCTGTATAGCATGAATCAGAGGTGCTGGAATGTTCTTCCTTGCCAAACAGTCCCAAAGTTTGCTCCAGGGGACCCTGTCAAACGCCTTTTCCAGATCTATGAAACAAAGATGGATCTCACTCTTGTACTCAAGGGCCTTTTCACTCAGCTGTCTGAGTGTGAAGATTAGGTCTTGAGTACTTCGGTTCACTCGGAATCCACACTGGACCTCATCCAATTGTGGCTCAGGTAGGCGTCGGAGTCTCTGCTCTAGGATTCTAGAGTAGATTTTACCAGGGACACTGAGAAGGGATATGCCTCTATGGCTTCCACACTGTCGATTGTCACCCTTTTTGAAAATTGGTGTTATGATGGCAATCTCCGCTTCTGAAGTTAAATGACTTAACTTTTTATGTTGAACTTGCATTAAGTTACAAAGACGATGATAAACTACTGCATTTACCTTCAGTTCATTGTGGTAAGATGATACACTACCATTTTGTGTTAAATTCCATTTGCATTTAAGACTTTAACTGCCATTTGGTGTTGGATCTCCTTACTTTGATAGCAAACATAATGTTTGGCTGATATACTGTTGTTTTTGCATAAATATTAAACCAGATAGCAAATATACATGTAATATTTTGTTCAGCTCCTCACTTTGACAGGCAAAAATGTTTATAGTTTATAATAATGTATAATAAATCATTGAAGAAACTGGAAGTTTTGCCATTTTATTTTTTGAGAATCCTGTGGTGATTAGTATTGCAAGCACATAGAAAATACCAGGAACTTTATTGCTGCTGCTTTTGCAGCATATAGAAACAATATATAAGTTTCTTTTGAACCTCATTTTTGTGCTTAGTATTTTCTTTAGAGCAACCAATTCTTTTTGAGATTTTAGCCAAATGTAAATGGTTGACCACATGCTTCTAGGATGTGTACAGTCAAGCCATTCATTGCCTTTTCCTCTTGTATACTTTATGTGAAATATAATACATAAAGATAATGCACACTTTCACAAATAACAAGAACAAAACAACTTACATGCTGGAAAAGTCAGAAGAAAGAAATAGGAAAGCAACAGAAATGAATAATGGCGAAGTAAATAATTCAAGCCTTTATGAAGCAGATATGAAGTTGTTAAGACCATCAAGAGGTTATACAACTTGTAATAATTAAAAATGTGATACCGCCACTCCCCTTCATCCTTTATTATCACCAATCCCTTTCCAGCTTCCTGTGGAGCATGGGTCTTCAACAAACACCTGCCAAGCCCTCCTATCCTTGTATCTGTTCTATTTCACCAATATTACCATACATTACTATTACTGTTTATATGGAGCAGCACTTTTACTGAAGGCGATGAAACAAGAAAAATCAATACTTTATACCTATGAAACTTCTAATATGATCATAATTGTGTGACAGAATGTATCTATTTTGTTTGTTTTCATATAAAGCTTTGGAGCTTCACAAGGTTTAGCCCAGTTGTATTTCATGATTGTTCTGATATTTATGACTTTTAAAAAAGTCCAGTCTAGTACATCCTTCTATCAGTGTTCCCAAAACTTGTGTAATAGAAAAAATTTATTTGACATGAAAAAGAGGATCATTGGGTAAAACCAGCATTCAGTATCTCCATAATTGTCTTCCCTTTTTTCCCCCCAGTGAAGAAAAAATGTTCCGTTCCACCTCTGATGGGTTACAATTAGGATATGTAGTATTGCTAATTCAGGATAATAATTTTGATTTCTACAATCTGAATGTGGCATCATGTCACCCCTCCAATCAATCCAAAAAGAGTAAATCAAAATGTCAGACTATGTGAATGTGCATTTGTTAAATGTCCTCCCCTGTCTCACAACAGCAGTCTCTCAGACCTATCATATTGTTAACATGGGAGAGGAAGGTGGGAAAGCCTGTGGTGTCTGGAATGACACCAAATTCACTGTTCATCTGTCATCGTCAATGTGCATTACTAGAACTTTATTTGCTGATAAAATACTATCTTCTGTAAAGAGTGCTTTTCTAATATTTTAGACAGTAGTAATAGGAACAGATGTAATGGCCTCATTACATATAATGCAGATTTTAAACATATTTCATTGGTTTTAACATGTTGGCGCAAAGTCCAGTCCCTTTTTGACAGGAATTTATATCACATATAAGAAAAAGTACATAAAGTTAGTCTTACGTTAAATAAACACTGAACAAACTGAAATTATATAATTAACAGGACAATAAAATGAAATTAATGAGATAATGAAACCCTTACTCATGGAACACTTTAAAAAAAAATCTTTTTGGCCAAAACATTTGCCGGTCCAGTTTGTAATGAAAAGCATTAACAGTAAATTATAGCCTGTCAAACTATTTATGACTGACAGTAATTAAGAGTACTTGCTTGTTAGATAACTGAATACTAAACTGTGATGATCTTTTCAGATGAGGTGCAGGTCCTCAACAAACATACGCCACATTGTTCCTGTACGGAGTTATCTGTTCAAGGTTTTCTATGTCTTCTTTATTCCTTTAATATCTCTCTCTAGTTCTCTTCTCCTTGTGTTTTTGGTCTCCCCATTGTTCTATTACCCTGAGGGATTATAAAACAGGGACTGCCTTGTCATGCTATCAGCTAGTTCTCTTAATGTATGTCTTGTCCAGTGACAGCATCTTCTCACATTTTGTTCCACTGGTGGTTGTCTGGTTCTTTCCATCAGCTCCACAACAGTGATCTTATCATACATTTTCAATCCTTCTGGTCAAACATTTAGTTATGAAAGCTGCTTCTTTCTGGTTGTCACTTCTGTCATACTTCATGCTTAATTGCCATGCAGACTTGACATTTCAGTTGAAGAATCTTAAGTTTGTTTTGGACTTTGAATACCTTTGATCTCCGTACATTTCACAATGCAGTGAAAGCTTTTCTTGCCTTTTGTATTTCTATTTTATCATTATTTGTTCCTCGAACTTTGAGCCTTAAAATTGTAATGGTAGTAAATTGTCTGTTTTAACACCCTGTTACACAAGAAAAGACCTATTACTGTTTCCTTCTGAGCTTCAACTTTGCGTAAACCACAGATAAAGGAGTATTTTCCAGAACTGCATCAAAACCATATATAATATAGCATCTTTGTGCAATGTATCAAAGCTACAGTTAATATAGCATCTTCCAGCACTGTATCAAAACTACAGATAATATAGCTTCTTCCAACACTGTATCAAAAGTATAGATAATATAAAAGTAAAACTGCAGGTAATATAGCATTTTCCAGCACTGTATCAAAACTACAGATAATATAGCTTCTTCCAACACTGTATCAAAAGTATAGATAATATAAAAGTAAAACTGCAGGTAATATAGCATTTTCCAGCACTGTATCAAAACTACAATATTAAAGTTTCAAGTAATATAGCATCCTCTAACATTGCATCAAAACTACAGGTAATATAATAGCAAACTTGCAGGTAAATAGCATCTTCCAGCACTATATCAAAACTACAATATTAAAATGTCAAGTAATATAGCATCTTCTAACATTGTATCAAAATTTTAGGTAATGTAGCATCTTCCAGCACTATAGCAAAACTACAGGTAATAAAGCATCTTCCAGCACTATCAAACCCACAGGTAATATAGCATTATCAAGTGCAAAACCACAGAATCAAATCATATTCCAACACTGCGTTGTTCACTCATCTCATAGATTACAAACTCTTTGAACCATCACAGTTTTGAAGTAAACTTAATTTTTTTGTCACACTCTGTTCTGCTATCTTTGCTTAACCAGTGTTGTAAATGCTGGTTTACACTCCTTGCTATAAGATTTTTAAAATTCTTTGTTCAGTTGAAAACAGTCCACATTTTTTTAAAAGACTGATACATTTTATGCACACATGACATATTCAAACCCATTTGAATGTTAGGGATTAAACTGTCAGAACACTTTTTTTAAAAATATAATGTACAGTACAGTGATTAAGATCCCATCACATCCAAAATATTTTGTTGAAAGCAGCATCCTTTACACAGAGTTCAGTGCCCCAAACACATCTTATTCTCCTTCTCTCTCCCCCCCCCCTTTTTTTTTTCTTCTTACAAGGCCAGACAATTTGTTCACAAGCTTTTGTTAGAAAGTTAGGTTACGAGAAGCGTTGTTTTGGGAAATTGATTAGGGGATCAGCTCTCTACTGTGTTAGTAAATTAGTTCTATCTCAGCTAATCAAGTTGAAGAACAATGGATGTGGGATGATATTCAGGCAGTCACATGATCTTGTAGTAGTGGTTTTTGTGACAATTTGTTTTACATGATGATGTTGCCAGTACCATGTACAACATTATATTAGTTGCCTTATATGACAGGCCTGAAAGTACAGTAGTCCTTTTTTTGTTTCCTCAGGTACTATATGAGGCACTGTTTTAACAGGTGGTGAAAAATACTGTGAATTATAAATTCCTGAATACATTCTGTCCTAATTACATCTGTATACAATCCTTAATGCATAATAAAAAAACTCCATACTAATGGAAGTCTGAACTCTGCTGTAATAAACTGGGATAAGAATGTGTAAGCAAAATTGGTAATCCATTTTGAGAACACACGTTAGTTGAGTGCAGTTATGAAACATCTCAGTAACTTCTGTGAATGCACTGAGATGATTTGGTAGATCTCCAGAACTTGATGAATTGCTTCTCTCAGGCATGCAAGGACTTTGGCCTCACAGTGAGTTGAATGAAAATAGATGTGCTGGGCCAGGATGTGGATGTTGCGCCAGTTATTATTATCGAGTCTAAATACCCAAGTATCTGCGAGTCTGCTGAACTGAAATTTCTTCAGTCCAAAGGTTGCTTACTGATGACACTTATGTAATCCTATGTCTATTGTACAATGGTAGTTATGTGTCATCACAAAGTACACTAAGAACCAATTGAAAATGTACTCTTCCACCGTCATTTTTAAGAATGTTGTCTTCTTTTACAGCAACAGTGTTAGGTAAAAAAAGTAAACTCACAAGTCAGTGCATATCACAATCAGTCAATACCCCTTTAGCTACCCAAGAGGCACATGCCAAGTCCTCCTGTCATTTGCTATCACTTCAAGGTCTCTCCATGTCTTCTTCATTTTCAATTCTGTCTGTAGCTCTTTTTTCCATGTGTTCTTCAGTCTGCCTCCTAGGGATTCTAGAACAAAGACTGCCTTGTAATGCTATCATCAGGTTTTCTCAGTGTGTGTTCAATCTATTACTATCATTGTCTTCTAATCTCTTGTTCCACTGGTACTTGTCTAAATGCTTATCATAGCTGATAACGATTTGACCAAACAGACTAAACACTTACCCTGTCTGTCCCTGTTCTCTTTTGTCTCCTTAAGGCCAGCCATGTGTACATACTTCTCCTCTATCATGTTATCATTAGTGGAGTCTTTATCAGAATACTAATACAGAGGAGATATATAGCTTTCCTGCTCCTAAAACAGACTTCTAGCTTCTGCTGCTGTCAAACACTGAGGACAGTTTGAATAAGTAATTTTGAAAAACAGTTTTAAAAACATCAAAGTGAAAAAAAAAACATGTTTTCCATTCATTGTTCAACTAGTATTCAAAACATGACCAGCAGTCTTACTTTGATTTGAATATGGTTATCAAAATTTAGATTCTGAAGTGTTTCAAACTTGCAAGCTGCTTTGTGCATTTTCATGTCAAACATTAGTTTGTCAGGTTGCACTGAGGGGATAATGGTAGGCTTAGGGTTAATTAACTGAAATCCAGTGGGCAATGGATTTGTACAGAGAAATTTTAGAATATTTCTTGTGTTGCTGATAAAGACTGTTTAAATAAGTTCAGTTTATAATATGTTCAGCTTAAGAATGACTATTTTACTCTCTTCTATCCATTTATTGGACATCTGTTGACTGCATTCCTTAACTGCATTTCTTAACCCGTAACTGCATTTCATCCATAATGTGTTGTATACATGAGGAAAGAAATAGTCTTTAATTGTTACACATGCAATGAGGGCATATTATGTGGTTGTTCTTGGTACAAGATATGACATTGGAAATATATCTTATTTTTTTCCCTATCAGAATTATATGTCTCATGTGCTAAGTTGCATTGGACTTGCAACCTCATTCTGTCAAACATATTGCTACAGACAGGGAAATAATTTGCTAGGCTGTTAGATTTGTTTCCGTGGTGATTTGTAAATCCCTTGATTTATTTTGATATCAGCCATACTTATGTGCTGCTCAGTGGCTGATCACTTTTATCAACACTTTTTTTTTTTTTTGCTTCGAGCCTACCTGGCTTCTGTACCCAAGAACATTGTGATTTTGATTACCATGACTGTTGTTATGTTTAATACACAGTGTAACTGTCTTTTTTTTCTTGTTGAGGTGATCACTGGCCCAAGACAGTATACATGTTGTTAGATGTGTAGTGCGAGCGTATGATGAATTGAGTGTGGGTGCGAATGAAGGCGCGAATGTGTTTAGGCTCGTATAGATGTAGATCCTGCAACCCATACTCTCACATGCAGTAATCAAGGATGCTTTGACACTGCAGGCATGTTTCAAGACATTTATTGACGGGAACACACATAATATCAACAGGAACAGTCAGTGTAACAGGGTCATGCTGACCTGACATCGATAGGTATACATTTGGCATTCAAAAAGGTAAACATCAGAATAGACGTGCATGGTCAATAGCAAAGTTCTTCAATAATGACAGTTCGTAGCGTCGCCCTTGGCGTCTCTGACTAAACGCGTCAGATGCCTTAGTTACTATGACACATAGATGCAACTTGGCACTCCCCGCCAATTGCACATATCAGGCTGTAGTATAATAGCCGAAAGCACAGGCCTCGTTCTGACGTCGGCCGTGTACTTCTGTTAAATAGGTTATCATCAACCCTGCAGTAATACTTATTGTAGATAGAAGTTCCGCCAATCTGCGGCTCCCACAATATATCTTCGTCACTGGATTTCTGGACAATATAAGACTAACAGTCTTGGATGGCTACCTCGAGCACAAATATATAAGTTCTGAAATGGCGGATCAGTGAGCTGCTGTTCACCCTAGGTAATCCTTTACATGTTCTGCCACCGAAAAGCGTAATAATGCATAAAGGTCGGTATTACCTGGCAAATGAATCCTCAGAACATCACAAGGAATTCTGTCGTCATCCCGACGCACAGAGATTCACTGGGGAAAACTGCCATAGCAGTTACTTCGAAGATTCTCCCCGAAAAACAATGGACTCTTGGTCCCTTCAGAAAAACAGGACCTCCCGGCTTCCCGGAAGTATATCTCACTCCCGCTTAAAAAACCTTCCCATAGGCCTACGCCGAACTGTCAACCTCTGACCCTAAAGGTCAAACACAATGAATGAATAAACAAGGGAAGACAACCCCTAATCAACCTGACATCGCAGGTAAAGACACAATTATTCTTATGATACAAACATAAGCAAATAACTTGACAGATGACTCCGTCGAAAATGACAGCAACACACAGCAAGAAAACAGTTGTGCTTGATGTCACAGTAAATGAGAGTTTAGTTTAAATGGATTTCATTGTTTGATTGATTTGACCTTTCAGGATAAAGTTGTAAAAGACTTTGGCCAGATTTTGTGATGAAAATAAAAAGTAGGTAAAATATGCTCAAATGAAGTAGGTAAGATGTGTAATGTTGGTGTACTTTGTTGAGAAAAAGTGACAATCAGTTTTTGTTTTGTTTTATAAATCTTGTGAAAGCTGACCTCTTGAATTAAATGTGTGCGAACTATCATTAATATTGTTGTTGTTAATTTCACTGCCTCCCTCCCCACACCTGTTGCATTTTTGCCAAAAATAATATTTTATCAATTATTTCATAATTACATGCTTAATATGAATTCTTGTGTGTCCTGAGATTAAATTACTGAGACAATGAAGAAAATATGTCACTGTGAACATAATCAGATATATATTATGGTGGTTGCGATACAGATTTATTGTTTTATTTTGCATTTTAAAATTCTAATAGCATATTTAAAACACAAAATTTACATAAAAACTGAGGGTTTCGGACATAAATATGTTTACTTACAATAGAATAAATTAAGTAAATCATTTACGTCTGTAATTGACAGAGGCTTCATCGCTGCCCACAATTAATTTTATGATACTTAACTACATTCTTCTAGTTCAAAATTTCTAATATTATGTTATTTTCTCCTGCATGTATGTTGATGTAACAAAACAAACAATGTATTTTTGAAATTTCATAACAATGTGGTTCAGATAAGGGTAAATTTTGTTGTCTGGCAACTGGTTCCAGGTGCAAGAATTGTTTCTGGTTATGACTGGTTGCTGTTAATATTTGATGATCACATGAAAGAATACTTATTTTGAGCTGCTTATTGTTTGTGCAAATCACTGTGACCAAGTTTTATATGTTTTTCAAAAGAATAAAACAATGTTTGATATAAAAGAGACTTGGTTTTTTGTATCTGTACACAGTACATGCATAATCTTTGTGGCACTTATGCGCATTATTAATGAGATATGTTTTCGTTTTTGTGACAGAGTAATCTCAAACTTCATCGACCATCTTTTGCTGATTAGGGTAATCAATCCCTTTCATTTGAACCCATGTTGACACCTGGGATGGGTAGAAAGAAGTGTAGCTTACTAATGTGTAACACATTTTCATGCCAGACCGTGCATGGGTGTGGCCGATTAATAAGTAAACAACTTTGGGATGGCCACAGTTGATTATTTCTTATAATAGTTGTCTGACCAGTTTGTTGATTGTTGGCTAAGACCGGTTGAATGTCATAATCGTTTCCAGACAAGACAGGTCGGGGTATAATTATCCATCTTGAAAGAGATTACCTGTGAGAAATGAATCGTGAGTTTAAACATGGTCGATAATAGACGGAAGCTGGCATTCCATATAAGGTGACAGTAAACAATGCAATTGTTGCAGTTTGTTACGCAGGAATGTTTTGTGAGAGAATGGGAAATATACGCATCTTGCATGCTATTGGCTTGGCATTTGAGGTATAAAAATACAACATTTCTGATTGGGGCCTTGTCATATAGTAGCAATCTGGATGTGGGCTAAATGTTGCCTTATAATTTAGTGCCTTGTGAGTTTACTGTCTATGACTCAGCTGCAGCTTCTAACAAAGCAAAGCTAGACAGAATTCAAAATGCAGCCATGAGAACCATTACAGATGCATTTATATCAACACCAGTAGAAGCACTAGAAGTAACTCTTGGCATACCACCCCTTGGTCTAAGACGGAAAGAACTAAGATTAAATTATTGGAGTAAAGTAGCACAAGAAGTGACCCACCCAGCACATAAAGCATTTGTCAAAAACCAACTAAGTGTATGGGACGTCTCCTTAAATATAGATAGATATCCAACAGGGTGGAAAACTATAGAAGATCTAACACAGTTCAAAGAACTGTCAAACACAATTAAAAATAGTAATAAATATAGAAGCACAATACCACCCTGGGAACTAAAAACACCAATCATAGACTATTCACTAACTGAAAAGATAAAACAAAACATAGACGATAAGGAAGCCAAAATGATAAGTAGAAAGTTCATAAATCAACTTACAAAACAAAGTCTGGCCGTCTACACTGATGGATCCAAGGGTGATAGTGGGCAACTAGGTGCAGGTGTAGTAATACCACAGTGGGGAATTAAAAAGAGCTACAATGTAATTGAAGGGGCTTCGATTTTTACCACAGAGATGGTAGCAATTCTAAAAAGTTTATAAATAATTGAAGATAACCCACCAGAAGCTGTTACGATGTTTACAGACTCACTATCATCACTACAAGCACTAGAACACCCAGGTAAATGTAGCCGGCCAGACATAAAGGAAGAAATTCTAGCAATTAATACATCACTAGTGAACAGAGGATGTAGTGTGAGGCTAGGGTGGGTTGCAGCACGGATAGGTATAGCTGGTAACGAGTTGGCAGACCAGAACGCCAAGAATGAAAGAATAAGTAAAAACAATATAAGAGCAGGACTGGGAAGGTCGGAGATTAAGAGCCAAGTGAAGCTAACTATAAACGAGGAATGGAAGAACAGTAGAAAAGGCAGACACGCGGTCAAACTGCTGAAAGAACCAATAAGGACGTGCCAGGTCAGAGAAGAATTAAAGATACCATCGAACAAAAAACTGTGGCGTCTCCATCTCGGTGCAGCATACTTTATGATAGAGGAACCACACTGCCAAGAATGTCAGGAAGAGAATGACATAGATCACTACCTGATCCACTGTAAAAAGTACAAACAACAAAGGCTTGAATTAAAAACTTACTAAAGAAATCACAATATAGACATGACAGGTGATAAGGTTTTAAGTATAGATGCCCCAGGAGAAGTCAAATCAATACTTAAAAGATATATACATAAAACAAAGAAAAACATATAAGGTTAGTACTTCAGAAAAGACATTCAACCAAATAGAAATTAAGCAACAAGAACTAACAAATCATTAAACAAACAAAAAAAAAACAGAAAAGTTAGCAAACTTACTAACTACTCATAGGACAAGGAAAGACAAGGTTTAAAAAAAAACAACTCAAAAAGAACAAATACTAATACAAATTAAAACCAAGTGTAAAGGACAATAGTTATCTATAAACAATACAAAAGAGAAAATAAAATGACAAATACTAATATAAATTAAAATCAGCAACTGCAAAAGACAAGTTATTTAAATTGAATACAAAATCAGTAAATAAAATGACACTAAATACCCCAATTATAACCAATTTTCAGGTTGAACAGGGTAGACCAAGATGGAATGAGAAGAGGCAATAACGGGCAGCTGTTAAGTGCCCGCTCTCCACCCATCACCTCTTCAAAACAACAACGTTTACTGCACTGTGAACTTCAACTCTCCAAGAAGACAGAATAAGGAATAGGATCAGGATTCCACTTTTAAGGACCGAACAATGTGTTTGAGCATCTTTGGACTTATATCCCAGGAAAACTCTACCTTCATTAATACGGAAAGCCCGGAATCCTGTGAACCTGAACACTAAGTCATAGTGGGAGTCTGTTGTACAGTAAAACCCCCAGACCACGTGCAAGAGGCATCTTAATCAAGTTGCCTTTATTTCTCTCAGCCAAAAATCAGTCTGTATTCCCAAAGAAATTAGGGTCGGTTGTACCAATTTGTGGTGCTGTCTGTGGAACAAGTGAGTGGCATAAGTGGCCTGCAGTCAAAGCTAGACACCTACAGTAAACGGGACTTAACAGACGCTGGACCATCTTTGCAATTACTCCACGATGCTTCATGGAAAGTGTTGCGGCCACAATAGATATGGATAGAAGTAACTAATGTAAAATAAGGAGGGAAGTGTGACTTCTGGAGAGTAGAGATATGTAGTTAGTTATCTATTGTCTTCTTCCAGCCACACTCGAGGCAATATTTAGAATATCATACACTTCCTCCGGCCTCTCTGCTAAATAAGTTAATCTATTACAGTAAGGACAGCACCAGTTAACATCTAGTGACAGGTAGAAAGTGAATTCTGACCGCTAAGAGCATATATATGCAAGTATATTTACTAATGAAATCCACATAAAAATAAAATAACCTTACTGGCTCTGATGGGCTAGTGATTTTCTATCACAACAAAGTACAATCAAGAACACCAGCGAATCGTATTGATTCCAAACGTACAAATACAAAACCAAGAAAATCTAACTAACAGGGGTGACCCCCAGTCTTCTTGTATGAAGACGGTTGCCACTGCTTCGTTAAACTAATCCAGAAAGTTGTATCTCCTATGCTAGAGAATCCACTTACTAACAGTCTCCAGTCACTACAAAAATAATATGCCACAGTTCCCCCTTAATAATCCACAAACGTAAAGGAAAATTATATTCCGTCACTGTAACGAATATCTGTGGCTGTGGAAAGAAAAAAGCTATTCCAAAGGCAGCGAGTGGTACTGCTGCAAATTAAGGCTCTCAGTGTAAAGCACTCAGCCCACTTTATGTATTACTAGTGCACTAGGCGTGTGGTTGTAATTACAGTTGAAGCGTTACTTGGGTAAGTCCCAGCTGAGAGACTCCAGCTGATCGAACTAACTTTGACTTGTAAACGGGATACGAATACCCACGGGAGAGGTCAATGATCACTACCCGGGGGCAAAGCAGAGATGTAATGAGACGAATTCGCAGTGTTACAACAGGCCGACCAATACTCTCTGACTTTCTGCACAGATGTGTAGAAGTAGCAATTTGCTAAGGTTGATGATGTAGTAATGGTTTAGGCAAAAACTGCCGTATATGCTGTCTTCTTCTTTGATCCTTAGCCACCGACCGTCTAAGCAGTCAGTGGCCATCATGCCTGGTGGCGTATTGTAGGGCAACAACAAATTGATTCCACTTTGCTCGGTCGGTGGCCATCCTTCATACAGTGCCCCAACTTTGGTTCATTCTTTGCATCTCAGCCTCCACAGTCCTTCACCAGGTTGTTTTTGGTCGGACTCTCTTTCGTTTTCCTTCAGGGGTCCAAAGCATAGCTGTTCTTGTGATGGCATCGGGATCTCTTCTGAGGACATGGCCAACCCAGCTCCAGCGTCTGCCAGCTGTGATGGTGTGCATGTCCTCTTGCTTGCTCCGAGTAAGCAGATCTTTGTTGGTGATGGTATTCGGCCAACAGATTAGGATAATTTTTCTTAGGCATGTTGTGTGAAAAGAAGACAATTTCGACATTTCCTTCTCTGTAACTCTCCAGCATTCCGCACCATAGAGAAGCACAGAAAGCACACAGCTCTGATATAATCTTAATTTTGTGCTTATGCTGTGCTGAGAGGACTTCCAGATGTTGTTTAGACTAAAAAAGGCTGTTCTTGCTTTGTTCATTCTGTTGTTGATGTCTTTGCTTGCTCCGCCGTCTGGTGTTACTATGCATCCTAGGTATGTGAAGGTGTCTGTCTGTTCCAGTTGCTGATTCTTTACTGATATGGGCTCAGGGTTGCTCACATTGAGCGTCATGACCTCTGTCTTCTTTAGATTTATGTTCAAGCCCACCTGCTGGCTATACTTATTAAGTCTATCCGTTTTTTCCTGGATGTGTTGATGTGAATGAGCTAGTAGTGCAATGTCATCTGCATATTCCAGATCTTGCAATGTTGAAAATGTAGTCCATCTTATTCCTCTTGGACTGCCCTCTGTTGTCTGGCGTATCATCCAGTCTATGACTGTTAAAAATAGAGTGGTTGATAAGAGGTATCCCTGTCGTATTCCTGTCTTCATCTCAAAGGTTTGGTTGCTCTGCCCAACACTACACGTAAAGTTGGCATAGAGGCTTTTTATGATTGACACTATGCAGCTTGGAATTCCATAAGCCCTCAGTATTTTCCATAAACTGTCCCTCTGTATACTGTCAAAAGCCTTTTCAAAATCAACGAAAAATAAACAAGTAAGCAATATCCTATTAATAACCCGAATCGGACACTTTTTAAAAATTCACCCACACACGAAACATAAACAAACTCTCCCCTCTTTTTTCTTCCCCTTCTACTTGCTTTTGTGTGCCCTCAGGTATGAGGCTCCCAAATGAAGTTCCGCCCTCGTGTCGATTAAGCTGGCTTATAGGGGTAGCACTGTTTACATCTGAGGTCAAGGCACAGAGCCTAATTATTCCACACACACACAGTTTACGAACAAGATAGTAATGGTTGAGACAAATTAAACAACTACACACATCCCAAAGTAAATAAATGTTGCCTGATTGATAATTATTCAAGTAAGTAATAAACCAGATTATTTATAAAAATAGCAATACTCTTTCCCTCAGTATTTACAAAATAGCAATACTCTTTAAGTAATTACTAAACGCAGACCAAGTGAATAATAGTCGTAATATTTACCGCCTTGGCGGTCACTATAGTATATTATACACAGAATGACACCTTCTGTCTTAAGAAAAACACTCTTAACACCTAAGTGATTTAGAATGGTGGTGCACTTAATAAAATTCAGTGTTTCCCTGCTACGGAAAAATTTATCTTAAGGAAAAATATATAATTTCAGATGAAACAAAGTAACGGGGGATCTCTATTCTATATACTTAAGTTAAAACACCTGGCGGCCTATACTACTGCATTAAATAAATAAGTGTGCTTACTGAATAACGAATATTCCTAAACACAATACAACTGTTATTTGCTCTGACGTGAAATATCACTTTGTACGGTGGCAGAGTTCTCTAGAGACAGTGGCAAGGAGTGTTATATCCTCGTAGTTAGATAAAGTCTGCAGGTGTTCAGGCGTGGGGTTTGCACGCGCATTGATGGCGCGACCATGACGGAAGGGCCTGGGGAGTTGTCTCCCTGGCGTCTCTTGATAAAAGAAAATTGCGACACTCTGGCAGCCATTCGAACGGCCAGAGTTCGCGATTCTTGACGAGCTCTCTCTCTGAATCAAAGAACCGGGGAACTTTGTCGCTACCCACAAGAAAGGATAAATGCAAAGACCTATAGCTTGGTTATTTACAGTACTTTAATGAGCTGCGTTGTGAATATATACGTTACTGGGTAGCTTTCAACATCAAGAAGTTTATTTTCTTCTTATTTTAAATCTTTAATTGCATGCCATTATTAGTTAACTACTAGAGTACTTGACTTTTGGCAAAACATGTCGTAAAGTGATTCTGTAATGTATCTCGGAACGTTTGTCAGACATTCCATGGTGCCATTTTTCACAGATCTGTTCCCCCCCCCCCCCGTGTCCCCCTTCCCCGCCCCCGCCCCCCCCCCCCTCTACCCCTTTTTGCAAATACATTTTTTGTAAACATAAGGTCAATTTGAGATTTACGATAAAAGAAGCAGCAGTTCTTGTAGTTCAGACAATAAAAGTAATTTGCACTGGGAAATGTGTATATAGATTTCTTTTAATGCGGATTGCTTTTGCCTGAAAGGCCTGAATTCCCAATCGAAAACTGGAAGCCCATTAGCAGATTAAAACAAAATCCAACCATTACAAGTAGCAACAACTATAGCAAAGGAACACCACCTCCCATAGACGTGAAAAGTAACTGAAAAATACCCAGTCTTTTATTGTGGAAAGGAGCTAAAGCTACCCATATTTTATAAAAAAAAACGCTGACGGATAGAGACACCAACCCAACAGTACTTAAGACAGCTACTTTAGAGACCATAAGAAGCTACCCTAACACTACAAAACATGGACATTTAAGGGTCTGCATTCAAGACCACCATATATGCTTAGCTTGGAGCTTACGTGAAGTACTCAAAATGGCAGCACAATAGAAATATATAAACCACGTGGCGAATTATGTACTATTTACCAAACATAAATTACAGCAATAAACACCACCCTCACAGCAATACTCAGCCAATTAAAACAAGAAATCTACCACTCCTCAGATATCATAATCTTCAAGATTCAAAATCAACACTTCAAGCTTCAGAAAAATACCTCCAAACTGAAAATTAAGAAATAATCACCAGGTGCCATCTTCACATCGAAGGTCGGCTGTAGTGGATCTCCAACGTCTTCTGTCTCTTGTCTTGTTGGTGCACTCTGATACTCTTTCCTGTCTCTTGTCTTGATGGTGCACTCTAATAAACTCTTTCATGTCTCTTGTCTTGATGGTGCGCTCTGATAGACTCTTTCATGTCTCTTGTCTTGATGGTGCACTCTGATAGACTCTTTCCTGTCTCTTGTCTTGATGGTGTACTCTGATAGACTCTTTCATGTCTCTTGTCTTGATGGTGCACTCTGATAGACTCTTTCATGTCCATTTCTTGGTGTTATCTTCCCAGTTACAGCGTTGTCTTCCTCTTGCACGTTTGTCTTCAACTCTGCCTTCTATTATGGTCTTCAGTAAGATGTTCTTTTTACATGGCCATAATATTTTAACTGTCTAATTTTGACCTCCTTCATTATTTTCTTCATTCCTAGGTTTTCTAGGATCGCTTACTTTGTTTTCTTCTCTTTCAATGCCCCACTATTCTATATATCGACATCTCAAGGGCCTCAATTATGACTTCTAATAGCTTGTTCATTGTCCATGTGAAGAAATAATATAGGGTCATTTACCGTGCCATGTATATCTGAAATTGATAAACAGTACTGGGGACAGAAAGCTGTGGAGAGACATGAGCACTGTTGAGGATTACTGCATGTTTTGCGATCATCTGGGTTTTACTTGATGATGGCACCATTTAGCACCTCAACTAGTTATCCTTCAAACGTTACGCGTAAAGAACTTGATGACGCCTCAAGCTTAGTAACGAGGATTCTTAGTGTGGCATTCGTGCCTTAGTCTATATGTGGCCTCGGAGCCGCAGGTTTGTGTTTAATATAAGTGTGCCATAGCCACTTACCGATGTGTATAGTTAATCGGCGTATGGCCTGTGTGCCTAGATAATAAAGTGTTAATATAATGGGGCGCGACCACTAATACAAGTATAGAGGATAGTCTACTTATTGGCTGGTAAGCCAACGGTTAATGTTCCACAGTGTAACTAATACAAGTGTAGAGGAAAGTCTAATTATTGGCTGTTCTGCCAGCGGTTAATGTTCCGCAGTGCAAAATGACAATATGTGTGTCTGGTGACACTTCATCGTAAAAGATAATAACTAGCCAAGGACTGTTAAGTCCAGAAATATGATGAACATTATGAACGCCGATTATATTTGCAGTATCCACGAGATGCCAAGGGCATAGTTTAACGGATGATTTATATTAAGAGAAATATGGCTAGTAGATGATGGCGCGTGAAGCCAAATCAGGATTAAGATACGAGTATTATTACGGTATCTTACGTGGAACAATAAGCTTAACATTAATAAGCGGTTGAAGATTTATCACGAACTATTCAGCAATATTGTGCGGACATTTGAACGTGTTAGAGTTCGTAGAACAATTATAAACATTAAAAGGGGTTTTGACAGTTAGGTCAAATGCACCAGGTTAGGTGTTAGGCAAAGCATCGAACTGTGATCTATTGACATTACCTGTAAATGTGAGCATTGATATAAACGTAAAATTCTTGTTCATATGTGATGTTAGCGGAATAAATGTAGAGTCGTCAATACTCAATGAACTAAATTCAGCTGGTGAATTTTTAGAAAGTAAATCTTTTTTTTAAATTTATTTGTTCTGAACCAAGGTTTTATTTTGGCCAGAACTTATGCAAAGATTTTGAAATTTATGAATGAATGGCATGAATAAAGGGCATGTTAAATGAAAGATGTTTACATATGCAATCTTCAAGATTAATTATAGTATTACTGTTCGTAATGTTAATTTTCCTGGGAAAACTATGAATGGATGTGCTGTTGGGGTGGCTTCATCCCTCCCTGTTTATGCCTACAAAACATTGTCCATTAATGATGGAAGAAAATGGGATGCTTCAGTAGTAAATTCTCTTGGATGCTAGTTTTATGAAGTTGGTGTAAGTTCAGCAGGCCAGCTAGCCTACTTAACTTTGCCAGATTTGTTCTGGTGCTGGAATCTGATGGCCCCACCTCTCCGTGCTTGAGCAATACAAAGATGTTCTGCCGAAATGTACACTGCACGGGTCCTCACTTCAATTATTAATCAGCATTTGACACCACCTTAGTGTCAAGATCGAACTCACAGCTCTGAAATAAAGTATTGGTTTTTGCTCAGAACCTTACCTAATAAGCCACTTCTACACATAACAAATTACAATAAACCACATAAACAGGGTCATCTCTGACCAGACAGCACATCTTACCTAGTTGGTTTCGCATAGGGTGTCACAGATCGAAAACTCTCACTGCCATCAGATAGGAGATATGAATCAAAGAACACAGAAATGCTAGCAAAACTCAGCTGAGCCAATCCTGCTGGCTATTTAGTATGCAGTCCCTGAACTTATTCAATAATTTCAATCTTACCAGATTATGAATAAAGAACACAGAAATGCTAGCAAAACTCAGCTGAGCTGCTGGCTATAGTATGGCGTCCCTGAACTTATTTCAATTTATTTCATTTGGAAATCACCACACTTGAAATTTACTGTGTCTATCACTGGACAACTATTGAGGAATGGCAAAAAAGCTCGTCTGAGCGCGGATAATATGATTGTCTGTGGCCAATCAATGCCTTGTTTTTTTTTTAAATTCAAATTTCCTACACTAAAGTCATTTCAGTCATGCTTCAGTCAAGTATGGATTTTTATCTGTTAGTCTGTCCGTCTCTACTTGCGTTTTCACAAAAACGTACTTGATTTTTGAACCAACCTTTCTCTCCCCTCCAAAATTTTGTCGTTAAAAGTTATTTTTAGACACAGCTCCCACCAATATCCCCCGCTTTCATTCTAACTAGATTTGAACACTTGCGTCTCAAGGTCGCGGTTTTTGTGCAAATAGTGATATGTTAGATTCAATGCAGTCTTTCGCTGATGTGAACAACACTGTCTTTTGTCATTATCTTCATTATTATCTATCCGTCTGTAAAATTAAAAGTATATTATTTCACTGCTCAAGATGGGTCATCCGGCCATCTAATTTTTATATTCCTAACATCAATATTAAGAAAAAGTTACTTTTTAAATTTTGTAATATTTCAAGCATCTGCGTTTTTCCGCTGAATTCAAATAAAAGGCTTGGTATCGCAAAAGCGTCCAATAAATGACTGTGGCGTATCATATCCAGGGTCCCTTCTGTCGAGTTCCTTACTTTATGTCAACTTGGGGAACGTGACTTTTTTCCTCCGTTTCCCCCCTCCCCCCCCCCCCCTCCCCCTTCCCCCCCAATTGCGTCTCCTTAGCCTTGCTAGTCTCACGCAATTTTTTTCAGTCATATTTTTTTTCCTTTTGATCCGCCGTTCTCATCCCTCCAAATGGTAACCGTTTTGATTTCCCGTCTAACAAGTCAATTTTTATGGAGGGTGATGACCCGCGGTCAGGGCAGGGCGATCATGTACTATCAGCAGCTTACGCATTATGTTTTTATCCTTACATTTTATCCTTTGGAGATATTTTTACGTTGTATCACTTGTTAATTTTATGACACATCTCCCCACTTGAAAACATGCCTACGGCAAGTTCTAAAACCAGTGATACACATAGATAAAATCTCTCCTCACGTCTGCCATTACTCTAATTTTGATCACAGGGGTGCCGACTGAGGAAATCTGCACCGACATTCAATTTGCCTGGGATATATTGGATACTAAACTGATAAGGTTGAAGTAATAAAGACCACCTCAGCAATCTTGCGTTTTCATGCTTAGCCTGAGATAAGAATACGAGAGGCTGATGATCCGTCTCCACCACAAAAGTCCTACCATACAGATAGATTTGAAACTTCTTTATTGCCCAGATTAACGCTAAACATTCTTTTTCGCTTGTGGAGTATCCTTGTTCCGCCTTATTCAATTTGCGGCTTGCATAAGCGACTGGTTTCAGTTCCCCATCAGGTGAAGATGATCTTTGCAACAAAGCCCCTCCGAGTCCTACATTACTTGCATCGGTTCTTAAGACAAAGTCCTGTGTCAAATCAGGCAGTTTGAGAATAGGCCTGCTAGTGAGTTTTTCCTTTAACTCTTGGAACGCTAGTTCACATTGTGCAGTCCAAATAATTTTATCTGGAAGTCCCTTGCGAGTCAGATCAGTCAGAGGAGCACAAATAGCGTTAAAATTTTTGATGTATTTCTGATAAAATCCGCATAACGACACGAATGATCGCACGTCCTTTTTTGTTTGTGGTCTAGGTGCTCTCTGCAGTTTTTCCAAGTTCTTAGGATCAGGGGTCATGTTACCCTGATATACAGTGTGTCCCAAGAATTCCAACTCTTTGCATCCAATACAACATTTTGTTGGCCTAGCAGTTAAGTTCGCCTCCCGAAGTCTATTAAATAACATTTCTAGAGCTTCAATGTGTTCTTCAAATGTCTCTGTGGCGACGAGAATATCATCCATGAAATTCGTGATACATGGGTTATTCAGGGGATCCAACAATTTGCGCATCATCCTTGAAAATACACTCGGAGCATTTTTCAGTCCGAATGGTAGCATATTGAATTCATAATGTCCATCCGAGGTGCTAAAAGCCAAATAAGGTCTCACTTCAGGCTTCACTGGGATCTGGTAATAGCCTTTACTAAGATCCACCTTTGAAAAGTATTTTGCCTTGTTCAGTCTGGCAAATAACTGTTTTGTGTCTGGTAATGGATCCACTTGTCCTTCTGTGACAGCATTCAGTTTCCTGTAATCTATGCACAGTCTGTGTTCCCCAGACGGTTTTCTCAACAAAACGACACTAGAACTAAAAGATGATTCACTGTGCGAAATAATCCCCTCCTTCAGCAAATAATCTATTTCTTCCTTCAATGCCTTCTCCTTCGCAAACGGAATAGAATAGGCTCTCATACAGATTGGGTTTGAGTCTACCAGTTTCATGTCATACTGTAGCAAATTTGTATGGCCTGGTTTATCTGTTAGTACATCTGTATGTTCCTCCAGAACCTGTTGAACTCTCTCCCTCTGGTTTTTAGTCAGGTGCTTACTGACTTTTACCTGTGCTGCTGTTTCACAAGGATGTAATGGGTATTCATGTGAGGTGAGTGGTTCCTTTTGCATCTGGGTTGCAATAGCCAAGGTCAATAAGGGGGTGCTTTCCTGGAGTGGTCTGTCCAGATACTTCTTTAATAAGTTTACATGATAAACTTTCTCCTTCCCCTTTTTGTCAATTTTATAGTTTGTTCTAGACACCTTCTCTAGAACCGTATATGGACCTTGCCAACCAATTTGTAATTTATTCTGGCTACCGGGTAGTAGAAGAAGCACCTTCTCTCCCACAGCTAGTTCTCGGTCCTTTGCCTTCCTATTAAAATATGCTGCATGTTTCTTCCTGGCTTGTTTCAAATTATCATTTGCCAGTTTCCATCCAGCTTTCAAACGAGTGGTCAGTTCGTTCACGTATTGATAAGATGAGGTAACAGGTTCTTCCGCCTTCTCATCCGTCCAGGTCCTTAATAAAGTTACATCTGGATCTTTAATTTATCATACTTATTTTTCATGGAACCCATCGGGTCCCGTCCATTAGAAGCTTTATAATGAGGACTTTTCTTCCTAGAATCATCACTCACAAATCGACCACTACCAATTTTTTTCTGGGGTTTGTCTCCCCACTTTAGATTGCTTATGAGAGATCTTCGCTCTCTTGTCTGTTCTTCCAGTTTATATAAGTCTGACCGAGGGATTGTCATCTTATCCTGGGTAAAATTTCTTCTTTGTACTCTTCGCATAGTGGCCATGTTAATCCATTCAAGTGAAGACTGGGTGTGAAAAGGGGGCTCCCATTCCACTTTGTCTACCCAAGTATAATTAGTTTTCCTTTCAGGCCTAAAGTTGCCCCGTGGCGTTTCTAGGTCCTGCACATATTTTCCCTTTGTGGGTGTTCCCTCATGAAATACGCCACATGCTTCTACAAAGTTTTCAACATCGACATTTACGTCGGGCCAATAGTATTTTCGAGCAATCTTTTGGCAGATGGTACCGACTTTCTCATGGTCACCATCTTTTCCAACATGTAAGCTCCTTATTAAGTTTGCCCTATATATCTTGGGAAGAACTAACTGTCCGTGACCAGTGGATCTAGTTCCTGTCTTCCTATATAATAATCTGTTCTTCACAAAGTACTCTCCCTTGCTTGGAGGTGTGTGGCCTTTGGGCAATTTTTTAAAACATGGTTATCCTTGCGATGGGAAGTGTCATGAGTGGTATGTCCTTAGTCGCCCCTTGTATTTCCACTGTTTCTGTGGTATACTGACTTGGGTCCACTAGGCTAGACTTCACAACTGAATCATAATCCAAACCTGTATCATAAAGGCACCTTATGGTGACCCCATTACAAATAACATCCTCACAAACTGGGGGGTGATAAGGTTCCTGTTGTCCATTAGGATTAACCTTTAATCTTTGCGTCCCCGACTTCATTGCAGCAATGTTTGAAGGTTTCCTTCTACAAAATTCGGTGTTATGGTTATCTTTCTTGCACCATTTACACCATCTTTTTCCTTGGTT
The DNA here is from genome assembly GCA_024509875.1 of Oreohelix idahoensis. Classification (NCBI taxonomy): domain Eukaryota; kingdom Metazoa; phylum Mollusca; class Gastropoda; order Stylommatophora; family Oreohelicidae; genus Oreohelix; species Oreohelix idahoensis. The sequence continues at coordinate 84,205 of JAMPIV010010173.1, forward strand.
CAACGGTTTTCTTTCATTGAACTTTTGGTCATTGAACTGTGAGTTTCTGTCGCGATAGTCATTTCTTGGCCGCTCAAAGTTTGTCCTACCTTTATTTCCCTGCTCTCTATTATCAAATTTATTAAATTGCTGTGGAGCTTTAAAATTGTCTATGTGCTTCTTTTTAGCACCACTTACCTCTGCCTGGGCTGCCTGATACCTCTCAGCGACATTTAAAACCTCTCCCAACTTCTCTGCACCTTGTTCCATGAGAAATTTTCTCATGTCTGGAGCCATGGACTCTCTCAATTGCTCAATCATGATCATTTCTTTAAGATCTTGGGTCTTCCCCAGAGCAGTCCATTTCTCCAAATAGGTTTCCAGTCTAGCAGAGAATTGGTGGTATGTCTCCCCAGACAACAGTTTGGCATTTCTAAATTTCTTACGATAAAATTCACCATTCTTCTCGTACCTTAATAACAAAGCCTGCTTTAACATGTCATAATTGTCTTGGTCTTCCCTGTTCATTTTAGCAAAGACTTCATAAGAAGTACCTCTCAGTCCTTGTGATAGCTTTAAACTCCACCTCTCTCTCTCTAACCCATATGTAGTAGCTAATAACTCAAAACGTCCTAGGTACCCCTCTATGTCATCGTCTTTTTCAACAAAATGGTCTAAATGAAACCCCATAGCTGAGTTTGAGGCTCCCAAACTAGGCGTAGCATCTGAGGCAAAAGGGCTGGCACCATTTTCAGGAGCCTGGCCTTGTAACTCCAGCTCCCTTAGTCGTAATTCGTGCTCCCTTTGCAACCTTCTATCTTCTGCCTCCCTTTCGGCCTTTTTATCTTCTGCCTCCCTTTCGGCCTTTTTATCTTCTGCCTCCCTTTGCTGTCGTTTGTCTTCTGCCTCAATCTGCAGCCTCTTAATTTCTCTATCAGCCTCAATTTGTAACCTCTTCTCTTCAGCCAACCTTTCAGACTCTAATTTTCTTTCAGCCTCTTTTTCTAATCTCCTTTCTTCCCGTTCAATATATTTATCACATTCAGCCGTTACGTATTGAATTAAAATCTGACCATCCATTCCCATCTCCTTTGCGGTCAGCACAGCAGCTGATCTAAATTTTGCTAGCTCCGCCATACTTTCTAAACAAATCTAGCAATAAGCAAAGTAAAATTTCCAATCACTAAAGTAATTATAATTATTCTAGACCAAAATAATTCTAATTAACTAATTAACTAACACTGGCTGTGAAGATTCACCAACTTCTAATTGCCCTTTTAATTTAAAGGGACACTTTTAATTTTAAGGGAATTTTACAATTTTGTTCCCCTAATTTTATTTCTCCCACCAGGAGATCCTTATATTACTGTTTATGCTAATTATCCCTGGACAAGACCCCAATATATGTAGTGGTTTTGATGGTATTGTATGATGGTGATATTACTAAGTGTGATGTATGAGGTCAGCTGTGAAGGCTCCTGAGATAAAATGTAGTTGTGAATTTTCAGAAGGCCTTTCTTGCTACCACTACGACCTCACACCTATCTTTTTTTCTAATAAATGTGGCTACGTTACAATCTAGGGTACTGAATGTAATGTGTTGTATTAACATATACAAACACACACACACAGATATTAAATAATATAATATTATCAATAAAATTTAGAACACAATGAACTAAATTCAGCTGGTGAATTTTTAGAAAGTAAATCTTTTTTTTTTTAAATTTATTTGTTCTGAACCAAGGTTTTATTTTGGCCAGAACTTATGCAAAGATTTTGAAATTTATGAATGAATGGCATGAATAAAGGGCATGTTAAATGAAAGATGTTTACATATGCAATCTTCAAGATTAATTATAGTATTACTGTTCGTAATGTTAATTTTCCTGGGAAAACTATGAATGGATGTGCTGTTGGGGTGGCTTCATCCCTCCCTGTTTATGCCTACAAAACATTGTCCATTAATGATGGAAGAAAATGGGATGCTTCAGTAGTAAATTCTCTTGGGTGCTAGTTTTATGAAGTTGGTGTAAGTTCAGCAGGCCAGCTAGCCTACTTAACTTTGCCAGATTTGTTCTGGTGCTGGAATCTGATGGCCCCACCTCTCCGTGCTTGAGCAATACAAAGATGTTCTGCCGAAATGTACACTGCACGGGTCCTCACTTCAATTATTAATCAGCATTTGACACCACCTTAGTGTCAAGATCGAACTCACAGCTCTGAAATAAAGTATTGGTTTTTGCTCAGAACCTTACCTAATAAGCCACTTCTACACATAACAAATTACAATAACACCACATAAACAGGGTCAGTTCTCTCTGACCAGACAGCACATCTTACCTAGTTGGTTTCGCATAGGGTAAGTTTCCCCAGTCTACAGATTCTGAAATAGGTGCATTATCTCACTGCCATACAATAGGATAGGAGATATGTTTCACCGCTCTCAACACTTGATCACCCCTTCCTAAACCTTGCTGTAGTTTATATATTGTTTGTCCCTAGACCCTGAACTAGGGCGGGGGGTCCAGAGCCAATCCTTACTTGTTTGTAAGGCTAGATTTCGATATGGCAGTATCAAATCACTCGAACATTAAACAATATTCAAAATATACAAAGAAATAATTTCAATCTTACCAGATTATGAATAAAGAACACAGAAATGCTAGCAAAACTCAGCTGAGCTGCTGGCTATAGTATGGCGTCCCTGAACTTATTTCAATTTATTTCATTTGGAAATCACCACACTTGAAATTTACTGTGTCTATCACTGGACAACTATTGAGGAATGGCAAAAAAGCTCGTCTGAGCGCGGATAATATGATTGTCTGTGGCCAATCAATGCCTTGGTTTTTTTTTTAAATTCAAATTTCCTACACTAAAGTCATTTCAGTCATGCTTCAGTCAAGTATGGATTTTTATCTGTTAGTCTGTCCGTCTCTACTTGCGTTTTCACAAAAACGTACTTGATTTTTGAACCAACCTTTCTCTCCCCTCCAAAATTTTGTCGTTAAAAGTTATTTTTAGACACAGCTCCCACCAATATCCCCCGCTTTCATTCTAACTAGATTTGAACACTTGCGTCTCAAGGTCGCGGTTTTTTGTGCAAATAGTGATATGTTAGATTCAATGCAGTCTTTCGCTGATGTGAACAACACTGTCTTTTGTCATTATCTTCATTATTATCTATCCGTCTGTAAAATTAAAAGTATATTATTTCACTGCTCAAGATGGGTCATCCGGCCATCTAATTTTTATATTCCTAACATCAATATTAAGAAAAAGTTACTTTTTAAATTTTGTAATATTTCAAGCATCTGCGTTTTTCCGCTGAATTCAAATAAAAGGCTTGGTATCGCAAAAGCGTCCAATAAATGACTGTGGCGTATCATATCCAGGGTCCCTTCTGTCGAGTTCCTTACTTTATGTCAACTTGGGGAACGTGACTTTTTTCCTCCGTTCCCCCCCCCCCAATTGCGTCTCCTTAGCCTTGCTAGTCTCACGCAATTTTTTTTCAGTCATATTTTTTTTCCTTTTGATCCGCCGTTCTCATCCCTCCAAATGGTAACCGTTTTGATTTCCCGTCTAACAAGTCAATTTTTATGGAGGGTGATGACCCGCGGTCAGGGCGATCATGTACTATCAGCAGCTTACGCATTATGTTTTTATCCTTACATTTTATCCTTTGGAGATATTTTTACGTTGTATCACTTGTTAATTTTATGACACCGTGTCAGAAGAAGAACGAGTATTAATGAACAATCATGCCAGAAAATAAATCAACCAAAAAAGAAACCAAATTTGCAGACTACATGTAATTGACAATAAAGTCAAGAGTTACAGTTGTCAAATATATATATATAATCGTACGTATATATATATATATATATATATATATATATATATATATATATATATATATATATATATATATATATATATATACAGGGCCCGCCCTAGGAATTTTGCCGCCCCGTGCAATACCATACCTTGCCGCCCCAGCCCAACTGTCGTGAAACATTCTAAATCCACATATATAAATTAAAAGGTAAATGTAAAGCCTAACACATAAATTCAATAAAAGGGAAAGAAGAATGGTAAAGAACAGTGCTGTCACAATGACTGTACTCGAGATCCCCCTTTTTCTGCTTCGTCTGCATATTCTTACGCTTTCACGTTTACTAGTAAAGCCTACAGCAGCATACACGCGTTTCAACAAAACAATAAAACGTGTACTGTATTTCTTAGAAAACCTTGAGATACGCAAGCTGCTTAATGACCTAAATTAATACTAGCATTAATTTCATTTTATACACTGCGTAATGAAAAGACAGATGGAATTAGGATAGAGAGAGGGAGGGCTGAAAGCAGGAACGCCGGCAACACTAACACGCAGTCGCGCGATATAAATTAATGCCACCCCAAGCGTAAGGCATGAAGCACTAACTTTTTTTTTCAAATAGAAAGTGATAAAAAACACTACCCATACGAGAGTTAGGTTTAAAAACCTGTAAAATGCTTATTGGGAAACATGACATTATACTGGGTTACGTTTGAAAGTCTGACAGTACAGCAGACACCATAAAGTTTGGAAGTGAGGAGGTGGTAACAGCACGACTATCCTAGAAGAAAATACATATTTTGAACGCCGCATCTTAGCTCCCTTAAAACTTATATATTTGGGTTCCTTAGGACTTGCTGACAAAGAATATGTTAAGTGTTACGCAAATAGTCTAGGAATTAACAAATTATAGCCAAAAGAAAATAGTGAGGGTGTCAGACAACACCCAATAATAATCGCACAGTGGCATGTTTTGAAACCACCATTTTACGGGAAATAGGCCACCATGTTAAATCCTATTTGATTGGATAGAAGTAAATGTAAGGCGAAACACGATTAGTCGGACTACAAATACTAATTTTTTGTTGTTAGGGGAAACGGTAGTAGGGGTACTTTTTTTGAAAAGCTGTGTAAACATGGCCCGATTGGTTAGACCCGCCAATATAGTCAATTAGGAGCGTCAGTTCAGTGCCACATTTTAAAATAAACTTACTCAGAAACAGTGCGTTGAGAACCAGCTTATATTTTTTTCTAAATAAAAGCCTGGGACAGAGGCAGATCGGAATTTGTGCCATATTCATCGCCAGTCAACGTATTTGTGTATTATTTCCATGAATTGTAGTAAGCTTGACATATTTGATATCTTTTTAATGAAAATTGAATGTAAATTGATAATTTATGTCTGTATATGCGCGTGGTTCAGTAGCAAACATGAGGCAAGGCCTAGATAGTGCTCCAACCTGAACAGAACGTGTCGGAGAAAAGTAAAACTGCATGGAATTGCCAAACAGTACACTGACACCTATCTTATTGACTAGATAGAACTAATGCTGGAATTGCAGAGGCGTAGTAACCATTAGGGAGGAGTATACTGATGTAAATTGTTTCAGATGAAGCTAGCAGTTGGCCTACCGCTCTGAACTCAGTGTTTGTTACGTATTGTGTTCAGTGTGGAAATAGATTATAAATTAGTTCTGAAGTAGGAGGTACAACCTTCTTGTTTCAGGGACCGTGGTCCTATGTTATTGAAGCAGCACCTGGTCTGAGTTTTGCTGAATCCAGAGGCTGACAGCATACTCCTTGGTCCAGATAGCGACCAGTGAGGTGTCTCCAGAACACAGTGAAGCAATCGAGCAGAGGAATCTTTTCCTGCCGCCATCACGAAAGATAAGCTTCTGTGGCCAGAGCAGCTCAACATTATGTTCCCCCCCCCCCTCTAAAATTGACATTATATTAAACACAGAGGGACAATAAATTGTTTCAAATGACAGGAACTGTGAACTTTTCCCAATACTATTTCCACGATAATCAAACACTTGAAGTCATGATGACAAACAACAATCTAGCTTGAAAAACAAAACCAGTATTATCTCATAGTACTAATTCACAACTTACACACATAGGATAATACTAATAAATTATGTCAATACATATTTTTAAATTGTGATTGTCGTGGAATATTCTAATCCACATATATAAATTATTAGGTAAATATGAAGCCTAACAAATAAAATTAATAAAGAAAAGAGCAATGGTAAATAACAGTGCTGTCACAAAGAAGGTACTCGAAATCCCCCTTGTTTTCTGCTTCGTCTGCAAATTGTAACGCTTTCACGTTGATAGTAAAAGCTTACTGTATTATGACCCGCTTTCTTCAATGAAACATGTGCTGTATTTCTTGGAAAAACATTGAGAGGCAGACTGCGTAATGACCTAAATTAATCCTAACATTAATTATACTGCGTTACCAAAACGAACGAACAGATGGACTAAAGGATAAAGAGAGAAGGGAGGGCTGAAAATCAGGAACGCATGCAACACGCTTCGCGCGATACACAAATGCTGCCATCACGCGTGTAAGACTACATGCACTAATTTTTTTTCAGACGGACAGTGATAAATTCACTACCCTTCCCAGAGTTAGGTTTTAAAATCATAAAAAACGCTTATTAGGAAAGATAACAATAGATGGGTTTACGGTTGAAAACATAACAGTACCCAGACAGCACATCTTCGAAACAGGAGGTAGAAAATACATATTTTGAACGCAGCCACGTAGCTCTTTTAAATTTGGATATTTGGGTTCCTTAGGGCTTGCTGACAAAGAATATGTAAAACGTTACGCAAATAGTCCAGGAATTAATAAATTATAACCAAAATAAAATAGTGGGGATGCCTGACAACATGGAATCATTTCTGCTCATAAAATTTTTTTATAACGTGTTTGAAAAAAAATCTTACGTTACAGAATTAGCCTACCATGTAAACTCCAAATTGATTGGAGCGCAACAAATGAAAGACTAACCACGATTGGTCGGGCTATAAATACTATCTTCGTTGTTAGGGGAGACGTGAAAAGGTAACATTTTTTCAAACACTTGTCGAAACGTGGCCTCATTGGCTAGACTCGCTGATATACTCACTTAGGAGCGTTAGTTCGAGACCACTAGTGCAAATAATCTTGATAAAGCAACAGTGCGTTGAAGCCTGCTCATATTTGTGTTAAATAAAAGCCTGGAACATAAGCAGATGGGAATTTGTGCCAGTAATTGTGCCAGAATTCATTGCTAATCAACGTATCTGTGTTTATTTCCATGAAATTGTGGTAAGCTTGAACCATTCAGTATCTTTTAATGAAAATTGAATGTAAATTGTTAATTTATGCCTGTATATATATGTGTAGTTCAGTGGCAAACAGGAGATAAAGCCTATAATGCTCCAGCCTGAACAGAGGGTGTCGGAGGGAAGTAAAACGGCATGGAATGGCCAAACAGTACACTGACACCTAGATGATTGATTAGATAGAAATAATGCTGGAAGTGCAGAGGCGTAGTGACCATTAAGGAGGGTAATGCTGGTATAAAGTATTTCAGATGAAGCTGACAGTTGGCCTAACGCTCTGAACTCAATGTTTGTGTTGTATTGTGCTCAGTGTAAAACTAGAGTATCAATTAGTTATGAAGTAGAAGGTACATCCTTCTTGTTTACAGGGACCGTGGTCTTGATGGTACTGAGCAGCACCTGGTCAGAGCTTTGCTGAATCCAGAGTCGGACAGCATACTCCTTGGTCTTTTTAGCTATCAGTGAGGTGTCTCCAGAGCCCAGGGGAGAATTCGAGCAGAGGAGTCCTTTCCTGCCGCCATCACTCAAGATAAGCTGATTTGGCCAGCTGAGCTCAACATTATGTCCCCTCATCTTGAAATAACTTTGTAAAAATAACATTCAGAGGGGAATTTAATTGTCTTAATATCAGGAACTGAGAACATCTCCAATACTAGTCCCAAAAGACAAACTATTGAAGTCATGATGACAAATACCAACAGAGCTTGAACAAAACAAAACCAGTATTACCTCATATTACCACTAAACAACTGACACACATAGGATATTTTAATAATATATGTCACTACAATATTCATATTGATAAAGTCTGTACATATACTTGTAATTAAAATTGATTGTGATTCCTGGTTCCTTTGTATTTGAATCAGGACACATATACCTTTATGATAACCATGAATACATATTGTTATTTGAAAAGTTATCAGTGACTCCTTAAGATATTCTCATAGAGTGTTATATGTATGTGAGTGTCACAGTGTTGTCAAGAGTAGTGGATTAAATTAAATTGTTTATCTGTCTGTTGTTGTGACTTACACTTCATCATACACATACCCTAGACACATAACGTAGTCATCACACTATTCCAGAATAATTCTGACTGAGATATATAGATATGTGGTAGCAAGTAAGGTTATCTATAATACACTACTCTTAATAGATATAGATACCTTCACAGCTGATCTCAGTCAGTACACTAAGTCCCCTATAAATATTTATAACATCCCACTTCACCACATATATTGGGGTCTCGCTCTTGGGATTTTGAATCTTTCCCTATTAAAATATTGGGGGTAATTCACTTCAGGGAATATAAGAATTAAAAGGTATCCTTGGGTGGAATTAAATAAGGTTGAGCTCACGGTGCCTGTGTTGTCCATTAGATATATTTAGAGATTAAATTGTTGGTTAGACATTGTAGAAATTTACCTGATAGACAATGGCGGACCTGGCCAAGTTTCGATCTGCTGCTGTTCAGACTGCAAAAGAGTTAGGATTAGATGGGCAAGTTATGGTTGCCTATGTCACGACGGAATGTGACAAATTTATTGAACGCGAAGAAAGAAGATTAGAAAAAGAAGCCGAAAGAAGGTTAGAGGCTGAAAGGGAAATTAAGAAGTTACAATTTGAAGCTGAGGCTGAGACTAAGAAGTTACAAGCTGAGGCTGAGACTAAGACTAAGAGGTTGCAGATTGAGGCTGACAAAGAGGCTAAGAAATTGGAAGCAGAAAGAGAAGACAGAAGATTGGCTGCAGAAAGGGAAGAGAAGAAATTAGCTGCAGAAAGGGAAGACAAGAAATTAGCTGCAGAGAGGGAAGCAGAAAAGGAGGAGAAAAGATTACAAAGGGAACATGAATTACGACTAAGGGAGTTTGAGTTTCAAGGCCATGCTCCTGAAAATGGTGCCAGTCCCTTTGCCTCTGATGCTACGGTTACTCAGGGAGCCTCAACCTCAGCTATGAACTTTCATTTAGATCATTTTGTTGAGAAAGACGATGATATTGAGAGCTATATAAATAGATATGAACTATTAGCTACCACGTATGGGTTAGAGAGAGAAAGGTGGAGCTTAAAGTTATCTCAGGGACTTCGTGGGGCAGCTTATGAAGTTTTTGCAAAAATGAGCAGAGGTGATCAGGAAAATTATGACATGCTAAAGCAGGCTCTTTTGTTAAGGTATGAAAAGAATGCAGAATTTTATAGGAAAAAATTTAGGAATGCTAAACTACTGTCAGGTGAAACCTATCACCAGTTCTCTGCACGAATAGAGACATACTTGGAGAAATGGACTTCTCTGGGGAAAACCCAAGATCTTAAGGAAATGGTCCTTATAGAGCAATTAAGAGAGTCCATGGCTCCAGACCTGAGAAAGTTTCTCATGGAACAAGGTGCAGAGAGGCTGGATGAGTTGCTAAATGTTGCTGAAAGGTATCAAGCAGCTCAAGCAGAGGTAACAGGTAATAAAAAGAAACAAGTGGATAACTTTAGGGCACCACAGAACTTTAATAAATTTGATCCTAAGGATCAAAATAAAGGTAAGCACCAATTTGATAGGCCACGGTATGACAATAAAAATAAATTCCCACAATTCGATGAAAGGAAATATGATGAAAGAAAATCTTTCAACCAAGGAAAAAGGTGGTGTAAAAATTGTAAGATGAACAATCATGACACTGACCATTGTAGAAGGAAACCTCCTCATTTTGCTGCTATGACATCGGGAGCCGCGCTAGCGTAGTGGTTACAACACCGCTCTGGCGACCGGGTGATTCAGGATCAAACCCGGGCGACGGCATTTGAGGATTTTTCGTCAACCGGGATTTGGACTGGATTAACTCGAGACCTGGCGAAGACATTTGAAGGAGTGTCGTCGACCAGGGATTGGCGGCTCCTGAGCCGACCCAGCTCTAGTGGGTACCTCCGAAATCGGCGAGTATCTGCCTGAATGGCGAGGGACACCTGTCTCTGTACAATAAAAGGGATACTCACGTAAAATCAATGTCAGGTTAGACATTAATAATAACCTGAGATTTCGCCTCGAGTATTAGCGGGCGTACGAAAAAAAAAAAAAAAAAAAAAAAAAAAAAAACTGCAACCAAGGATGTAGCTACCATGACACTTCCCGTCGCCCGAATAAAAGTGAAAACGCGATATGTGGAAGGAATCATAAAAGCAGCAGTGATAAATGAGCCAATCTACCCTCTAATATTGGGGTGTAGATATGTCTTCTTGGGGAATCCCAAGAGACCTGTGATATTGGCAACAGTGCAGACCAGATCACAGTCAAAGAAGGAGGAGGATAATCCCATAAATACTCACCCAGATGAGATGAGGAAGGCACAGGCTGAGGACAAAACACTCAAGCCATGTTTCAAGAAGTTGCCCAAATCTCATACACCTCCAGGCAAGGGAGAGTTTTATATGAAGAACAAACTGATATATAGGAAGGCTGGATCTGAATCCAATGGTCACGGACAGCTGGTCCTTCCCACTTCATATAGGACTAAAGTGTTGGAACTAGGGCATGCGATTCCCTTCAGTGGTCATATGGGAATCAGCGCAACAGGACAGCGAATAGCTTGTCACTATTTCTGGCCAGGAATAACTGAAGATATCAAACGATATGTAAAATCCTGTCCAGAATGCCAACGAGTAGCACCTAAACATTGGACTGCACCAGCAACTCTGGGGGAAATGCCCATAGTGGGAACACCCTTTGAGAGAGTTGCCGTGGATCTTGTGGGACCTCTCACCCGAACCAAGAGAAGGAACAGCTACATTCTGACTCTAGTGGACACTTGTTCTATGTGGGGAGAGGCAGTAGCCCTGTCATCGATTGATTCAAAACATGTGGCAGAGGCATTGCTCACAATTTTCACAAGGTTAGGCTTTCCCAACCAAATCTTGACTGATAATGGCTCTCAGTTCAAGGGGAAACTAACTGAAGAAGTTTTCAGGATCTTCCAGGCCAAACACTTCCATTGTAGTGTGTATCATCCCCAAGGGAACGGCCAAGTGGAAAGATTTAACGGCACATTGATGTCGATCCTGAGAAAGTTGGCACACGAAAAACCAGATACATGGGACCAGTACCTGCACGCCGCCCTCTTTGCTTATCGGGAGGTACCCCATAGTTCAACCGGTATGGCCCCGGCAACATTATTGTTTGGAAGGCCAATAAAAGGTCCACTCGAAGCTATGTTAAGAACGTGGACTGATGAAAAGGCAGAGGAAAACATTACATCTTCATACCAATATGTGAATGAGCTGACCACTCGGTTAAAAACTGGCTGGAAACTTGCCAATGAAAATTTGAAACAAGCCAGGAAGAAACATGCTGCCTATTATAACAGGAAGGCGAAAGACAGAAATTTGGCTGTGGGAGAGAAAGTACTGCTTCTTTTGCCCGGGAGTCAGAATAAGTTACAAATTGGATGGCAGGGTCCATATACAGTTTTAGAGAAGGTATCTAGAACAAATTATAAGATAGATAAGAAGGGGAAAGAAAAAATCTATCATGTGAATCTCCTGAAGAAATATTTGGAAAGAGAACATCAGGAAGAGACACACTTGTTGACCTTGTCCATCGCCATGGAGATGAAAAAGGAACCACTTTCATCATTTGAATATCCATTACACCCCTGTGAGACAGCCGCACAGGTGAAAATCAGTACACATTTAACGAAAACTCAGAAAGAGAGAGTGCAACAGGTTCTAAATAATCATGCAGAGGTGTTAACAGACCGACCAGGGCATACAAACCTATTGGAATATGATATGAAACTAATAGACTCCACACCTGTCTGTATGAAACCATATTCGATTCCGTTTGCTAAGGAGAAAGCTTTGAAGGAAGAGATAGACTATCTGTTGAAGGAAGGAATTATTTCGCACAGTGAATCTTCGTATAGTTCCGGTGTTGTACTCTTAAGGAAGCCCTCTGGAGAACATAGACTCTGTATAGATTACAGGAGACTGAATGCTATTACAGAAGGACAGGTGGATCCATTGCCGGATACAAATCAGCTGTTTGCCAGACTAAATAAAGCTAAATATTTCTCAAAAGTGGATCTGAGTAAAGGATACTATCAGATTCCAGTAAAGCCTGAGGTTAGACCATACCTAGCTTTTAGTACCTCAGAAGGACACTATGAGTTTAATAGATTGCCATTTGGATTGAAGAATGCGCCTAGTGTCTTCTCTAGAATGATGAGAAAATTATTGGATCCTCTGAATAATCCCTGTATAACAAATTTTATGGATGATATCCTTATAGCAACAGAAACATTTGAGGAACACATTGACTCTCTGAACATGCTGTTTAATCGACTTAGGGAGGCAAATTTAACAGCCCGACCAACCAAATGTTGCGTTGGATGTAAAGAATTGGAATTTTTGGGACACACAGTTTATCAGGGAAACATGACCCCTGACCCAAAGAATTTAGAGAAACTACAGAAAGCCCCGAGACCACAAACCAAGAAGGACGTGAGATCCTTTGTCTCATTATGTGGTTTCTACCAGAAGTATATCAAAAACTTTAATTCCATATGTGCACCGTTAACTGAATTGACACGTAAAGGACATCCAGATCGCATTACATGGACACCACAATGTGAAATGACTTACCAAGAATTGAAGGAAAAGCTCACAAGTAAACCCATTTTGAAATTACCTGACTTAAGTCAAGAATTCATAGTAAGGACGGATGCAAGTAATATTGGGTTAGGTGCAACTCTACTACAGAAATCAGATGCATTGGATGGGGAATTAAGCCCAGTGGCATATGCTAGCAGAAAGTTGAATAAAGCTGAAATCAATTACTCAACTAGCGAAAAAGAATGTCTTGCAGTAATATGGGCGATAAAGAAATTCAATATTTATCTATATGGGAAGGCATTTAAGTTGCAAACAGACCACAAACCGTTATCGTTTCTAGCACAGGCTAGGCATGAGAACTCCAGGTTACTCCGATGGTCGTTACTTTTGGCTCCATATAATTTTAGCATTGAGTATATATCTGGAAAAACCAATTTGGGAGCGGATTTTTTAAGCCGCCATCCGTGTGATGAGAATCACCGTAAACCCCAGAAATAATAATAAATTTCTCTATGTGAATATAGAATAAAGGACTGACATATAATGTCTGTTTTAAGAGGGGAGGTGTCGTGGAATATTCTAATCCACATATATAAATTATTAGGTAAATATGAAGCCTAACAAATAAAATTAATAAAGAAAAGAGCAATGGTAAATAACAGTGCTGTCACAAAGAAGGTACTCGAAATCCCCCTTGTTTTCTGCTTCGTCTGCAAATTGTAACGCTTTCACGTTGATAGTAAAAGCTTACTGTATTATGACCCGCTTTCTTCAATGAAACGTGTGCTGTATTTCTTGGAAAAACATTGAGAGGCAGACTGCGTAATGACCTAAATTAATCCTAACATTAATTATACTGCGTTACCAAAACGAACGAACAGATGGACTAAAGGATATAAAGAGAGAAGGGAGGGCTGAAAATCAGGAACGCATGCAACACGCTTCGCGCGATACACAAATGCTGCCATCACGCGTGTAAGACTACATGCACTAATTTTTTTTCAGACGGACAGTGATAAATTCACTACCCTTCCCAGAGTTAGGTTTTAAAATCATAAAAAACGCTTATTAGGAAAGATAACAATAGATGGGTTTACGGTTGAAAACATAACAGTACCCAGACAGCACATCTTCGAAACAGGAGGTAGAAAATACATATTTTGAACGCAGCCACGTAGCTCTTTTAAATTTGGATATTTGGGTTCCTTAGGGCTTGCTGACAAAGAATATGTAAAACGTTACGCAAATAGTCCAGGAATTAATAAATTATAACCAAAATAAAATAGTGGGGATGCCTGACAGCATGGAATCATTTCTGCTCATAAAATTTTTTTATAACGTGTTTGAAAAAAAAATCTTACGTTACAGAATTAGCCTACCATGTAAACTCCAAATTGATTGGAGCGCAACAAATGAAAGACTAACCACGATTGGTCGGGCTATAAATACTATCTTCGTTGTTAGGGGAGACGTGAAAAGGTAACATTTTTTCAAACACTTGTCGAAACGTGGCCTCATTGGCTAGACTCGCTGATATACTCACTTAGGAGCGTTAGTTCGAGACCACTAGTGCAAATAATCTTGATAAAGCAACAGTGCGTTGAAGCCTGCTCATATTTGTGTTAAATAAAAGCCTGGAACATAAGCAGATGGGAATTTGTGCCAGTAATTGTGCCAGAATTCATTGCTAATCAACGTATCTGTGTTTATTTCCATGAAATTGTGGTAAGCTTGAACCATTCAGTATCTTTTAATGAAAATTGAATGTAAATTGTTAATTTATGCCTGTATATATATGTGTAGTTCAGTGGCAAACAGGAGATAAAGCCTATAATGCTCCAGCCTGAACAGAGGGTGTCGGAGGGAAGTAAAACGGCATGGAATGGCCAAACAGTACACTGACACCTAGATGATTGATTAGATAGAAATAATGCTGGAAGTGCAGAGGCGTAGTGACCATTAAGGAGGGTAATGCTGGTATAAAGTATTTCAGATGAAGCTGACAGTTGGCCTAACGCTCTGAACTCAATGTTTGTGTTGTATTGTGCTCAGTGTAAAACTAGAGTATCAATTAGTTATGAAGTAGAAGGTACATCCTTCTTGTTTACAGGGACCGTGGTCTTGATGGTACTGAGCAGCACCTGGTCAGAGCTTTGCTGAATCCAGAGTCGGACAGCATACTCCTTGGTCCATTTAGCTATCAGTGAGGTGTCTCCAGAGCCCAGAGGAGAATTCGAGCAGAGGAGTCCTTTCCTGCCGCCATCACTCAAGATAAGCTGATTTGGCCAGCTGAGCTCAACATTATGTCCCCTCATCTTGAAATAACTTTGTAAAAATAACATTCAGAGGGGAATTTAATTGTCTTAATATCAGGAACTGAGAACATCTCCAATACTAGTCCCAAAAGACAAACTATTGAAGTCATGATGACAAATACCAACAGAGCTTGAACAAAACAAAACCAGTATTACCTCATATTACCACTAAACAACTGACACACATAGGATATTTTAATAATATATGTCACTACAATATTCATATTGATAAAGTCTGTACATATACTTGTAATTAAAATTGATTGTGATTCCTGGTTCCTTTGTATTTGAATCAGGACACATATACCTTTATGATAACCATGAATACATATTGTTATTTGAAAAGTTATCAGTGACTCCTTAAGATATTCTCATAGAGTGTTATATGTATGTGAGTGTCACAGTGTTGTCAAGAGTAGTGGATTAAATTAAATTGTTTATCTGTCTGTTGTTGTGACTTACACTTCATCATACACATACCCTAGACACATAACGTAGTCATCACACTATTCCAGAATAATTCTGACTGAGATATATAGATATGTGGTAGCAAGTAAGGTTATCTATAATACACTACTCTTAATAGATATAGATACCTTCACAGCTGATCTCAGTCAGTACACTAAGTCCCCTATAAATATTTATAACATCCCACTTCACCACAGTGATTACATTTGATTGTGATTCCTGGTTCACTGTGTAGTTGAATCAGGATATCTATTGTTGAAAGTAATTATTACATATATATTTGAACCTTTACACTTGACTCATTTAAGATAGTCTTATAGAGTGTTATATGTGTGTGAGTGTCACAGTGTTGTAAAGTGTTGTGGAATAAATTAAATTGTTTATCTGTCTGTTGTTGTTGTGACTTACACTTCATCATTTTCATACCCTAGACATTCAACGTAGTCATCACAATATTCCAGAATAATTCTGACTGAGGTATAAATGTGGTAGCAAGTAAGGTCATCTGTAATACACCACACTTATTAGATACAGATACCTTCACAGCTGATCTCAGTCAGTACACTAAGTCCCCTATAAATATTAATATCATCCCACTTTACCACACCAACCTCAAATTAATGTTTGAAATTTTTTAAACCATTATGTTAAACAAGCTTCAACATTAATTTCTTGACCATTAGCCTAATTTTAAATAGTACCATTAATAGTAATGTATTGATAAATTGATGAAAATACTGAATAATCATAAAATAAACCATTGACTTTATTAGAGACAATTATATGAAATAAATGTAGTTACATTACTTACGTATAGGGGATGCTCTTCTCATGTGGAACGATGAACTGTTGAGTCACAAACACTTAACTATAGTATTTACATGTTATGGTTTTTAGTACTATTTTCACATTATTTGAATTTATATTGTTTGAAGTATGTACTGCTTAAAAAGACACTTTTCTTGATTTCATATTTGCAAAAGCAGAAATAAGGTCTGCGTAGTCTAATTTTTGACCGATTTCATGTTCAATTGAAATCATGGCAAGTCCTTCCAATCTAGTTTCGGCCATTGTTGAGCGTAAATAAGTTTTAATGAGCTTCAGTTTTGAAAAACTACGCTCACCACTTGCTACCGTTACAGGCAAAGTTAGCAATATTCTTAAGGCTATAGCGACAATTAGGAGCAATGTTATTTTCAATAATATAACGAAGAACTTCAATTGGCGGTATATTTTCTGATACTAATTTGGATACTATTTTCAGTTCATCACATAGGTCAATGGCATCAATGTCTCTATTTTCTTGATGTGTTAAAACGCCTTCTAGGTTTTTACATTTGTTTAATAGCTCATTTGTCGTCTCAGATTTCAATTTAGGGATGTTATATAAAATGGAAAAATGTGAACTGTGATGTTCCAATTGCTCGAACCTTTCTTCAATAGAATTAGTTGCAACATCAATAATAAAAAAGAAAAATTCAATTTTGAATTTAGTTTTGGGATCCAAAATAGGTTCATCTCTTGCTTCATAGTTGTGTTGCTTTTTCTGCCGACGCACTCTAGTACATTCAAACGTTGGTATCAAATCAGGATCAACTTCAACTTTCTCAGCTAATGTTGTAGCATCAACAAGAAAATTTTGAAATGATTCATCATTTCTGAGATTCTTAAGGCTTTGGAGAACATTTCTCAAAGTTGTTATGGCACTAGTCAATTCCATTTTAATGCTTTGCAACAGTTTACTAGCAACATTAATTTCGTTTAAAACATAGTGCCATATAACCAGACAACACAAAAATTTAAAATCTCTGAGTTTTAGGGCAAGGGTTTCAGCTTCATGTCTCGCCATTTTGTCTACTGACTCGTCGTCAGCAATTTCTATCAATGCATCATAAAATTCCTCAATATAATATCTTAAAAGACGAATGGCCTCGATTCTAGATTCCCAGCGAGTTGTACTTAGTGGCTTGGGCGTTAGAGTTGTAATATGTTTCTTAAGGATTCCCCAACGCAGTGTTGACGCTGAGAAAAACACATACAATTTCTGAACCGTTTCAAAAAATAAAACCCCTTCTCTAGATGACATCGCGGCATCATTGACCACCAAGTTGAGAGAATGAGAACAGCAAGGGATATAAAAAGCTCTCGGGTTCAAGCCCCTAATACGCTGTTGAACTCCTGAATGTTTTCCTTTCAGATTTGATCCATTGTCATACCCCTGGCCACGCATGTTTGCGATTGGAATATCCATGTCTGACAATTTTCTTAGAATGCATTCGGTTAAAGCTGAGCCTGTAGTGGCTTCTACAGCAATGAAACGAAGAAAATGCTCATGAATGTTGATATCATCTGGATTCATATAAACAAATCTTACAATTAGTGTTAATTGTTCAATGTGACTTACATCGGGAGTACAGTCTGCAACTATGCTATAATATTTAGCTTTCTCCACCACAGAAATTATTTCTTTTTTATGGTTCCAGAGAGAAGTGCAATCAATTCATTTTGAATGTTTTTCCCAAGGTAATGTTGGGTCGATCCACGAGCTACTCTCATTAAGTGTTCACACATAGCACTATCAAATCTGGCAATCAGTTCAACAAGCTTTAAAAAATTTCCATTGTTAGGGTCATATAATTTATCAGATGTTCCACGAAATGGCAAGCATTGTTGGCTCAAGAACTGGACAATAGCAATTAGGCGTTCTATTATGCTCCTCCAGTGTCGAACTTCTGAATTTAATCACTTTTGTTGCATTGAATCAATTGTCTGTACTGATTTAAGCCTGGACGATAATTCAATCCACTTTGTATGGGACTCCAAGTGGTTTTTAGATTTTCGTGTTCATTAAGATACACTACAAATAACCCCAATCATTATAGCCATCAGTAGTGAGTGACATTTTATTACAGGAAAACAACTTGCAGCAGAAACAAAATACAGAATCTTTTTCTTCTGAATACACTAACCATGATCGATTAATATGTTCTCCATTGCTTAGCTCCCTAGTGTAAACATTTAGTGAAAATTTCCGACCATTAGAGCTGCGCGGAAAAACGAACTCATTTTTTGGTCTCTCTGGCAGGCCTTTTTTTACGATTTCCAGTCTTTCGGTATCGCTTAAAGAAGGATTCCATCTTGCCGGATCAGTGTACCTCTTAAGTTCATCACTTAAATCTCTGGAATTGGAAACGGTCAAATCAGTCTCATTTTCCCTGGCAAAGGGGCGACCGACCCCAACCAGGCGCGTCCACGGGTGGCGGATAGTGGAACGACCTCCAGATATGGTGTGTCAGCTGCGAATTAAGTCAGCATTGCTGGACGAATAAGCAGTCGCGGACCAAACGGCGATGTCCTCCCAGCAGGACGGGGAGGGGTAACAGGTGGCACTGATACCCCCACTGAAATCCCCCATATGTCCTACGACGGGTGCATCAAGCGAGTAAGAGCCGCTATAAGCTCTAGCCACGGGGAAGGTAAACCTCGGTAAACAAACCAATCTGCTGCCTTGCAGCTACCACCGGGAGATGGAAAGGCTATGGGAGAAAACCCTGAACAACAAACACAACCCGGCCTGCCGAAGACGGAGTGTGTTAGCTACGGCGCAGACACCGGGAAAAATTAGGACACACACGCTTTTGCGGTATGGAGTCATGCGACAATCTCGACTTACGTCATGGCGTCGCTCATATCAGCTACAACCGGGGAGGAGCGGAGCCGGGCCCCTAGCCTCGAAAGGGCCCACCCAAGCAACCGGTGTCTTTGCCAACCAAATGGTCGGGGGAAGGCAAAGTAGAGCAACTGACCAACCAACCCACTATCTTACAGTGGCTCAATGGAATGCAGAAGGAGTGAGGAACAAGAAACCGGAGTTACAAGAATTCCTCAGGGAAAATAACATTGATATAATCTGCATCCAAGAAACTCACCTAAAAGATACCCAACGATTCTTTGTACGTGGATACCAATCCTTCCGCCAAGACAGGGCAAAAAGAACTAAGGGAGGAATCCTCACACTGATTAAAACCTCAATCCCAGCAGTAGAGACACACAAATCTGGTGAGGACGAACTTGAATACATAACAGTCCAACTACTGCTGCCCAGTGGAGACTTAATGATCACAAACTGCTACAGCCCTCCAACCACAACTCTGGAGCTACACAAAGTGAAGCTTGCAGCATCGAGACACCTCATTATGGGTGACTTCAATAGCCACTCACCCAGCTGGGGCTATAACGCAACAGATCCAAGAGGAGAAGAGGTGGAAGATTGGATGGTAGAGAATAAACTAATTCTAATAAACCAACCAGAGGATAAGCCCACCTTCTATTCCAGAGTATGGAAAACAACGAGCACACCAGATCTTGCTATGGCTACAGATGACATACATCGACTCACCACCAGAACAGTAAATACTCAACTTGGGGGAAGTGACCATGTACCAGTCACATTACAGATATCTGAGATAAGAAGTGCAGGAGAAATCAATATGTCTCCTAGCTGGAATTTCAAAAAAGCAAACTGGGGATTTTTTAAAGAACAAGCCGACAATTTCTGTCAGAACATTGCCCACTCAAATAACATCAATAAAAACATCTCCATCACCAGTGAGGCAATCATCCAAGCAGCAAAGAAGTCAATTCCACGAGGTAAACGACGAGACTACAAACCATACTGGAGTGACAACCTGGGAAAACTCCATAATGAATTAAATAAAGCACGGGAAACTATGGAGCAAAATCCCACATTAGAGAACACACAGAGGCACAACAGCATAAAACAAGCCTTCAATGAACAAAAGAAAGCTGAAATCCAAAGGAGCTGGCACCAGAAGACCAGCAGTCTCAACATGGAAAAGGATTCAAGCAAGCTATGGAATCTGACAAGAGTACTAAATGAAGAAACAACAACCAGCTACTGTAAGACTGTCATCAAGGAAAATGAAAAATACCACACAGGAAAGATGGCAGCAAACATCCTGGCAGATTTCTACAAGGAAGAAAGCACCACATCACTTCCACATGCACGTATCCAAGAAGTACGTAAGGAAGTAAAAGAAAAACTGAAGCACCAAAACCCAGATATCTGCATGAAGTCACCCCTTACTATGAGAGAACTCAGTGCTGCCATAACAAAACTAAAGAACAGAAAAGCTCCAGGAAAAGATGGCATCACAAATGATATGATCAAGAACCTTGGACCTGTAGCCAGGCACAAGCTCCTCCTAATCTTCAATCAATCATGGAGTACTGGAAAATTTCCAGATCAATGGCGAGAAGCAATCATTGTTCCCATCAGAAAGAAACAAAAGGAGAAAACAAGCAAGTCCAGCTACCGACCTGTTAGCCTACTGAGCTGTCTGGGTAAGGTAATGGAAAGAATGGTGAACTCAAGATTACTGAAACATCTGGAAAAAAACCATCTGCTTGATAATACACAGTCAGCATTTAGGAAAAATCGCAGCACCGAAGACCAACTAGTATATCTAGCCCAGGAAGTAGAAAATGCCTTTCAGGAGAAAAAGAAAGTGCTGGCGGTTTTTGTAGACTTGACAAAAGCCTTTGATAAGGTATGGAAAGAAGGACTCCTCCTTAAGATGCTCAACAGCAAAATTGAAGGGAGAATGTTCAACTGGATACGGAACTTTCTTCGATACCGCACAGCAAGAGTAAAACTTGACGGGAAACTGAGCCATCGCGTCACTCTACAACAGGGTGTGCCACAAGGAGGAGTTATCTCCCCCACACTTTTTATCATATATATAAATGATATTGCAGAGAAACTGTCCGGGCATATCTCCAGGGCTCTTCATGCTGACGATTTTGCTGCCTGGTGTGCTGCTGAACATTTGCCTACTGCGAAGTTCAGGATGCAAGCAGCACTAAATACCATCGGTAAATGGGCATCAGATTGGGGAGTACAGATAAACCTCTCCAAGACAGTAGCAACCTGCTTCTCTCTGTCAAATTGCCGAGAAACGATCAAACTGCAGCTAAATGGAAGTGAACTTCCGATCGAGGAAAACCCAACATACCTAGGAGTCAAGTTGGATAAGAGACTCACCTGGAAGCCGCACATAAAAGCAGTAGAACAGAGAGCAATAAGAAAGCTCTCTATTATGAAGAAACTGGCTGGCACAAGTTGGGGGCAAATACCAACATACTTAAAAAAGTCTATACAGGCACAGTCAGACCTGTACTTGAATATGGCATGTCAGCCTGGGCCACAGCATCTAAAACAAACACAGAATGTCTAGGGAAAGTGCAAAATTCAGGCCTTAGACTAATCACTGGAGGGATGAAGACTTCTCCAATCCAGGCAATGGAGCGATACACCAACATCCGCTCTCTTGATGACAGACGTGAGGAAAAGGTATTCACTCACAGTGAGAAGCTTCTACGAATGCCAAGTCATCCAATGCATGCCAAACTCCATAGTGTGACAAAGAACAGGCTGAAAAGAACCAGCTTCCTAAACATCTCCAAACATCTGCATCGATGCCATGAAGACCTCCTCCCAAATCGATCTACTGAGATTGAAATGTTAATTGATTACGAGGAGCCAGACGACTGCCATGGAAATATATCTATCATCACAGAAGTCCCTGAAATAAAAAAGAAAGGCCACCTGACCCCTCAACAACTAAAAACTTTGGCTCAAGAAATGATTGAAGAAAAGTACAACTCGAAGGAGTGGACACATGCATACACAGATGGATCTGCTGAGGGGGCAGTAAAGAACGGTGGAGGAGGCATTTTTATAAGATTCCTAAATGGAAAGATCATCCGAAAGGCCTTCCCAACTGGAAAGATCTCCTCCAATTTTAGGGCAGAAGCTATGGCACTACTGCAAGCCCTGAAGATCCTCACCAGACCTGAACAGCAGCCACAAGCCAAGATAGTAATCTTCACTGACTGCAGATCATTACTTGAATCAATACAAAACACCAGAAATGATAACATGATGAATGAGATCAGATCTGAGCTTAACATCATCCAAAGGTCATCAACCGTTGCCCTTCAGTGGTTACCTGCCCATTGTGGAATCGCTGGTAATGAGAAAGCAGATGCTCTATCAAGAAGTGGCAGTAAAATGGAACAATACAGCCACCCATTGCCCTATCGGGAAGCAAAAACCATCATCCACAACAAGTACAAAAATCAGTGGAAGGAGGAAGGGGATATATACAGCAGAGATGACCCAATCCACCACCTAAACAGACACCAACAGACGACAATTTTCCGCCTGAGAACTGGTCACTGCAGATTACTTGGACATCTCTATCGCCTCAAGATATCCCACACGAATGAATGCCCTTGTGGAACTGATATCCAGACTCCAGAACACATTCTCCAGAACTGTCCAACCCATGATAAATTGCGACGTGCGACCTGGCCAAAAGGTGATGAGCTCCAGCAGAAGCTATGGGGCTGCCGCGCCGACCTGGAAAAGACTGTGGACTTCGTCCTGGCGACAGGCCTGCAGATTTAGCATGACTACAAACCGAACGCAGAAGAAGAAGAAGAAGAAGAAGTCTCATTTTCGACATTGTTAGTAATATCTACGTTACTGGGGTCCGAGTTAGAAGTACTTGCCATGAGCTCAGAATCATTTGTTTCGGTACATTTGCTTATTTTCTTCTGTCCTACATCAGCTGTTTCAGTTTTTAGATATTTATGTAAAGCCCCGCTATGTTTTTGAATATCGCGTTATTTTTCCAGTTTCCGTTTCCGATATTCGGCACCTGATAGTTTTTTTCTTTTATCGGACATTATATCTATTTGAATATTAAAACTGTTTTAATAAACCCTACAATAAAATGTATTTTTCAGTAATGAATGGAGGCTGAAGCACTGTACTAATTTCCATAAAGCGTTTAAAAAACGTATTTATCGCTGTAACACATAGCACACTAACACTGAGCAAAATGAACTTCCTTGAATGCACACTCGAAAACAACTGAAACATTCGAGCCGCCAACATAGAACGGTCGATAAAAAAAAAATTCCTGATTCCCACGCGAAGTTAACACATTAACTACCGCAAGCCGCTGTCAGCGGCTCATAAAATAATCACATTTGGACCACAAGCCGCTCAGAGCGCCAATCTAATTTTAGTAATAAAACGAATGAAAAATGTACTGAAACACTTTCTGATCTGGTTCGAGATTTTAAGTTGCCACCGGAAAACAAATTCCCAAAGCATGGTTGTTGTAGAACACTGGAAAATTGATATTATGTTCATATATGTCAGCGTTTTGGGTTAGTTACCAAATCGTGTAAAACTGTTTACCTTAATTAATTCCCGTCTCTCGTTCAGCCATGCCGGAAGATTCATCGTGGCGGTCTTCAGTTGACCACTGAACACGGAAATATAATCCTCTGGGAACCACTGTGGTTTCGACCAAGCGAATAAATTGTACTGACGTCCCTAAAGAAATACCTTTTAGTGCCTTTGTAGGAGAAGATAGCATTAGGATCGTATGGCAGAACTATTAGCGAAGACTTCAAAAACAGCTAAAGAACAGACCGCAGGTGCAAATATTTCGTAGAGAAAACATACAAAATGTGAAGGAATAGAAAAGTAAGGAATTTTAAAATAATCTAGACGAAACCTTCGAATACTCAGTGACACCATCCACAGAGGGTTTATTTCAGTCAAAATCCCGGTCGATGACACTCTTACAAATGCCCGCGCCCGGGCTTGAACCTTGAACACCTGATCGCTAGCGCAGTGTGGTAACCATTACACCAGCGCGGCTCCCAGGCGGAATATTTTGGCGGGATTGTACAAATAAGTAAAAAGATTTTCTGCCGCCCCCCAAAGCTTGCCACCCCGTGCAAATGCACGTGTTGCACCGTCGGTAGAGCCGGCCCTATCTATCTATCTATCTATCTATCTATCTATCTATCTATCTATCTATCTATCTATCTATCTATCTATCTATCTATCTATCTATCTATCTATCTATCTATCTATCTATCTATCTATCTATCTATCTATCTATCTATCTATCTATCTATCTATCTATCTATATATATATATATATATATATATATAGATACAGAGCCGGATTAACGTAGTAGCAAAAGTAGCATATGCTACGCGCCCCGCGCTTTTAAGGGCCCCGCGCCAATAAATATGTACATAATTTTTTGGTCATCTTCTAATACGAGCGTTAAACCAATGATCTTGTGATTTATGCCATCTTTAGCGCCTTTTCATTTGGTGTCACGAAATTGTGAGAGAAAGAGCATAAGAGGGTGACTTAGTGTGACTCTTCATTATTTTTATCTTAACTGTTTGCGGACGGAAGCCATTTAAGTGGCGTTGAAAATTTGGTCACGTTTGGACGGAAGCCACTTTTTGGCTCTAGGCGAATGCCCCTCTAATTTTGTTTAGTTCTTTTTTAAATGAATTTGCATTAACAATAAAAACTAGAATTTAGAAAACGGAAACTTCCTGTTTTAATTGAGGTATACGGCGTGCTCGCACTCTCTTTCGATCTTGATTAAAATTTCTTGATTTGTAAGGTTAGAAAACTCAAAAAATGAGCAGTAGACACAGAGATAATGGACGTAATTATGCTTCTGGAAGTGAAAAACGTAAAGCGAAGGAAGAAAAAGAAAGAAGAGATCAACTTGTGATATCAAAAAACACTTAAGCTGACAGAATATTTTGATGTTCATGGTGGTGGTACTCTAACCGCTGAAGCTGGAAGTACAGGAACAACTAGTACTAGTGCAGGCTGTGCAGCAGAAAATATACAGCAAAACCCAGTATACACTGAGTCTGAATGTGAAAGAATAAGTGAAACGAAGAAATACTCTAATGATATTGGTGACTGGCCGAACAATATAGATGACTGTGAGCGTGAATATTGGATATCCAAGGGAAGTGAAAAATGTCAACATGTTGATAGTGCCTTCTCCTCATCCGTGCGATTGTATGACACTGAAAAGAAAACTCGATACTGTCAGAAGTCTTATTTTACACACATTCATAAACTTACAAACAAGCAACATGCAAGAAAATGGTTATGCTATTCAGAAAGTAAATGTCGCCTATTCTGTTTCCCATGCAAGCTTATGAGTTCAGAATGTTCATCAAAGTTTACTGTGGAAGGGTTTAATGACTGGAAAAATGCAAGCAATCTATTGCGTCGACATGAAGAAAGCTCCTCACATAGACAAGCTTTAATTTCACTGTTGATGCGTAAAAACAAAGGTGAACGGGTCGATTCCCAACTTGTGAAACAAATGGACATTCAAGAAAAGTATTGTCACAAATTTCTATAGCGAATAATCGAAGTTGTGAAGTTTTTAGCAGAACGAGGCCTTTCATTTCGGGGCAGTGATGAAATTTTTGGGTCCCCTTATAACGGGAATTACTTAGGGTTGTTAGAATTACTGGCCAAGTTTGACCCTTTTCTGGCAGAGCATATAAGTACTCATGCAAACAAAGGATTTGGACATACATCATATCTATCTAAAACAACGTGTGAGGAATTCATCAATCTGATTGGATTCAGCATACTGGATCACATTCTCTGTGAAGTGAAGAAATACAAGTATTATTCCGTTTCATTGGATTCTACTCCAGATATATCTAATATGGACCAGCTGACTTTGACTCTGCGCTATGTTTTGCCATCTGGACCAGTTGAAAGATTTGTGACATTTTTGGATATGGAAGGTCATAGTGCTGAACAGCTTACTAAAAGTCTACTAAATTTTTTAAAGGCAAATAACATTGATATTAAAGACTGCCGTGGTCAACGTTATGACAACGCCTGCAACATGAGTGGCAAGTTTATAGGATTACAAGCACGAATTAAAGAGATGAATAAGTTTGCGCATTACATTCCGTGTTTTGCACATTGTAGCGTGAGGTTTTATTTGACTCTAGGGTCAGTATAGTACTGACAATTACAGAAATAGAATTTCTGCAGAAAATGGTGAAGTCCTAGTGTCTGAGAGAACTACTGGTATCACAAATTAGTTACGGCTGTGAATGTTCTGATCTCGAAAAATTAGTAGAGAGGAGACCGACATAACTTGCCACCTCCACTGTGTAACTAACTGTGATATTAAGACAAGGAAACAGATTTTACTTAACAATGATAAAATTGACAAGTCTTCAAATACAATTTCCTTATTATTTATTTAGTATATACACTATCTACTCTTGTGCTGAAGGGTGAATGTTGAAAAATGGAACGTAATGAATTTGTAAGTTTACATATGATTTACAAATATTTATATTTATATAGATATGTAAATATATTACAACAAGTTTTCCAATTATAGGAACAAAAATTATATCAGCTGTGCTGTTATTCAATTATAGTACATGTATCAGCTGTGCTGTTAATTACGTATAATTTATCAGCTATAATCTTATTATTGTCTCTTGCTACGCTAATTCACTTTCTCGTCACTGACACTAGCTTTTGCTCACAATGCCGACAGAAATGGTACTACTGGGTACTCATCTCTTAAAACGTTCTGTTCTCCTTAGTTTGGGTCACACAACTCCTGCTGAGGCTCGTTACTTTAGCCCACCCAAGACTGAGGGGGACTAAAGATGTAGCTTCTGTACAATCTCTATGCTCCTGCGAAGTTCCAGGCAGCTGGATTGACTCGAACATACGACCTCAGGTTTTATGACACGAATAAAACCCTCCAAGATTTAAACAGGCCAGATTTTGACTCGACTTAGCGAAGCAGGCTGCAGGTCAATGCTCTCAGGTAAGCTATAAATCAAATCTGACAGCTCCTCTCTTCAGTCAGTCGTCTCTGGCTTCGTGTTCGGTGTTGCGTGATTTAGCATAAAATCTCACCCGATTATATAGGCAGGTAAAATAACTTCCACTGGTAAAGGAAAGCGTTTGGTTGGTTCCTGGCGGAGCAAGCTGATTGGTTTCCTGCAGTTTCGTCTTATGCTCGTACAGCCTAATTTTATTCAGTTTTCTTCCGCCATCTTGCGTGAACAAGATGGCCACGACCCACATCCGAAAAAACAGGGCTTAAGTTTTTTCCTGGCGTAACTTCTTGTAATTTATTCCGGCTCAGCAACTGTGCGTTGATTGGCTGGGGCAAGTTTGTATCCCGACATAATGATTTAACAAAGTAGTGGGGTTACACACATTCGTTTCACGACACACATTCACTAAATTTGGTTGGAAAATGTGCTGCTGAAGGTTGTCAAGAAGCAGTCATTTTCTTTGGATTTGTTGAAAGCCTGTACACCTTCTTTTCTGCTTTTACCTACCGGTGGGGTCTCCTTTCTTCTGCATTATGTGCTGGCGGTACTCATAATAAGTCCCATTTGCCCTTTGTGAAAAGACTGTCAGATACCAGGTGGTCCGCTCGAGCAGATGCAACAAAAGCACTTTTACACAGCTTTTCTGCAATAAAACAAGTCTTGGATGATATTTAAGATAACAATGATCAGAAGGCAGAGTGTCGTCAACAGGCTTGGGGTCTACTTTCAACCATGATGAAGTTAGAAACAGGAATAATGATCATACTGTGGGATCAAGTATTACAGCGTTTTAAAATGACCCGTGCTTCTTTGCAATCTTCTGACCAAGATTTGAATACAGCTTGTGCACTCTATGAATCCCTGCGGGGGTATATTCAAGCTATGCGGTCTACTTTTGCAGACGTAGAGCAAAAGGCCAAGGATCTGACTGAGTGTGAACATTATAAAGAACAAACTCGAAGAAAACACAAACGAAATCGAGAGTATGATGATTTCAGTGGTTCCAGCACACTTGATCCACTTGTTGAATCTCAAACGCCTTCTCAGCAGTTTAAAAGCCGAACATTTCTTGTCCTTATTAATAGCTTGCTCTCTGCCTTGTCAAAACGCAAGAAAGCTTATCAAAAGTTGAATGATGTATTTGGATTCCTTCGTCAGTTACAGTCGTTTACACCTGAAGAGGTGGTAACGAGATCATCGAATCTTATTAAATCATATTCGGAAGATCTGGAAGAAAGTCTTTGTGAAGAACTTGTGCAGTTTACAGAACTGTTTTTTTTTTTTTTTTTTTGTACGCCCGCTAATACTCGAGGCGAAATCTCGGGTTATTATTTTATGTCTAACCTGACATTGATTTTACGTGAGTATCCCTTTATTTCTTGTACAGAGACAGGTGTCCCTCGCCATTCAGGCAAATACTCGCCGATTTCGGAGGTACCCATTGCAGCTGGGTCGGCTCAGGAGCCGCCAGTCCCTGGTCGACGACACTTCTTCAAATGTTCTCGCCAGGTCTCGAGTTAATCCAGTCCAAATCTCGGTCGACGAAAAATCCTCAAATGCCGTCGCCCGGGTTTGATCCTGTATCACCCGGTCGCCAGAGCGGTGTTGTAACCACTACGCTAGCGCGGCTCCCCTACAGAACTGTTGAAAACTGATCTTGCTTCTCATATTGGCACTACTCTAGACCTTGTAGAGTTACAGTTTTACCGTTTGATAATTGACAATTCTTTGGAGTCTTGTTTTCCAAATGTAGAAATAGCCTTGCGCATCTATTTGTCACTAATGGTAACCAACTGCAGTGGAGAACGATCATTTTCAAAATTGAAACTTATTAAAAATGAACTAAGAAGCACCATGGGTCAAAAGAGATTGAACAATCTCACACTAATGAGCATTGAACATAAACTTCTGCATGAAATTGATACATCCCATATCATCAACAAATTTGCTCATGCTAAATGTAGAAACATTAATATTTAAACAATAATGTTGACTGTGTTGTTACTTTTGATAATGATAATTACTATGCAAATTAAAAATGTATGTGTTCAAATATATTTGTGTTGCTTTATTGTTTTTTTTTAAATATAGGGCCCCTTTCTTAACATATGCTACAGGCCCCGCACTAGCTTAATCTATATATATATATATATATATATATATATATATATATATATATATATATATATATATATATATATATATATATATATATATATATATATATATATATATATATATATATATATATATATATATATATATAAATATATATATATATATATATATATATATATATATATATATATATATATATATATATATATATATATATATATATATATATATATATATATATATATATATATATATATATATATATATATATATATATATATATATATATATATATATATATATATATATATATATATATATAATTCGGCCAACAAAATCAAAGCTAACATTTGCACACAAAAACGCCCGGCTCTCGAGTTTTGCAACAAGCACCTACATTAGCTAGCTTGGTACTTGAGAAAGTAGAAGAATGTAGAAACCCCTTAAGCCGGCTCAATATCTTGCATGTATTAACCGCTCAACAGCATTCTTAAATTATTTTACAGCAATTCGAATCGGTGGCACTGATAAAATGAGTGCTGAACATCTGCTTCAAAGTTGCGGAACAGAGTAAGCGCTAATGGCCGACACCAGTATCATTCGTGGAAAAGCTCTACTGAAATTCAAATAGCCTCAAACTTACTACTGCTTTCTTTGAAAATATTCAAGTAGACGTCTGAGAGTGTACGAAGAAGAAGAAGAATCTTACTATTCCGGTTGCTATAACCCCACGAGAGATGAGCTACTGGAAGTTAATCCTAGTGAAACATATCTGCGATCAACAATGCAGGAAGACCGATTAAACACTTTGGATGGCAATCATATCAATTGAACGCGAAGTAATAGGGAACTTTGGCAATTTGCTCGAAGACAAAAGACGATGAAGATTACTTTTAAAAACATAATAGGTGGGTGTAAAAGTCTGTTTGACAGTAAAGTAGGATTGCACGGAGACTGGAGATGTATAAGGTTGCTCAGTGTAAATGTATTGATGTAACGTACTGTTTTTCTGCGTTATGAATGGTAGTACGTTGAGCGTGTCATGTTGTCCTGGGCAGTACCAAGTAGTAGCAAGGAATCTAGGTCACTAGCGTGAGGTGTCGCCAGGGTTTAGTAGACACATACATAATGTCAGTATTCCTGCAGATTCAGACGTGTAATACTTGTATGACAATGTGGTTGATGGTGAAAGTGTGTAGATAACAATGCTGATAACACGAAGGCCGTATAGGCTCTTGGACGTCTTCACATTAACTCACACAACCACAAGTAGAAGTCAGTGAAGTAGGGAATGCTGCTGACGTTTACAATATTTATTTGTGACGTACGATAATACGATGATGATGAACGAAACAGTCTATAGTATACAATCGGGTACATAATATGTGTAGTTACAAAGGTCAGCTTCAACCATCACAGATCATAGACATGTAACAATGTCTTTATCAGTGTTTACAGTTTATGCAATAGCTCTAACCCCTGACTGAGCCCCGACAGGTAAGCCCTAGCAAATATATTGCGTAGTACGGGCGATATCATCTATATAAACAAAGTCAATGCCATTGTCCTACAATTAGCAAAAAGACTTCAGACTGGCCTCACATGCCAGATACTTCATTCTGGTGAAGAATAGATATGGTGACAACGAAATCAGGCCGCAGGTCGCGGGCCTCGATAAACAGGTCACTCTCAGTTCACACAGGCTCCTGAGATTGAATATATATTTTCTGCCAAATCATATTCCACCTGCATTGCGGATCCATAAAGATGATTCCTAGGCTTATGTGAGTAACAGGTCAACTAGACCTAGTCTTGTAGATATGAAGTCATACAGGAGTGCAGTATAATAACTTCTCGTGAGCTTCGCTCACTATGCCGCCATCAGAGATACATGTACCTGTAAAATCTAAACGAGACGAAAAGATCGAATAGCGTTTTCAGTTACCTTTTTAAAGAATCCTGACACTCTTAAGTAACACAATACAGCCAATACTGGCATAAAGAAAACACTCAGGGACGGAAGAATGCCAAACGGCCATTCCCAGAATTTCCACTCCCTATCGAAAACTTGGCAGAGAGGAATCTACGGATCGGGACATACGTTCTAAGCCACAGGTACGCACTCGCTGAATATCGGTCTCCCGGCTTTTGCCGCTAAGACCCCGCGCATGCCCAAAGAGCATGGACCAGATCGAGGCAAACCCAGACCAGGCGTTTCCGACCAAACGGGTGACAAAGATACACCGAATGATCCTATAAATAGAATTAAGACATGTCAACTCTAAGACATGTCTGAGACAGTACAACGTAAGACAGGAGAAGATAATCACCAGTCAAACTTGTCACCGAGAGATAATAAACGTTTATCTCTCTTTGATTACATTAAACCAAACATACATTAGGTTGGTGTTTTTTTCACCGTCGAAAATGACGGTAACAGTGGGGTATTAAATAAAGTTGCTCTTAACCAACGTGATATTTATAATATATAACACAATGCAATTAATATATAATTTTGTTAATATTTATATTGTCATGGGAAGTAAATTAACGTTTTTTACATTTATTTTAAGTCAACACTCACCTAGCCCCTTCGAAACTATTCGAATTGGGCCCGAATTTGTTTAAGCTGCCCCGGGAGCAGTAAATGAATAACTAAAGGGGTAAAAAGAGGGAGCTCCATTTGATCTAAACACGCTATATATCTAATGTTTAAAAATACTTTTTAAAGTTGTGTTTACACTCCAAATTAATCGGACCCACATTGTTAATGAAAGATGGACTTGTTCGCAAAGATAGAATTTCAAATAACGGTGTAAGGGAGCGAACAATTAAATAAATAAAGAAATCACCGGTTATCTCCCCCATTATGTAGTTTGATCGTATTCCAACAATTCTCGTTAAGAAACACGCAAATCAGTGCACGTTGCAAGCCGACAGACAGAAGGTGGTAAATTCCATCTTACTAGGGAGACTATATGTCATCTTTTCCCGGATTTGTCCTCTTTTACCTTAACATTTGGCGTCCGGGCGGCTTTTTCAAAAGAACAATTCGTCCCGCGAACGTGACTTCGAAGAAATCTATTTTATGCTAATAAATTCTTTAAGGAGTATTTTTCAAGTAAATATTGAACGAATTACAAAGGAATAGAATCCGGTCGTTGAAGTGCAAAGTTGTATTAAATTTGAGATAGACATTCTTAAGCAGAGTTTGTGTCAAAGAGTCTTTGCAATAAACGATTCCGAATATGCTTGTTGAAAAACGAAGAGGCGGACAAGTTAGTTTGTGTGATAGGTTTCATGAAGTTTTCGTCAGCTATTTAAAAGACTTAGATAAATATGAAAAACAAATAAAACCACTTAAAGAATATTTGAAAGTACAAAACTCATCATCACCATCACTGGAAACTGTACTAAAAGTTGACCTTCGCAGAGAACTACACAACATAATAACATTTTATATTACCAAAAATTAATATATAACTAACAGAACAAAGACGAATGATTAAAGAAGAAAAAATACATAACCAAATATTCACTACAAATGTTCAGTACAAAAGGAAGATAAATTACAAAACTTTACAAAGCCCTAACCTTAACTAACACTAACTCTAGCCTGCTTTCCCATTAGAAATACACGAGTCAATCTCTCAAAGAAGGTAGCATACAATAAATAAAAGTGCAAACATCTCAAAACTCAACAAGATGACGGGAGATATAACTCAAAAACAGAGAAGAGATACACCAACAGATCTTAGAAAATGCCACACCAAACGCCAGATAATTTACAGTCTGGAAAAAAAAAACCAACAGATGTAATGTAATATTACTACCATATGGAAAAAGGAACACTATATACCATAATTATAACCCATATGGGTGTCACGGGATTTACTCCCCTTGCTCTGTAGTGATGGTCCAACAGTGGCCAAAATTCTGAGTATCTGCTGAGGTTATTCAAAGGTGTCTACCTTTCGCTCAAGATTACTCTTGGCAGAGATGTGAACTGAAGAATGGTGCTTCAATTCAAGGGAGCCTCGTAGGAATTTTAAGAAATCAAGTACTACGGCTGATAGAATCCAGGCCGTGTAAACTTTTTATCTTTCCTGACCTTCTATGAGTTATGATTTTGCTCGTTCTGGTGAGCCCTCAACTGAGTTAACTCAGTGAAAAATTACTTAAATGGTTCTGTTATAAGTATTTAAAATGACTGAGACATGCGGGTGCAGTTCACTCAAAATGAATAAATCAACTATAAATTTGCATATTTACAGATAACAAATTTAATAATCAGTTATCGTTAACAAATGTAAAATAAATAAAGGTGGGGCAAATTTAGATAGCGTCTTTAAATTTTCTCATAGGTAATGGTCTGATTTGAAAAGCTCTTTTTGATTTGAAAATAGAGAGTTCACTTGGTAGCTTTGAATAAGTACCTAGCTGCAAATAAGATGTCGGTTGGTTTCTGCTACAGCCGATGCTTGTTTTTTGCAGGTTATGGACTGGTTCACTCGTCACTGGTCAAGTCTGGTGGCCGCAACACGTCCCTCGTAGTATCGTGGGGTAATTGCGAAGATGGTCCAGCGACTGTTAAGACCCGTCTGCTGTAGGTATCTAGCTTTGACCCATGCACGGTCTGGCAGGAAAATGTTTTACACATTAGTAAACCTCACTTCTCTCTACCGATCCCAGGTGTCAATATGGGTTCAAACGAAAGGGATTGATTATCCTAATCAGCAAAAGATGGTCGCTGAAGTCCCGACTTAACAAGAATTGAGGGAAGGGAGTGCAAATAATGAATCGAAAATACCAAATACTGTCAGAGGTGGGAAGAACTAAAGTGAAGAGCACAGAATGAATTATAGGACGGCACAGGTAAATGTGAAGTTCGAGGTTGTTCTGTCACAATGGGGTTGAACCGGGTATCCCACGCACAAAACGCAATCCAATGGTTTGTAGAAGACCTTAAAATCAACAACACAACATAACGATGAAACTATTGGACGATTTCCCATATTTTTATTAGATGCCCTACATGAGTACTAACATGTGTAAATGTGCGAGCTCCTGGACAATATTTAATTGATAAAGATGTTGCATTTGACGATGTAAGCGATGTGATCAACTTAACAACCTTACAGTATTTGTTGAAAACAAAAACCAGATATGAAGGATCTATGCAGTTGCCGGCATATGAGAATCGAACACAATTTTAAAAACAAGCAGTAAATGTTGAATTTTATTCTGAACTTTTGATGATCGCACAATGTTTGTTTGCCGTGCCTGGTCAAAATGCAAACGTAGACAGGTTTTTTTTTTTTTTAATTGAAGGAAAGATCCTGGACAAAAGACATATACTTGTTTAATGTGGAGTCCTTCAACGGACATTTCATTCTGAAATATAATTTAAAAGAAGTGTGGTACGGTCAATTCCATGATTTTGTTAAAAGAAAATAATGAATTGTTAAAGAAGATAATGTCCATAAAAAATAAATGAACAAAATAATATAATAATCATAATTTTATCAATACGATCAGTATGTGGAATGTTAATTTGTAAATGTTAAAATGGATTTTAAAACATACATTTTGAAAGACATTTTATTTCAATTTTGTTCCTAACCTTTATGAAAGAAGAACTGGCTCTAGTCATAACAGTAATGCATCATAAGATTGAAATTAATAAGCCCTCTTTTTCTTTGTCCTTTTTATTTTTTTAGTCATGTATCGTCCTCTTTTTTGACGCCAACAATTCAGAAAAGTCCTCTTGTTGTGAAAAACGATATGGTCACCCCACATGTTTCTATCTCATGTTTTACTTCTTCGCTGAGAACTAAACTGTCGTTATTGTGATTAATTGATGATGCTGAGGTGATCGCAACAATCATACCACTTTACGGGAAGTCGTGACAGTCCAGTTGGTCATAACCTAGACTGAAAGGTCGTTTATACCTGGGCATGCTGCCTAAAATAACAGACGACCCTTGTGTATAGGTTGAACTGGCATACCTTGCCAAAACAAAAAACTCGCATTTGATCGAAATTTGAAAAAAAAAAAAAAAAAAGGATGTACAGTAATAACTATTCAAAAATGTTCCGACAGAAACATTTGTAGTTCGAAGTAGGCCCCGTTCCACCAACTACATAAATGATCTGGAAGCCGAGTAGGGTATTGATAAGTGCAGATGTGATGAAAGGGAAATGATCTTGGGAAATACGTGTTGAGTAGAGTTAATTTTGGGTTAGAGTACTTGCTTACAGATTGGTATGGATTTGTTTAAAGATATCTCCTCTTGGTTTCGTGGAAGACAGTATGTCAGATAGCAGGTGAACTCTGGTCATAATGAACTGTTTCTGTACTGGTTTTAAGTGATGTGTGAATAGCTCTCGCGGCTAGTGTCCGCAGGGATGTTTGAGAGCAGTGTTAAGAGAACAGTAGATTCTCGTGACTGTGTGAACGGGGTGTGTTCCCGTGGGTTCAGTCTATGCAGGGTTTTTGACTGAGGTGGTCAGCCCTAAGGTGGTTTTTGGATAATGTATGCCTGCGCAGGGCTATAGAGATTTTGTAGGCCTTGATTATTATATATCTGCCGTAGATGCAGTATTTGTGCACTGATGTGAAGTATAGAGATTTTGTAGGCCTTGATTATTATATATCTGCCGTAGATGCAGTATTTGTGCACTGATGTGAAGTATAGAGATTTTGTAGGCCTTGATTATTATATATCTGCCGTAGATGCAGTATTTGTGCACTGATGTGAAGTATAGAGATTTTGTAGGCCTTGATGATTATATAACTGCCGTAGATGCAGTCTTTGTGCACTGATGTGGAGTAGAGATTTTGTAGGCCATGATTATTATATAACTGCCGTAGACGCAGTCTTTGTGCACTGATGTGGAGTAGAGATTTTGTAGGCCAGGATGTGTAAGGGCCGTATGGTGTGTTAACTACATTATGAAGATTCATGTTTCGATGTAACTGTATTCGTCTAGATCTACGTGATGTTATAATTGTAATAAACCATGGTTAAAATATCATCAGACGTTACACCATTCCATGACTTGGTGTGTGCGCTACTGTGAGTGACTGTCCCAAACCACACTCACCTTCTTCACCATAATTAATTACATATAACATTTGGATTCTCCTTCATTAAAAAAAGTCTTTAATTATCAGTGGTGGACCAAACCAACGGGTCGTAACACCCACATTACATTCGCGTAACAAGAGGGTAAATTAGGTCAGATTCTGGACCAGTCATTACAAGTGGGAACACTGAACTGTGTTATGTTTGGCTCTGTGTGGGCGTGGCTTAATTCAACTGTACACAGGTATCAGCTGACTGCGCATATCCATCCTCATATCTTGGCGTGTTGTAGCAACTAAACTGACTTTATCAGTTGGTTTCCATATCAAACAGCTGTTATCTGATAGCGACATTGATGCCATAATTGTTACAGTGCTTGTTCCAGTCTTTCCATATGCAGATTCAACTATAGGTGCAGTATTTTGGAGAGTTCGTCTGCACGTATACCTCAAGTGATTGCGGGGTTGCTGTGATCGGTTCCTGTCGTCTGATGCATTGTTGAGGACATACTGTACAGTGGCAGGGATTTGAAGACAAGAGTGCCTAGTCCTTGTGCCTTTTCTGCAGTGGAGTGTTTTAACGTCAGAACTTTGTGATATCCAGTGTGTTGGCGGAAGGGTCAGGATTACCTTCAGTTAAGTGCTTTTGTTGTGTGTAAATGTTGCCACTTCTGTCCATGTCAACAAGCCTCAATCTGCACTATCCTATTCTATTGATAACTATTGTTGTTGTTGTCGATAATTATATCGATTAATTATAGAATGTGATGATGTACAGGGATTGATGATACAATATTTGAGATCTAAACTTGATTTGGTATAATGAAAGTTTAATTAAGACATATATGGTTGACTAAGTAAACAAGTCACAATGGATTCTGATACAGATCCGGAGGATATGAGACCTGTATTAGAGTATCTGTTTCAGGAAGGAACAGATTATCAGGGATTAAAAGGCCCAGAGCTTGAGTCACATGTTATGGACAAGTTTTTGGTCTCTGCATCGAGATCTCTAAGAGAGTTTGCTAATGAGAGATTTCAGTCAATTCCTCATGTGAGTATGGCTGAGGATCTGGCAAGGTTATTGGTTTTGGACCTTCGTCTGTTCTTGGACAATTATATTAGTATTAAACGTGATAGCATATTGAAGAGTATTCGTACGTTATTGCTCGACGGCATATATAGTGACCAGGAAGAAGAGTTAAAAGAGAAGAAGCAAATAGGAGACATAAAACAGAGTACCCTAGAGCAAAGGGAAAGTTTTATAGAATGTACTGCTGAAGTAAGTGAGTTACATGAAAAAGTCTCTAAACTTACAGATGATTTAGGCAAATCAAACTCAGAACTTGCTAGTGTTCAAGCAAGTTTGGATTCAGCATTGTTGAACATAGAGCAATTGGAAGTTCAGATGAAAGAGAAGCAAATTGAGGTTGAAAAACTTACACAGGAGACTCAACAAAAGAAAGAGACATTAGTAGAGTTGATGGTTGAGAAAGAGAAGGTTGATAGGCTTACGAATAGTCATGATATTGAGATTGAGAGGGTTGATAAAGAGAGAATGAAAGAGTTAATGATGGAGAAAGACAAATTGATTAAGATTGAAAATTTGCTAGCAGAGGAAAGCTGCAAGGTCTTAAAAGCGGAGAGTTTAAACAAGAAATTAAGTGAACAGATTGCACTTAAGGACTTTGAGATTGTAGAAGCAAGAAGAAGAATAAATGGTCTGCTTGACGTAGTCTTGAATAGCAATATGTGGTCTTCCGTCAGTGCTGACGATGATAGACAGAAAGTTTCTTATCATCAGAACACTAAAGCAAAAAGCCAGCCTTATACACTTTTTGCGGATTCTACGGTCAAGAATGGTGGACATAGATCTTTCCGTGGGAGATATAACTTCTCACGCAATACAGATGATTCCAATGATAATGATTGCTGGCGGCAGAATAACAAAGGAAAATCTACAGTAATATCCAGTCCTGTAGATAAGGAAAGAAACAGTGCTAAATCTCAAGTCAGTGTGTTAAAAACCAACAGCGTATTTATTGACAGATCTGATAAATTGGTTACAAGTAACAAACATACTACTGCTTGTTCCATGAAGGAAACAAATGTTGTGAAAAAAAATAAAGAGATTGTCAAACCTTCTAGTCATACCCAGTCAAGGCAGTGTGACTCATTTTTTTTAAACACATTGCCACAAGCAAAGAAAAAAATAATTTTGATAGGAGACATAACCCTAAGGTTATAAAGTACCAAGGGAGTTCATCCTACGGTAACGTTTCTTCTCCCAAAAACAAGAAAAAATGTGACAGATCTCAACATTGTGATTCTAAAAGTTTAGAAAACTATAGCAGAAGTAATTATATGAAAGTTCATCAGTCTAGTAATAATTTTTCTGCTAAAAAGTCAGTTCTATCTGATGGACATTGTTATCTGGGAAGAAGTATTAAGAATAACTATTGTAACTGGGATTTAAATCAGTACAACGGTGTTAATAGAGCAAATAACAATGCTCTCAAAAGAAATTATACAGATCGCAACCAGGTTAACTGTGCTCCACATAAGAGCAAGATTATTATTAATCAGAGTAATAGGAACGGTAATAGGTTCTTAAATGCTTTTGCTTGTCATGCTGATAGGTTTGAGAGATCATCTCGGTCTTGTGAAGGTAGTAAATTTTTTTCAGCCTACCGCACTGACAACTGTGAATTATAGGTCAGGTTGTCCCTGGGACGTCTATGTTGTCTGCTATGTGACGAGAGTAGTTGACATCGCAGGAGGGCCACAACCTTACACCACGGAGTTCGGGTAATTGTGTAGTGAACTTTTCCGTGTTTCCTCATAATCTTACCATGGATTAAAATAGATATTTTCATTTGTATTGTCTCACAGCGAGCGACTTTGCGAGGGGAATCACCATTCTAATTTTACATTACCTGGGAGAGATGTAGATCACTGTGTACCATTTATCCATTCAAGCGAGCCTAGGCAGTACGTTAACCCACCGTGTCATGATGTCACCTTGCGTGTTGATGAGATGTTCGCAAGACCTCGAAGGAATTTTTTTTTGTTTTTTAAAGGTCCTGTTTATTTTTTGTTCTGTTTACAAACACTGAATGTTATTGTATTCTTTAGTATAGAACTTTATATGTTGTTAATGAAATATTATGTAATCTTTGTAACATTTGATTGCCATAATTATTTGTTGGTTGTTACTTATATGACTGTATTTTAATTATGCATTAAATAATTTCTATGCACAAACTTATTTACTGAGACAATGTAATAGTCATTTTCATAGATAGTCCTGAGTGTTTATTCACTACTTAAAATTTTGTTTTGTTTTTTCATCATGGATTTGATACCATGTTTAATTAACATATTTATATACAGATTATTTGAATTAATTGTTTAGTGAAAGGTAATTTTAAACATAACTTGTATGTATTATTAATGATTTTTCGTTGAAGTTAAGGACGTATTCTGAAACTTGGTTTCCATTTTTTCTCAATTATGACATTTGATAATTTAAACGATTCGATTTTTTTTGTCAGCTAGAATTAACTTAAATTTCCTATTAAATTAAGTGGGTAGAATTAACAGCGACGGCTGATACTCTTGTTCATTTAAAGAATTTAAATATCTGATTATAATACATAGTTAAGATAAATAATATTACACTTATATATTTATAACTTTGTAAGCAGTTCAACAGTTTATTACCCAATGTGACGTTTCTTTGATGTATTTTTTTTTAAAAAAAGAAGAGAAAAAAAAACTTACACGTTTTTGATGTGTGTCTATTTAAAGATAAGATTATTTTTATGTTACTCAGCTAATTTAATTGTTAGTTATTAATTATAGCTACATATTACTTAGAAATAAAAATACTATTTTTATTTAACCTAAAGAGAAGAAACATTTTTTGTATTGTAAATTTTTGGAAAATGTGTTTTGAACATTGTGATATTTATTTTTTTCTGCGCCAGCGCTAGATTGTATGTTAGGGTTACTATTATG
This sequence comes from Oreohelix idahoensis, assembly GCA_024509875.1. Taxonomy (NCBI): domain Eukaryota; kingdom Metazoa; phylum Mollusca; class Gastropoda; order Stylommatophora; family Oreohelicidae; genus Oreohelix; species Oreohelix idahoensis. The sequence goes on from JAMPIV010010173.1 coordinate 124,740, forward strand.
TAGTGACATTAATTCTTTGAAAATGTTGTGATGTTTGGATGTATTTTTTGGTTGTTAGCGCTTGACTATGCGTCAATGCGGAACTTGTATTTTCGTTAATAATTTTTTGTTTGGGTGATATTTGATGTAATTTATTGTTAGTTATGTATAAGTTTATAATTTAGTTAAGTTACTTATTATGCTGTGCTTGTCATAAGCTTTCTTTTTTGTGTTAGTATATAAATATACTTTAGCATTTTTGTATTTTACAATACGTTGTTATATTTGGTTAGTTATTGTTAGGTGTTGTTACCAACTTTCTTTACATTTGCATCTTTACTGTCATCTCTCTTTGTTGACTATTCGTCATTTCTTTACATCTTTTCTGTTGTCTTTTCAGTATTGTCTGATATTTTGTTTATGCTTCCGTGTTTCATCTTTGATGTCATTCATACTTCTAGTATACTTTTTTTCGTGTTACGCTATTTATACTTTCATTCTTTGTAGTGTTAAGTTAATTATATGACTTTAGATAATGTAATTGGTTCTTATAGTTCTATTTGTTTTACATGTATGGAATTGTGTCTTCATTGTCATCTTATGATTCTATTTGATTCTTATCATATTCCCATTTCATATTTTGTCTTTTCTCGTATGATAATTTATTTTCTGTTTAGTTTGTACTATGTATACTTAATTTGGGTTTTGTATTAGATTAATTTTTATTTTGGTATGCTTGAATGATTATGTTGGATGATTTAGTCGTTATCTTACATTTATTGATGATATTTTTGTAGATGTGCTATGTTCTCTTGTCATAGGTATATTTTTGTAGGTAATTGATAGAACTTCATTAATTTTTTAAAAAAATTTTTGGGAATTAATTTAAGAGGTATCTGATATAACTTCATTGACCGTTAAATTTTTGGGAGTTAATTTTCAAAAAAAAAAAATGATATAATCATTTTTTTTTCCCTGGGAGTGTGGCAAACTGATAAGTGCAGATGTGATGAAAGGGAAATGATCTTGGGAAATACGTGTTGAGTAGAGTTAATTTTGGGTTAGAGTACTTGCTTACAGATTGGTATGGATTTGTTTAAAGATATCTCCTCTTGGTTTCGTGGAAGACAGTATGTCAGATAGCAGGTGAACTCTGGTCATAATGAACTGTTTCTGTACTGGTTTTAAGTGATGTGTGAATAGCTCTCGCGGCTAGTGTCCGCAGGGATTTTTGAGAGCAGTGTTAAGAGAACAGTAGATTCTCGTGACTGTGTGAACGGGGTGTGTTCCCGTGGGTTCAGTCTATGCAGGGTTTTTGACTGAGGTGGTCAGCCCTAAGGTGGTTTTTGGATAATGTATGCCTGCGCAGGGCTATAGAGATTTTGTAGGCCTTGATTATTATATATCTGCCGTAGATGCAGTATTTGTGCACTGATGTGAAGTATAGAGATTTTGTAGGCCTTGATTATTATATATCTGCCGTAGATGCAGTATTTGTGCACTGATGTGAAGTATAGAGATTTTGTAGGCCTTGATTATTATATATCTGCCGTAGATGCAGTATTTGTGCACTGATGTGGAGTAGAGATTTTGTAGGCCATGATTATTATATAACTGCCGTAGACGCAGTCTTTGTGCACTGATGTGGAGTAGAGATTTTGTAGGCCAGGATGTGTAAGGGCCGTATGGTGTGTTAACTACATTATGAAGATTCATGTTTCGATGTAACTGTATTCGTCTAGATCTACGTGATGTTATAATTGTAATAAACCATGGTTAAAATATCATCAGACGTTACACCATTCCATGACTTGGTGTGTGCGCTACTGTGAGTGACTGTCCCAAACCACACTCAGCTTCTTTACCATAATTAATTACATATAACATTTGGATTCTCCTTCATTAAAAAAAGTCGTTAATTATCAGGTATATATGACATGATTCAGTAGTTATTGGTATTACATGATGAGGTCGCCACATCATGCCCAACCTCACATAATTGAGAGTGTAGTCATGTCCTTCCCTTTCCTCCACCGACACCCTTTGGCACTCTACAGGGCTAATTTGTGTACATTTCATTTTTTGATGATGGTAATAATAATGATTGTTTTCAATAAATCGAAAGGGGCCTTTTTTGGGAGGATCTCTGGATATCTGATATATTCCCCCACACCCCCGGTTTGCTATGTTCTTTGTCATGTAATGCTAGCCAATCTATATTTTTCATCCATGCCCATCTTCCCTGTATGTGGTTGCAGCAGACGAAACGTATGTTGTTGTAGTTTAACCAGGGCTGTTGAGCGTTTTGCTCTTTTGCAGTCAATACCAAGTCTAAGAGTCCTTGGTATTATCTACACTGTAGATCTAGGCTTTTCCTGTAGCTTTTCTGCCATTCCGAAACAAGTTGAAGTCATGAGCTCCAGTTTCTCCAACTTGGCTTGCATTTCAAGGATCATCACATCTGGTCCCAATGTATGCGGAAGAGGCATGTGACACATCATGCATTCCCCGCCATCCAAGGGGGCTCTTCAGATATGCAGAACTAAAATACTGTTCTCTGGTTCTGGGCTCTCTCAACGAATTGTCACGTCCTACACAGAGCCACTTCTCAGCCCCCATTGCCTATCAACGAGTCCATAGTGAGATCATCCTGCATGCAGGCAACCAGGTAAAAGCCAGAGTTATGTCTGGGGCTCAAGTGACGTCTCCAAGCTTAGTGTGCAATGTTGGGTTCTCAACATGTTTCACCAAAGGGAGAATCTCTGGAAGTGTGTGGATTATTTCAAGATTCAATGAGGTTCACATCCAAATCTACATACTATAGCATTGTGCATAGCTGGTGGTCATATAAGGATGACTCCAGATATGCCTTCATGTCCCGAAACGTTCCGTGTTTCTAGTGCATCGTTTTTTTTAAACACTGACAAGGTAAAGGTAGTCCCATAGTAGATGCTGCCTCAGGGGAGCGAACTGTTACAAACTTCACAAACTAGGCCAGTTCTCTTCCTCGCTGTCATAGCCTTCCCTTTTTTATGATGAGAAAGATCCCGTTCAACTTCTGATGGGTTGTAATTAGGCATATATACTGTTTTCAGTTCCGAATAATTACCGATGTGTGAACATGGCAGCACATCTCCTGTCCAATACTGCAAATATGGAAAATCAAAATGACCAAATTTGCGTGCATGTTAAGAAAAAAAAAATAAATCCCAAAACAAACAAACTTAAAGAGAGAGATAAAACAAAACAAAAAAGGCAACAAAAAACACCGAACAAAAATTTAAAAACAAAAAACAGGGGTAGGGGTGTAAAGGCAAGGGGTGTTTAGTTAGATATTTAATTTATATATATTTTTTAAAATTTTAATGAAGAAAAATATCCCGTTCAACCTCTGATGGGTTATAATTAGGATATATATTGTTTTCAGTTCCAAATAATATGAACAACTGCCATTATGAGAAAGTGGCATCATATTTTTCAAATCATTGTAAATAGGGACAATCATAATTATGCTTATACGTTAAACAAAAAACATAAGAAATAAATTTTAAAAACTTAAAAAAAAAAAAACGAACAAAATCAGGAAGAAACTCTGAACAAGAATAATATTAAAGTGGAGGGGTGTAAAGGCCTGGTGGTTCCAGTTATATAACTGACTTTAACAGATATTTAATTGACTTTCATCTGTTAAAAGTCATATGCATTGTAAGAACAGCATCAGACCTTCACATTCCCAGCCACTATATATTAACCTTTGTTCGTGTTAAATATTGTTTGACTGTATTATGCAGTTCCCTAGGTCTGTCTATTCTTAACACCTCTTCTGTATTTATAGGTAAGTTTGATGCTTGCAAATAATCTAATATTGGTATTCTAATTTGTTCACACCTCTTACATTTTAACAAGAAATGTTCTATATTATTGTCTTGAAGACATCCTGCACAGTAATTTTCTTCTATTCTGAAATAGCCTTTTCCCAGCTGTAGTCTGAGAAGTTTCTTATTACTGGGAATTTTCAATTCCCTAGATATCTGACATTTTCTTGTTGGAGCCTTGAACATCTTATATGCATGTCTTGCTTTCAGATTTTTATCCCACTCTGCTTTCCATTCATCTGTTATTAAATCTTTAATTAAGCTCTTAATCTCTGATTTATTCGTCCCTACATTTATTATATTTTTATCAGATCTACCTTTCTTGGCTTCTTTATCTGCCTTTTCATTTCCCTCTATGCCATCATGTGAAAGTATCCAAGCAATTAAGACTGAACATCCTCTGGAATATAAGTATGTAGTAGCCAGAAATATCTCCTCTGCTATATCAGGTCTACTACATTCTCGTAAGTTTCTAAGTGCTTTAATTGTTGAAAGAGAGTCAGTTAAAACTGTTAGTTTTTTGGGAGGGTTATTAGAGAATATTTCTAGTGCTTTTAGTATTGCCACCATCTCTGCAGTGAAAATGGATGTATTTTCCGTGATGCTATATTCTTTTGCCATTTTTCCATATTGGAATATATATTCCTATCCCCAATTTGCCATCCTCTCCCTTTGTGTATACAATAATGCTGGCTTTTAATATTTGTTGTATATATTTATTGGCTGTTTTTTTTTTATTTTCTATATTATTTGTTTTCTTAAGTATTTCTGCTCACCCGTGTGTCACCGGGGCCCGAAAGGGGAGCAAAGAATAGTAACACTGTCCCCTGCCAGGCATGTCGTAGAAGGCGACTAAGGAGGGTTGGGCAAGGGGCCGGTTACCCCATCCTATAAAAAAAAATTTAAACCACAAAAAACTTCAACAAATATGGACAAGTCAAATAAAGGAAATAAAACACAGCCATCCAAGACAGGGGAAGGTCCTCTCGCGGGGAGGCGTATGATGCAACACAGAGAAAGCCGAAAGGAGTCTGTGTTGCTGACTAACCTTCTTTCTTCTAGGAGAACTTCCAGATTTGGCACCTGGAATGTTCGGACATTAAACGAACAAGGGAAAGGGGCGCAAGTAGCAGCAGAAATGAGGGAATACAAAATCGAGGTTCTGGGAATGTGTGAAACAAAGTGGAAGGGGGTAGACAGGAATAAACTCATCACAGGTGAATTGGTGCTGTCCTCAGGACATGAAGACGAAACTTCACACCACAGTGAAGGGGTAGCTCTTATGTTATCTAAAGAAGCACAGAAAGCACTCATTGAATGGGAAGCTGTTGGACCCAGAATAATAACAGCTACTTTCAAAACAGCTAAAAAGAAAATTCATGTAAATGTCATCCAATGTTATGCACCAACTAATGACAAAGAAGAGTCTGTGAAAGAAGCATTTTATACTAAACTACAGGAAATTATGGATAAAGTAAAAAGAAGAGACATCACAATTTTGATGGGTGACATGAATGCAAAGATAGGTACAGTCAACACCGGATTTGAAGAAGTCATGGGAAAACATGGGCTAGGAGTAATGAATGAAAATGGAGAACTATTCGCAAACTTCTGTGCTTCAAATCAACTGGCTATAGGAGGAAGCATGTTTCCACATAAGAGAATACACAAGGCAACATGGATATCACCAGACCATAGAACAGAAAATCAGATCGATCATATATGCATAAAGAAGAAGTTTAGATCATCACTGCAGGATGTAAAGGTATATAGAGGAGCAGATGTGGCATCAGATCACCATCTTCTGATAGCCAAAATAAAAATGAAACTCAAGAGATATGCAACAATGCAAAATTATAGACAACAGTTTAATGTAGGACAGCTAAGAAATCAAGAAACAAGAGACAAATTTGCGGTCACAGTATCCAACAAATTCCAAGTGCTACAACAGCTGGAAGATGTAGAGAATACAGAAGACTATTGACAGCAGGTCAAAACGGTATGGAAGGAGACATGTGAAGAAATACTGGGGAAAAGGGAAAGACAACAAAAAGCATGGATAACAACAGAAACCATCAATAAGATAAAAGACAGGAAAAACAAGAAAGCAGAGTTAAACACAAGCAAAACTAGAAGCTCCAAAGCCAAGGCTCAAGAAGTGTACACAGAAGCAAACAAAGAAGTAAAAAGAAGTATCAAAAGAGACAAGAGGAAGTATATTGAGGAGTTGGCAAGAGAGGCAGAAGATGCTGCAGCCAAAGGAAATATGAGAGAACTGTATAGCAGCACAAAGAAGTTAACAGGGAAATACAAGCAAACAAGTTGTCTCATAAAAGACAAGAATGGGAAACTGCTCAGCAATATACAAGAGCAAATGAAGAGGTGGACAGAATATTTTGGGGACCTTCTCAATAGACCAGCTCCACAAAACCCGCTGGACATCCAGCCAGCAGAAGAAGAGCTACAAATTAACGGTGAAAGACCAACGAAGGAAGAAATAAAGAAAGCCATAAAGCTTCTAAGAGATGGAAAAGCGTCTGGACCTGATGGCATTCCAGCAGAGGCCATCAAAGCAGATATCGACACGGCTACAGAGATGTTATATAAATTACTTGGTAAAGTCTGGGAAAAGGAAGAGATACCAGCAGAATGGAAGGAAGGATATCTGGTTAAGTTGCCTAAGAAGGGAAATTTACAAGAGTGCACAAATTATAGAGGAATAATGTTACTATCAGTGCCAGGAAAAGTATTAAACAGGATTATCCTTGAGAGATTAAAAGAGTCGATAGACAAGAAATTGAGAGATGAACAAGCAGGTTTTCGACAAAACAGATCATGTACAGACCAGATAGCCACTTTGAGAATAATAGTTGAACAAAGTCTGGAATGGAATTCACCACTATACATCGGATTTGTGGACTATGAAAAGGCATTTGACAGTGTAGACAGAGAATCACTTTGGAAATTGATGAGGCATTATGGAGTTCCCCTGAAGATCATTAATTTAATAAAGAAAACATATGAAGACATGACATGCAGAGTTCTTCATGAAGGACAGCTTACAGAACCATTTGGGATAAGAACAGGAGTGCGACAGGGATGCCTCTTGTCTCCATTTCTTTTCTTGCTGGCAATAGATTGGGTTATGAGATCATCGACAACACACAACAGAAATGGAATCCAGTGGACTCTGACTAAGCAGTTGGATGATCTGGATTTTGCTGATGACTTGGCTCTTCTGTCCCATAACCGTAATCAGATGCAGGACAAATTGAAAACACTCGATGAGAGGTCACAGCAATTGGGTCTGAAAATACACAGGGAAAAGACAAAAATAATGAGAATAAATGCAGGTAATGATAATAGGGTTGAACTTGAAGAAACACCAATACAAGATGTAGAATCATATACGTATCTTGGCAGTAATATAGACAAAGTTGGGGGGACAGACAGCGATATCAAAATAAGAATACAAAAGGCAAGAGGAGCTTTCATTGCATTGGGAAATATATGGAGATCAAGAGAAATAGGATCCAACACGAAAATAAGAATCTTCAACTCAAATGTGAAGTCAGTCCTATTGTATGGCTCTGAGACATGGAGAACAACAAAGACAACAACCAAAAAGCTACAGACTTTCATAAATGGGTGCTTGCGTAGAATAGAGGGATTAAAATGGTATGACAAGGTTACCAACGTAGAACTGATGACAAGAACTAGACAAGTGCCAGTGGAACAAGAGATGAGAAGAAGACGATGGCGATGGATAGGACACACACTGAGGAAACCTGTTGATAGCATTACAAGGCAGTCCTTGTTCTGGAACCCGCAGGGCAAGAGAGGCAGAGGAAGACCAAGAAGTACATGGAGAAGAGAGTTGGAAACAGAGGTGAAAATGATGAGGAGAACATGGAAAGAACTTGAGATGATGGCACGTGACAGGAGGACTTGGCATGTGTTTGTTGAAGGCCTATGCTCCTTTGGGAGTGGAGGGTTATGAATGAATGAAAGTATTTCTGCTAGGTGGTAGTCCGTGTCTGGTTTCTTGATCTCCCAGGGTGGAATCACTGGCTTGTATTCACAACTGTTATTAATTGATGTAATTAATGTACCCAGATGGACAATTTCCTCCATACACTTCCATCCTGTATCTAGTGGTATTCATTGGATTGGCCTGAGTTGTTAGTTGGCATCTGGTAAAAGCTGTATGTCCTGGGTGAGACTTATCTAACATAACTCTGTTCATGTAATTTAGTCTTAACTCCTTTCTCCGTAATTCTAAGGGTAGAATTCCTAAAGCCACCTCTATAGCTCCCATTGATGTTGATCTGATTGCACCTGCTATTGTACATAAAGCCTGATGCTGAATTTTGTCTAATTTAATCTTGGTGCTGTGTGCAGCAGAGTCATATATTATACTTCCATAATCTATTTAACTTTCATTTGTCATGTAATATTTATATAAAACCATCACAAGACCTTCACCTTCCCTGCCATAATCCGCCATTCCCTATAATTAACTTTATTTCTTGGTTAAATACCGTTTGACTAAATACCAATATTAATTTTTTAATAACTTTCTCTACCAGTTTTATAGCAGCGCCTTTATTATTAATGCAAAAAAAAAAATCGCCTTATTAGAAAATCGACGACTGCTGAAACATATTTACAATATGAAGGATTATTCTGTCAGTCGAGCTCCTATGTAAGGTGTAGTTGTTAGGCATAGCGTTGCTGGTGCAATGAAATAATTATAGCATATTTCAAAACTTCCAAATTACACATGCAGAAAGTGTACTCTTGAACTTGAAAAGTTCAAAGAAGGTCAAAGAAAATGGCGTCGACCGTGAACGTTGTGCGTGTTTTCAGCATCTCTTCTAGAATAACTCGTTCATTTTTAGGAAATCATGCCAGCAGGTGAGTGAAGTGAATATTTTTGTTAATAAGTGGTTCAGATTAATATCTCGAGTCTTTATCTAATTGGTAATGTGAAGACATGGTGGTTGGGTAAAAAAGGAACGAAGTCTGACGAACACGACTATGTTAATGTGTCCGAGTATGGGCACCACAGCTGATGCAACTTAACGTTAACAGTAATGTTAACCCACTATTTCCTTATTGTTGAATTTGAAAATGACATTCACTGTGAACCTGTAATCACAAACTTTTGAACTGATCACGCCAGAAATGCTTATGCGAAGTATTAGTTTGTACACACGTATGAATAGGCCTAACTTGTAGGCCCCTATTGCAACTTGGCAGGCACAAGCCAGCCACTGTTTTTGAACGTCAGCGAACGATCATTCTTTATTTGAGAACGGTTAAGAAGTTGGCTTGTCCATTGTTTCGGCTTGCAAATTTTTTCATGTATCATATAACCTGTCAACCTACTGAGACAAAAACCTGTACGCCGGACCAAAAAAATCCTTACAAACACCCAAAAATCCTAACGCAAAAAATTTCTTAATAAATTATAGCCTACACAATACAGTTTTAAAACGAGAAATGACATAGCCTATACAAATTTATTAGCATTTGAATTAGTGTGATATAAAACATGCTAATAGTCTGATGCTGTTCTTTACATATAAAAAACTTAGTGATCGTGAGGTACTATTCTTTTGGTGCAGTGTTTTGTATTATAATTAACACATGCACTTTTAGGACTTTGCAGAATTGCATTTGTGGGCTTGAAGTCAGCATGTATCAATGTTAATCTTACACTGTAAAAAAGAAGTGAGTGTGTCCGCATTCATGGACCTCCTGCAGTCTGTGGATTTTTTTCATCATTAAAAATGATCTTTACATGGAATGTGAAATTTTGTGAACAGATTATCAACGTCACTGAATATTGCCTCACTGGTTCCACCACTGCAGACAAGCATGTCCAACAATCTCGTTCTTGGTCCCAATCCGTCTTCAAAAACTCTCACCATAATAGCTAACCGCTTCACTGTTTTCTTGTCATTTAACTCATCAACCATTAATGAGAAGGGTGTTTCCCTGCACAGCTTTATCACTGGTTCTGTTGCAGATGGAGCCAGGCAGTTTTTAATGATAAGTGTTGTCTTGGTCCTCTTCGACTGGAACTTTCTGGCAATATCACTGTCAGGAAACATTACAGGCGCCAAGTCACAAAAGTGATCAGCAACAGATGCAGTTAAGTTATGCTGGGCAATGAAATTGGCAAATAAAACTTCAGCCGCAAAGCAAACAGCAACAACAACAAAATTTACAAAATTATTATTTAAGAGTTGGTAGCCTAGACCAGAGATAATAGATTGCCACTTTATAAACAAAATAAAGCAGCGAATCTCGACCGCTGGAATAAAGTAGGTAGGCCTATTCAACGCAAATACATTTTTTTTTTTCTGCTTTTGTAGGGCTTACACAGAATTTTATGATATTAATTTATTGGAAATATTTAAATGGTCAAAATATAACTGAAAAGATTAAGAGAACGACAAAAATTAAATACAACGAAGCAAAGCAAACAGCCAGCAGCAAAAAATTAACCAAATTATGAACAGAATATCAAATCTAGGAAGAAAAAACGTACTACCAAAAATTTACAAAATTATTATTTAACTAGACCAGTGATAATAGATCGCCACTTTATTAAAAAAATAAAGCAGTGAATCTCAACCGCTGGGATAAAGTAGGCCTACTCAATGCAAACAAACTTTTTTTTTTCCTAGTTGTGTAGGGCCTACACAGAATATTATGTCATTAATTTATCGGAAATCTATTGAAGGGCAACATATAACTGGAAAGATTAAGACAGCGATTAAATTGCAATAAAGCAAAACAACAGAAATGATTAACCAAGTTATAAGTCTTCTTCTTTGATCCTTAGCCATCGACCGTCAAAGCAGTCAGTGGCCATCACGCCTAGTGGCGTCTTGTAGGGCAACAACAAATTGATTCCACTTTGCTCGATCGGTGTCCATCCTTCGTACAGTGCCCCAACTCTGGTTCATTCTTTGCATCTCAGCCTCCACAGTCCTCCGCCAGGTTGTTTTTGGTCGGCCTCTCTTTCGTTTTCCTTCAGGGGTCCAAAGCATAGCTGTTCTTGTGACGGCATCGGGGTCTCTTCTGAGGACATGGCCAACCCAGCTCCAGCGTCTGCCAGCTATGATGGTGTGCATGTCCTCTTGCTTGCTCAGAGCAAGCAGATCTTTGTTGGTGATGGTATTCGATCAAAAGATTCAGTGAATTTTTCTTAGGCAAGTTGTGTGAAAAGAGGACAATTTTGACATTTCCTTCTCTGTAACTCTCCAGCATTCCGCACCATAGAAAAGCACAGAAAGCACACAGCTCTGATATAATCTTAATTTTGTGCTTGCGCTGTATTGAGAGGACTTCCAGATGTTGTTTAGGCTAAAGAAGGCTGTTCTTGCCTTATTCATTCTGATGTTGATGTCTTTGCCTGCCCCGCCGTCTGGTGTTACAATGCATCCTAGGTATGTGAAGGTGTGTGTCTGTACCAGTTGCTGATTCCTTACTGATATGGGCTCAGGGTTGCTCACATTGAGCGTCATGACCTCTGACTTCTTTAGGTTGATGTTCAAGCCCACCTGCTGGCTAAACTTATTAAGTCTATCCGTTTTTTCCTGGATGTGTTGATGTGAATGTGCTAGTAGTGCAATGTCATCTGCATATTCCAGATCTTCCAATGCATAAAATGTAGTCCATCTTATTCCTCTTGGACTGCCCTCTGTTGTCTGGTGCATTACCCAGTCTATGACTGTAAAAATTTGACAATTATTCCTTTGTTCCATTCTGATGGTGTTGTCCCCGTTTTCCAGACTTGTGCAAATAGTGGTTCTAATAGTTCTGCTGCTAGCTCAGGGTCTGTCTTAAATAGCTCTGCATTTAAGTTATCATGGCCAGGAGCTTTTCCGTTCTTTAACCCTTTGATTGCTGTGATGATTTCTTCTTTTCGTGGAATGTCTAGATCGTTTTCAGCCTCAGGAACATTCAGTTGTGTCTTTGGTGGTTCCTTGTTCAGAGTTTCTCTGAAGTGCTCTGCCCATCTTGTTTTCTGTCCCTCTGCTGTCGTGATGAGATTTCCTTGCTTATCTCTTACTAATGTAATATTGTTTGCACCTCGTTTTCCGCTGATGAATTTAGTTATTTTGTATACTGTGCTTTGTTCATTTCTCAGTGCTACCTCTTCTGCCTGTCTTGCAAGATCGTCTAGGAAATTCCTTTTGTTGGCTCGGGTTTGGCGTTTAACTTCCTTGTCCAGCTGACTGTACTGTTCAAAAGTTATGATTACTTAAACAAAATGGCGTCAAAGTGTGGTGGCAAGCGTGGTTGATAACAGGTAACTTTAAAAATACGTCATGTCACGCTGAAAACCGAAAGTGTTTGAAGCTGAATTCTAAGTTTTTGCCGAATTGTTGGGTATAAAAGGATTTGATTGGTTGCTGTGAGAGACTTCAGTTTAGAAACAGACGCCGAGTAGGATAGAATCACGGATGGGGTGGAGAACATGCCCAGGATCTCACCCAAATGGCTTTAATACAAAGTCTGTTTTGCAACATGTCCTCTTTTTCGTCTGCAGTTACAACTCATGAGAAACAGTGTTACAGTTATCAGTTTACCAGTAAGATATTTTTTACAATAGGGTGACCATATTGTTCAACACAAAAAGGAGGACAAATGCCATTTGATGGTCATAAAAAGGAGGACAGTATTTTTAAAAAGTAGGACACCTTTATTCAATATCTACAAGACGCTGAAACATATTGTTTTTAACACTCAAACAGTAAGCTAATAAAATCACATTGATTTCGTGCCTACATATTTTTCTGATGATAAAATCTTCTTCAACAAAGTTGAGCTGTGTATTAAATATGCATATAAATCCAAGCATGAAAGCTCCTTGAAATTGTAATGCACAAGAAGAGTGCCTTTAATGGATTCTACACTCAAAATGTTCATTTCTTTTGTCCATTCACCCTGCATAAGTGAAAAAAGTCTCTCAAGATTGGCGTTGTGCCCAGGAATTGCAAAAATAAATTGTGCAAGTCTTATGAATTCTGAATGCAGTTCGACATTTCTCGATTGTTCAAAATATTGAGTCCATTTCTTGTTCTTTTCTGTTTCTATGTCTTTTTTAATTCAGGTGCACCTTTATTTGCTACTGATACAAATGTGCCGCTTCTGCTTACAAGACATTCTGCTTCATACTCTTGTTGACCGCTGGGAAAGCATTGACATTTTTTTTTCAATTCATCCGTGAACACACACTTCCGTTTTGGCATTTTGAGCGGGTATCTGTAACACAAATATAATATAATGCCATTAATCAATGGTACATTCCATGTTAAAGTTAAAATTATTTATAAAATGCAACAGACGAGGTTTTAATTTTAACAAACCCATTACTATATTACTCTTGTATTTTTCATAATAAACTAAGTGCAATAAAAATTAAAGCAATACGGACTAAGGTTAATATTATTTCTAATTTGCAATAGGCAACGAAGTTATAAGTGACTAAATCCAGCCCTAAGTTCTTATTCATGCCGTTTTGTCTGTTATATTTTCCCCTAACAAATGCCAATAAACCTAAACATTGTTAAACCTGGGTTAAAATATGATAGTAATCTATTATGAACTATCGAACAGCATGACAACTTACGGTAGTGTTGTTGGCAATTTGTGCTATCCTTCGATTTTGCTTAGATAAAAATTCTTAACACATTAACTACCGAATTGAAAAACACACTGTGGCTGAATTAAATTTTTTTCCCATTTTTATCCTGTAGGTGTTTGCACAAAGTAAGCGGTAGTTTTCGTAATTGTTTACAGATTTTTATGAATTACACGTCATTTTAAAGATAAATGAATGTACTATTACAATAAGCACCATTTGTAACTTAGTAGAGGTAGTTGCTATTTAACGGCCCTCTGATGGCCGAGGACTTGCAATATTTTCACAATTATAACTGCTTGCACCCCATCTCTATCAAAATCCACATTTCAATCATGTGCACGCTGTTTTCACTCTTGTCCTCGTCGCTAGATCTATCAGTCAATTGTTGAAACAATTTTCTAGCCTATTCAGCCATTAGACGAGATGTACAAGCATGTTTTGTGGTCCTATCACTAGTTGCCATGGTAAACAGTTTTACATGCTTTGGTAACTAACCCAAAACACTGAAACACGTACATAATATCAATTTTCCAGTGTTCTTCAACAACCATGCTTTGGTAATTTATTTTCCGGTAGCAACTTAAAATTTCGAACCAGATCAGAAAGTGTTTCAGTACATTTTTCATTCGTTTCATTACTAAAATTAGATCAATGCTCTGAGCGGCTCGCGGTCCAAATGATAGCATTTCAAAAGCCGGTCCCACCGGCTTGCGGTAGTTAATGTGTTAATTATGTACTCGGAAATCAGATTCCAATGAACATTTTTCAAAAATGGTGACTTTCACGTGAGTAATTTAGTCAATCACATAAAAGCCAGATATTTCAACATTAACAAAACAATCCGGCCGGACGCTCAGTTTGGGCGCGAAAAGCCTGGCAAATCCGGACGTCTGGTCACCCTATTTTACAATATGGAAATAGAAAAATTGTTTCCTAACACTATTCTTAACCCCAACCCTGTTTTGAGCCGTTAAAAAGAATAATGACTTGTGGCAAATGTGGAGGCCATACCTGAAAAAAATAATAATAATAAAAGCAGAATATCATGTACTGTTTTTTACTGCATCTTTGGATCCTTATTTAAGGGCATACTGACTTGGATTTAAATCGGCTGTCATATTGATCATCAAAGTACAGGACATAACTAGATGGCACTTGCAAATGTTTTGCTTATCACAACTAGAGCGTCTTTTTCCACAAAACTGAAATACAGTCCATGAACTTCAAACTGTTATGATGCTAAGTAATGTGAAAAGCAAAGACATATTCTGCTGCCCTGCCCTAATGGCATCTTCTGATTTATAGCCATGTTCAATAAAGTAATCTGTCACATTGGTTAATGAACTTGTTTTATTGTTTGTCAGAGTCCATATGGTTTTGTAAATTAGCTGCACCCTTATTTGCTGGAGACACTTATGTTTACATTTTGAATTGTAAGCATTGTGCTTGCCATCTACTTTACTTGTCAAAAACAAGAATTTATTCTTTAGTTCTGGAGTTCTTGCAATGACTAGGCAAGGAGTACTACAATATTTATAGCTAAAAAAAAAAAATACACAAAATGGTCTTCTTTAAGGCAGCATGAAGTCTTGTACAAAGTTTTGAAAGTATAGAAGTGAGTCTGTTCCAGAAGTGGAGTGTAACTAAACAAATATATATAATGCATGCTTATACGTTGCCAAAAACAAAAATAGTAGTAGAATCCAAAGACATACCATCAATTTATTATTAGGTTTTACAGTGATAAGTAATATATGAGTAAGATTTTTGCACGCAATATCAATCTAGGCTAAGCATTGGACATTTTTCAAAATTTTAAAAAGTCAGATTATTTGTTTTCTTTTAAGTCGGAAAAGGAGGACAGGTCCAGGAATAAGAGGACATATGGTAAACCTTACTTAATACTGAAAATTCAAATCAGATACCTGTTACTTTTCATCATTCTCACCAGACTAATAGTTTTCTTGTTCTAAACAAAACCATACTGTGAATAGCTGTTCTGTCTAACAATTTTACCAATTCTGCATCCTACACCAGTTGTTTTGTCATGTTTTGATGCCTATTTGGCTAAGTGATTAGAGCACTGGCTTTTCAGCGGCAGCTTTACCGGGTTGCAGGATTGAAACCTGGTAAATGCCATGCACCACTCAGCTGTAAATGAGTACCTCACTCTACTCTTTAGTTGGGTAAAACAAAGGCAGCATGGAATGAAACTACTTTTATGTTTTTATAATACATTATCTAATGGAGTTGCTATAATTTGCAAGATAAGCTGTCAATTTTGAGTTCTTATTGTGGTTTTTTTAATTATTATTTATTTTTGTTGTTGCAATGTTGAGTTTATTATACATGATTGACACATTTGTCCTGTAATCTTTACACAGGTGTCTAATGTCTACAACAGCAGCAAATAAAAATGAGAAAGATGCAGCAAGTACTGAGCAGAATCCCCAGAAACAGGCAGCAGATCAAAAGACTGAAAGTGTTGATGCTGTTCAAGGGAAGGACAGTATTATTCTGGAAAGGGACCGACTTGCATGCCAAGTACAGAAGCTTGAGGAGGAGCTAAAGGAAACAAAGGTTTGTTGGGAACGACAGATATTGCATTTTTTATTTATCAGCATCCAAAACTGTGGTAGTGGTATTATTATTATTAGTATTATTCAGAATCTTGGAAGTAATAAATACATTCTATTTATCATCTACCTCACCTTGATAGTGGTGCTAGATTCTTCTGTGTCAGTATTTAGAATATCATCTTCTTAGATCCTTAGCCGCAGACTGACAAAGTAGTCAGTGACCATCATGCCAAGTGGCATCTTGTAGGGCAGAAGCAAACTCTCGCCACTTTGCTCAGTCTATGTGGCCACCCTTCATACAGTGCCCCAGATCTGGTTCTTGCTTGGTCTGCCTCTTTTTCACCTTCCTTCTGGGGTCCATAGCATATCAGTTCTGATGATGGTGTCAGGATCTCTTCTTATGACATAACCAACCCAATTCCAGCAGCTACCTGTTATTTTGGTGTACATGTCTTCTTTAAAACATTGCTGCAGACGTAATCTTGTCCTTCTTCATTTCTTATTCCTGCAGTTTTTCTTTTCTTTTGTTGTCATATCTAACTGTAATGACATGAACCACATTTAGCATTGGGAGAACAGAAATAAACATAAAAGTAATCTATTTGAAAATCTGACTCTCAACTCATTTATAAATGATCCAGTTGTCTTCATATCACAAAAACAATTAGTCCTAGTTGAAAATCATCATTGAGTGTATATGACCTTTTTTTCATTCTTTTTATAATTTTGAACAATAAAATGCAAAATATCTGTTTACAGGACAAGTATATGCGATCCTTAGCTGAAATGGAAAACCTGAGAAAGAGAATGACAAAGCAAGTGGAAGAAGCAAAACTCTTTAGTATTCAGAGTTTCTGCAAGGATATGCTAGACGTATCAGATATATTGACCACAGCTATCACCTCAGTCCCCAAGGAAGAGCTGAATGATTCAAATCCTCATCTTGTTAATTTGTATCAGGGTCTTAAAATGACTGACTCACAGCTGGTCAAGGTTTTCATCAAGCATGGGCTGGAATCTATATATCCCAAGCTAGGAGATAAATTTGATCCTAACTACCATGAGGCTTTATTCCAGGTTCCTATTCAGTCTGAAAAGACACAGGTACCTGATACAGTGGCTATTGTCCAAAAAATTGGCTATAAGTTGCACAATCGTACTGTGCGGCCAGCTTTGGTAGGTGTATTTAAAGCTTCCTAGCCTATTTTTTTTTAAACAGGTCTTTTGTATCTGTTTCTCAGTCTTACTGTGTAACTGTATAAAATTTAGTAAAAATGTTGTGCAAGTGTGTACATGAATCGTGCTTTGTCATTGAACAGCTAAAAGGTTTAGTGAAAGTTACAGCAAAATAAAGTCATTATACAAACTTAAGATTGCAGTTTATTTTGTTATTATGAAAGAGGTGAATTTGTTTTTAATTAATGTAATTGAACTGACAAGAGTTTATAAGATCAGAAATAAGGAGGAATGTTTTTTTTTTCTAGGTATCAAATAACCATTGATGGAAACATAAGATTGAATGCATCTTAAACAGTGTTTTCAAAAGTAGAAAACAGCTGTTTCTGTAATAAATATTGTGCTTTTTCTTCATCAATAGAGAGAGAAAACTGAATATAGTTCAAGTTCTTTATCTTACATATCAGCGGGGGGATTTTTAAAAATTGTCCTGCTTCCTATATACGCTAAATTAAAATTCTATTTTTTGTGTTTAATTAATATTTCCTCATATCTGCTTTCTGTATTCCTAGATTGTAAGTTTTCTATTTCCATCCTCCTTCAATAGTTTAGTGGGTTCTCTGAAAATAACACAGTTTTGATACTTTCGTTATATTCTGTACACATTTTTTTGTTTAAATTGTATATATAAATATGGTTACTATTCACTTTCGGTTTGTTTTACTTCATTGGTTAAGAAGTTTCTTAGTAGTTTGTTTGAATACTGTTCATTTGTTCCTGTTACTTATTTTATTGCAAGAACTTTTTTAACACTTGCTTTAGGTCTGTGGTGAATTAAACCACATTTATAGCTGTGATGCATTAGAACCAAGGAATAATTGTCAAATTGCCCAAGAAGGGAGAATTCTGGCCGGACTGTTTTTAAGGTTGTTTTGGAGAGGAATCACTCTTCCTCAGTTTCCCAGCATGGGGGGGGTTACTAGAGGCAGGAGATTAATCATCTTGATACAGAGAATTTGGGGAGTCGGAATTTCAGAGGAAAAGCAGAAGACCACAAACGTGAGCTAGAAAGAACAAATATGTATTGCAGGAGTGGGATGTTAGAAAGAACAGAAGATGTTCGTAGATACATTAAATGACACTCTCAGGAACATTATAGAGCAGTGCTCAGAATGGCAAAGACAGCTGTACATTAATTTCGTTGATTTTTGAAAAGGAAGTTTGACAGCAAACTCGCATAGGATGGGGTATGTTTATGGAAAATACTGATGGGCTTATATAAGGAATTCCAAGGCATGATCAATATAATGAATTTTCATAGTGTCAATCATAAAAAGACAGTTAGCCTCTATGCCAACTTTACGTGTAGTGTTAGGGCAATTTATGAAAGCAACCTAACCTGCATGTGGTGAAGACAGGAGTAGTGGTTTGGACAAGACAGGGATGCCCCTTATCAACCACTCTCATTTTTAACAGTCATAGACTGGGTGAATGCGCCAGACAACAGAGGGCAGTCCAAGAGGAATAAGAAGGACTACGATTGACAGATCTTTTCTACATTGGAAAGATCTGGAATAATGCCAGATACATTGCACTACTAGCACATTCACATCATCACATCCAACAGCGCATCCAGGAAAAAACGGATAGACTTAATAAATTTAGCCAGCAGGTGGGCTTGAACATCAATTTAAAGAAGTCTGAGGTCATGACG
The DNA here is from genome assembly GCA_024509875.1 of Oreohelix idahoensis. Taxonomy (NCBI): domain Eukaryota; kingdom Metazoa; phylum Mollusca; class Gastropoda; order Stylommatophora; family Oreohelicidae; genus Oreohelix; species Oreohelix idahoensis. Next base: position 143,730 of record JAMPIV010010173.1, read on the forward strand.
CTCAATGTGAGCAACCCTGAGCCCATATCAGTAAGGAATCAGCAACTGGTACAGACAGATACCTTCACATACCTAGGAAGCATAGTAACACCAGACGGCGGGCAGGCAAAGACATCAACATCAGAATGAATAAGGCAAGAACAGCCTTTTTAGCCTAAACAACATCTGGAAGTCCTCTCAATACAGCACAAGCACAAAATTAAGATTATATCAGAGCTGTGTGCTTTCTGTGCTTCTCTATGGTGCGGAATGCTGGAGAGTTACAGAGAAGAAAATGTCAAAATTGTCCTCTTTTCACACAACATGCCTAAGAAAAATTATCCGAATCTTTTGGCCGAATACCATCACCAACCAAGATCTGCTTACTCGGAGCAAGCAAGAGGACATGCACACCATCATAGCTGGCAGACGCTGGAGCTGGGTTAGCCATGTCCTCAGAAGAGACCCCGATGCCATCACAAGAACAGCTATGCTTTGGACCCCTGAAGGAAAACGAAAGAGAGGCCGACCAAAAACAACCTGGCGGAAGACTGTGGAGGCTGAGATGCAAAGAATGAACCAGAGTTGGGGCACTGTACGAAGGATGGCCACCGATCGAGCAAGTAAAATCAATTTGTTGTTGCCCTACTAGACGCCACTAAGCGTGATGGCCACTGACTGCTTTGACGGTCGGCGGCTAAGGATCAAAGAAGAAGAAAGAAGATGCATTAAAACCAAATATTTATGCCTGGAACTTTACATAAAGCTGTATTGTCACTGTTGTTCGGGAACAAGGGTGATTGTAATCAGATTCCATCATCACCATCATTACTTTTCAGATCCAAGGTGAGCACATGACTTCAACAAAAACATGCCAGGCCTTCTTTGACCTGTGCCATCCATTCATGGTCTTTCCGTGTCCTCTTTATCCCTTTCATGTCTGTGTCCAGGTCTCTTCATGTATTTTTAAAAAATGGTCTCCATTTCTCTTCCCTGTGGATTCCAGAACAATCTTTAATCAGAATTTATTTATAGCTCTGTATCCTTTTATCCAAAATCCTCTGGGACAGCTTTGTTTTGGAAACCGGTTTTCAGATGTTGCCCAAATTGTATTTGGTAAGATTGGCTTCCGTTTCCTGTCCAATATATCGGACATTGTTTTTTGACGTTGGTGATTCTCTACGTTTTTTTAGAATCCAGTCAGTCAGTGAGACCACACTGCTGCCTTGCAGGTAGACTGGGGACAGTCAAAGGCTAAGGTAGGCAACCCAAAATAAATGCCCGTTGAAATCGGATGTACTGGGCCACAGGCCTAACGAAACAGTACAACGTACGCCGCTCCATGATGATCTTTACGGAGATTCAAATAGCCTCAAACTGACTACTGCTTTCTTTGAGAACATTCAAGTGGACGTCTGAGAGTGTACGAAGAAGAAGAAGTATTTGGTAAATAGCCCAAAATGTGGTCGAAAAGTAGCCCTAAGAAATTTTTGATTTCCAGAATATTTCAGGTGTTTAAATAAAAGGATATAGACTAGTATCTTAAATGTAAACGCCCTCCAGAGCAGACTCTGGTTAAGAATATTTCTATGCGTGTGTATTTTTAGGGAAAACAAAACTATCATACACAAGCATGTTTGTTATTCTGGTTATGTTTGATTTGAAATAACAGTGACAGATACTTGAAGGAAATATTAACACTGGAAAGAGTAAATTACCGTACTTTGTCACTGACCTACCGTAGGTTCAGATGGTACAAAGGTCAATATGACCACATACTTCTGTTCACCATATCTCTCTTCCATGTTCTGCATTAGCATTGATGGAACATACTTCATGGTGTTATTAATTATAGTAAAGTAACGACGTGGACAGCCTAAGTGGAAGTAAAATACGTGTTTTGTTTTTTTTAAACTTTGTTCTTGTTTAATTGTACAAGATAATCTTATTAAGTTTGTTGTGACCAGTAAGCAGAGAGAACAATATAGAGTTTCAATAAAAGATTTTTCTCAGAACTACTTGTTCCTGCAGTGGTTTAATCTTTGTATAAATGCTGCCAGTGCTTCTTCTTCTTTGATCCTTAGCCGCCAACCGTCAAAGCAGTCAGTGGCCATCACGCCTAGTGGCGTCTAGTAGGGCAACAACAAATTGATTCCACTTTGCTCGGTCGGCGGCCATCCTTCGTACAGTGCCCCAACTCTGGTTCATTCTTTGCATCTCAGCCTCCACAGTCCTCCGCCAGGTTGTTTTTGGTCGGCCTTTCTTTCGTTTTCCTTCAGGGGTCCAAAGCATAGCTGTTCTTTTGATGGCATCGGTTTTTTTTTTTTATTCGTTGTTGTTTCCGTAACTTAAATTTTTTTTTTTACATAGACAGGGGTGTCAGTCCTATGCTAAAACCCCCAATCTGGAGGACCAGGGTGTCTGCTTTAGTCTGACCCCTGCCCGTGCAAACCTGTCCAGCTTTGTAGAACCTTCCAGGAGTAAAACTCCCGCTGGCATAGCTGTGGGGGTAATCAGGGTACGCAAGCCACCACACCTCGACAAGGTATTGACACCGGTGATGGCAGGTTGCCAGTGCAAATCAGCATAAACATTTACTTCCGAATATCATTTATTTTTTAAGATTGTGACATACGTTGTCAGTATTGTTGTCATTGTTTAAAATAATTCATCATTCGGTCAATCTTTGGTCTTTTTTTAGTTGTAATAAAATGAGTATATCATAAGCAACTCTACTGAGATCTTATACAAATTACTTGGTAAAGTCAGATAGATGACAGACTGGAAGTAAGGTTATCTGGTAAAGCTAGCAAAGACAGTAACACTTTTTTTTTTTAATGTAAAACTTTTGCCTAGTTTTGGCGAGGCGTGTCCCGTTCAACCTAGTCGGTTATATTAGGGCGCATGTCCAAATATAAAAGACAGTAACACTACTTACTTTAAGTGTGAGGGATATTATTAAACAGGATCATCCTAGAGTAGTTTTTCCCAATCATCACCTTTGACTTCCCCAAGGAAGCCTTCAACAAACTTATGCCAGCATTTTCCTGTCCTGTGCCATCAGCTCATGGTCTATCCATGTCTTCTTCATCCCCTTCATGTCTATCTCCAGTTCTCTTCTCCTTGTATTTCTTTAGCTCCCTTTACCTATCTTACCTTGGGGATTCCAGAAAAAGGGCTGGCTGGTGATGCTATCAGCAGGTTTTCTCAGTGTATGTACTGTTCATTTCTAGCACCTTCTTCTCATATCCAGTTCCACTAATACTTAATATACTTGTCTGATTCTTGTCCTCATTTCCATATTAGTGATTTTGTCATACCACTTCATTCGTCCTATTCTACGCAAGCACCCATTTGTGAAAATCTTGAGCTTTTTGGGTGCTGTTTTGTTCTCCATATTTAAGAGTCATGCAATAGGACTGACTTTGGAATTTTTTTTTTTACTTGATTTCTTTTGATCTTTTCCCAGTCATGGTACAACTAAAATGTCCAGGGGTTCCATCCCCACCATTTTCCTTTTTGAACCTTATGGAGCAACCACTGCAACTGGTCCTGCTTGCAGGAAGCTTGCATCTGTGACGGTATTGCCTCCCCTGCTTTGCAGTAGTGGTCCAACAGTGGCCAAAACTCAAGAGTATCTAATATGGGCTTCAAAGGTATCTACCTTCGTACAAGATTACTCTTGGCAGAGATGTAGAAGGGTGATGATTACTCTTGGCAGAGATGTAGAGGGGTGATGACACTTCTGTTACAAAGGGAGTCTTCACAAGATATTCATAATAAGCGAGAACAATACTGCTTTGGCTGAGTATGTTAACTCTGTAATTCTGCCTACGCTTTTGTGAAGGATTTAAGCACTTATTACTTTCAGCTCGTTTGCCAGCACCCCTGATTTACTCAGTGGAATTCTATTATTCTAGTTAAGCTCTGTTTAGAGTGTGTGTAGTAATTTGATTGAGACAAACATGCAGTAACTTTAAAAGATTAAATCGAAGTTAAATTTGTAACATTACAAATAACAAAATGTAATAATCACTTTAGGTTTTAACTGTTGGAAATAATTTGAATAGTTATGGATCAAGAAAAGTTATCCTCACAGTCTTTAGGGAATGTGAGATATTACAAGAAGTTCAAGTGGCAGCATATATTTGAACTTAGCTTAAGGTAGTAGGCTACCTTGATAGGGTAAAAAACTCAAATTGTCCTTTCAGAATCAAACAACCATGGGTATAGTGTTAGTATGGACTTAAAATTTTTGTCCACATAATGACCTCATTAATTATGCAAATTAGCTATCCAATATGGCCGCCGTAGTGAACAAATTATACACCTTTTTCAAAACATCATAACTATGTTATTTGTACAAGGATCTGACTGAAACTTGGCAAATTGAATCATTATATATAGCGTGAGGTTATGACCTAAAATGACAGAGATTGACAGAAAGGTTAATTTTTAATGAATTTTCAAAATTTATATTTCTGGAATGTTTGATATTTGTGCCTCATTATATATGCATGATGGTCATAAAACTAAAACTTTGAATTCAATTGTATCATTTTAGGTCAGAATCTGTAAGATTATATGATAACCAACTGTGTTAATTTTCATGTCAATTAAATGTACAGATCCAGAGATATCTTGTTTCAAAGATCACCAATTATGTTAAAAAGACAATTCCGAGAAATCGAAGAAAAACAGAAAAAGAACTCACAAAATGAAGTTTAATGAGCTCCTGTTGAATAAAGGTCTCCTTCAACTGCAGCTGCAGTGTCTATGAATCCCCTTTTCGGTGCTCTTAGGGTCTTCCCATTGCAATGTTCTTACTTGCTGAATAGATCCTGTGCAGCGTTCTCCTGTATGCTTTCTTTGCCATGGGTTGACTTGTGTTCATGTATATAGAAAAATTCTGCAATGCACTGTGGCCTTTCCCAATAGAACGCACAAATGCCACCATTCGCACATTTACTTCTTTGTGTTTGTGAGTAGCTGGAGATGAAACATCAGAAGTATTGAAATTGGCATTCCATTCGACACAGTTTGTGCACTTGATACTGATTTCATGACAAAAGCCATCCCGAGTCTCTTCAACGATCTCACAGGTCAGTGAGTACTGATAACATTTGTCACATCTAAAGTTAGCGCATAAAAACCCAAACAGCAGTTTTACATCCATAAGGATAAACACATTTCCTCTGTTGTCATTTTTAGCTTGTCCTTCACTTTCTTGGACCTTTATTTTCTTTGCTGAGGAGCACAGAGGCTTTATAGCGTCACTATCGACAATAGGTGTCTCATTTTCAGGCAACGGTTTGTTGATGTACCGATTTCCAAGGATTTACTTTGTCTTATTTCCCATTGTGAACAAAAGAAGCTCTGCTAACTACTATTATACAGAATCAGTATAAAACTAGCAATAAATAGAATTGATGTAGGGGAAAATGCACAATGCATGTAACAAATGCTGAAATTTACGATCAAAGCTTTCTAGATACACACTTTTGAAAAATTCATAAGAAATCATTGAGTGATTCTCCTTGGAAAAGTTATAAATATCTTTTTCCTGTTGCCTCAGTATAATTATAATTTCGCAGTTTTACAATTACGCACCTTCATGTTGGGTCATTATTCACATGGTAACCAACTATAAACATTGGTTGGTATGCAAATCACTCAAGGGGGTGTGTAGAAAAACACTGATTCCTATCATACCAGAGTATCTCTAAGCTTCTATGAATTATTTTTAGTACAAGAACATGTTGACGATGATTTAAAGCATGAAAATGAAAATTGTTGGATTTTTATTTTTTTTAATCTTTTGTGGGTAGCCTACTACCTTAAGTCGGTCTCTTACACGCATCTGTGGTGTTTTTAATTTGACAATAGATTCTCTCGCTGACTCCGTGTGTTTCATCAGTTTCCTAGTCCCGGTGTTCCTTATTAAAATGTAGAGATTTCCTGTGCTTTGTAAGTCTTATTTGGTTCTCCAATAAAAGGCCCGGTTAACACAAAGGAATTATGAATCTAATCTTCACTCTGGCGAGGTCTGATGTTGTCTTGGCGAGCGTGAAATTCACAGTGAAATAAAACTGCGAAATGGTCAGACTATATTCCTATCTTCCCACGCATTGTTGTTATGAATCTAATCAGAAATATCCAATCATTTCTAATCATGCCGGGCGGGTGTGATATTTTCAAAATAGTCCCACGTGAAATAAGGTGCGTGCCTGCAAAGGTCGGTGAGCCGCGGTAGCATAGTGGTTAGTGCACTGGCTTCCTAGCTCAGTGGTCTATGGTTCGATCCCCAGATGAGGTGGGATTTTTTTAGGCCACAAACGGCTCCTGGGTCGACCCAGCCCCAACTAGGTACCAGAGCAACTCTGGGAAGGTTAAGGCGGCCGGCGTGATGCTGACCACATCACCCCTAGTGTGCCGATGGTCAAGAAAATATGGGCCTAACACCATATTCCCAATATGCCTCAATGGGCGTGTAACGGGATCCTTTACCTGCAAAGGTCACGTATTACCATATATGGACATCTGATGCCTTGCATACACTCTCACAGGCAGATCGGTAGACACACATGACAACATGGGTAAGCTGTAATACTTATTACTTTATTAGAAAGTAATGTTGTCATAACAAGTCGGCCCGGAAGCAATTATGTCATAAGTAAAACCTCGTGCACAGGTTTTCCTGGGTTTAAGCTTTTAGCAAAGCTGTGCCGCACCCTCGAGGCTGTGATGTATCATATCAGCCGCTCCTTGCAAATATTTTAGCAAAGGGACAAGACACACAGGCGTAATGACTAATCCATGAGAGGGGTGTACGAAGGAAAATACAAAATATCTGCTACTTAACAGAAAAATAATGAAGAAAGAAAGAAAAGTGCGATACTTGAGAGCACATAATAAAAATCAGTACCCCAAATGTACCGATACTGCTGGAGAGAAACAAAGATCATGATGAGGTCGTCCATTTCGTCACAGCACCAAGCATTCATATGCTCTCGCATTAGTTGTTAATGTGTAATTAAATTGATTTACATGATGAGGTAACCAAATATTGAAATTTTGTGAACAATTCCAACCATCCATTAAAAAAAAAATTTCTGGAAATTTTGTCTGACAAAACAGAGTCCTAGCATAATCCCAAAGTCACGCTGAATTTCATGCTGGTCAATTTTTATTTCAAATACCAGACTATACTTAGGAAGGACACATAAAAACTTGGACTCATAATTGCCTATCAATGTGTGCAGTTAAGACCAGAGACTGAAAATGTTTCTGAAAGTTTACATTAACATCGCTATAAAATCAACTGTTAGTATAACGTTTACTTTCATGTACTTATGTCACCACCATACAAAGGGATGATTCTAATAATGCAAAATAAAGACACACAATTTACAAATTATATCATTTCAGGTACAGCCTCTGCTTTGAAATTTAGCTGCAATGAATCTTGGTATTTTGATTTCAGAAAACAGATTCAACGCTAAACAATGACAGGATAAATAAATGGTCCTGTTTTTTATTACAATACGAGTAAGCACCCACCAAAATGCGATGAAAAATAAATACCTGATATGTTGTGCTCTTTCTACTGCATGCTCTGATAATGGCACTAAGTTCTCCTGCTGTCATTTCATTCATTTCCATTTTGCTTCAGAAGTAGGCAAACATTGTGACACGAAATCATAGAAGAATCATCAGTGATGAACAATGAGGCGTCACTGGCTACACAAATATATCGTGGAGACACTTATTCATACTTACCCGAACTGGGGAAAATTCCAGAAATTTTGTCAAAGAAAAGAAACAGACCGAAAGATTTCTTAAAAAATATCCCGTCCTATGAAGTTTATTGGAAAGAAATGCATGTTGTTTTAGCAGGTGCACTATTTAATTCCCTGGAAAGAATGCACCATGAAAAGATTTAACTTTGGTGGGAAAAGATGGAACCTGGACTTACCATAAAAAGAATGAAGTGAAAGAATTGAGTTTCTTCTTTTCCTTTCAATTTCACTTAGAGTGGATCTTTGTAGTCAAATAGAGCATGCGTTAACAAATGATGGGTGGAGAAAAGATAAATTAAGTGTAATTTGCCTAATTACATAAAAGCTCTTTAACCACAACAGTTTTGTGTGTGTGTAAAAGTGTGGTTGTTTTTAAAGAATTTAAATTGGTTATGGCATTATTAGCATTCTTCAGTAAAACCATTTAATCACAACATTTGTGTGTGTGTGTGTGTAACAGTGTGGTTATTTGTAAAGAATTTAAACTGTTCATATTATTAGCTTTCTTCAGTAAAACCATTTTAATCACAACATTTGTGTGTAAAAGTGTGGTTATTGTTAAAGAATTTAAACTATTCCTGGTATTATATTAACTTTCTTCAGTAAAACCATTTTAATCACAACATTTGTGTGTAAAAGTGTGGTTATTGTTAAAGAATTTAAACTATTCCTGGTATTATATTAACTTTCTTCAGTAAAACCATTTTAATCACAACATTTGTGTGTAAAAGTGTGGTTATTGTTAAAGAATTTAAACTATTCCTGGTATTATATTAACTTTCTTCAGTAAAACCATTTTAATCACAACATTTGTGTGTAAAAAGTGTGGTTATTGTTAAAGAATTTAAACTATTCCTGGTATTTATATTAAATAACTTTCTTCAGTAAAACCATTTTAATCACAACATTTGTGTGTAAAAGTGTGGTTATTGTTAAAGAATTTAAACTATTCCTGGTATTATATTAACTTTCTTCAGTAAAACCATTTTAATCACAACATTTGTGTGTAAAAGTGTGGTTATTGTTAAAGAATTTAAACTATTCCTGGTATTATATTAACTTTCTTCAGTAAAACCACGTTTCTGTGACTTTGCGTACCCTCATATTAGTCGCCTTGTACGACATTCCTGTGGAAGCAATAGTCCTATTTGTTTCTTTGTCTCATTTGAGACCGCCCGGGAGCTACAGGGGGCAATGGAAATTAATAGAATAAAAGTAAAGTAGGTCAGCTTGATGATATTGATATACCTCTGGGCAGCAGGATGCTGGAGATCATAGCGCAGTGGTTAGTGCACTTGTTTCCTAGCTCGGTGGTCCATGGTTCGAGGTCCAAGTTAAGGCGGCTGGCGTGATGTTGATCACATCAGCCTAGTGTGCCGATAATCAACAACATATCCTCAATGGGCGTGTAAAGGGATCCAACTGGATGCCACAGTGAACTAAAGTACATAAATAATAAACACATAAAGGTATGTTTCAGGCACTCGTAAGAAATAAAGAAGTAGAAAACCAGACAACAGACTTGAGAGACTTACCAGAGAATCGAACCCAGGGCCTTCCGAACTAATTACATAAAAGCTCTTTAACCACAACATTTGTGTGTGTATATTCGCCTAGCGAACAAAAGAAAGCTTGATCATTCTATTGCACCTCTAGTACAATCGACGCGTCCCGTGTCTAGGTTGAACGACGCGGACTTCACCAAATACTGGGAAAAATTGCAAGTATAGGGGAGCAAAATTGGCTGAGCGTCCTTTCACGATGTACTGTCACAGCAAAGCGATGGCGCCGCTTGGTTGGTCCTAGGTTCGATTCCCCGGTAAGCCTATCACTTATATTTGCTTTTCTGTTGTCTAGTGTCATCCTTTATGTCTAACGAGTACCTGTTAATTACCTCTATTTATTTATTTACAAGTATAGGCAGAAGAAGAACTACAGTAAGACGTGGAGCAAGGTAGTTGGATATGGGGGAAAACCGAAAAAAATTTGATTCGTCTTACTAGCACCAAAGAAAATAGCCAACGTTGCGACCACAAGGGAAAGGAAAGAAATTGAGAACTAAGTAAGACACTCAAGGAAAAAAAAAATGGGTAGGCTTACTATCTGTAAAAGCGGTTAAAACCTAGCATGCCCGCCGAAAATATTCTTTCCTGAAGGGTAACATCTACTAATACGAATTCAATTATTCATTTTAAAAAGTACTATTTAAAATGCCGTTTACATTACAAGCGTGGAGGAAACAAAATTTAAAAGGTGAGAATTAAGTAAAAACGCCTTGATTTCTTTACTGTTTTTGTTTGTCTGTCCCTGACGAAGGCCTTATGGCCGCAACGTGTCTTTTATTCTTGTCTTTTCTCCTAGTAAGGCGTATTACCTTTTCAATTTTTTTTCTTTTGTCCTCCACTCTTCCTCATCATATCATATGTCTACATTACAAGTAACTTTGCGAAAGGAGAAAAAGACGTGACATTTTCAGAATTTACGTTTCCGTTTTAAAAACGAAAGTTGAAGAGTCTCCACCTGCGACACATGAGAATAAGTAATTATGATTAATCGTCATTATATTTTATCATGGGCATCTGAGAATGATCACCGTGGCCTCATGAAGGCTGTGAAATAGCGTGGATATAAATCGTTATTAAGAAGCTTGGCCAGCGCTTTAATACTACTGCACGTACATGGATGGCCAGATCACTAGTGAGCCCAAAATGTCGCTCGCAGCTGTTAACGGGAGGGTTGCTGCTTTGTTTTATATGCGCAATGGTTATGGGTATCTATCTCATTGTCGATAATGCAGGTCTCAGAAAAGGTAAGATAGAGGGTTAAAGATGTTTGTGTTTAGGTTGAATGTACACGCGCCATTTTTTTCCAAATAGGGTCAGGTTTTGGTGAACGTTCAATGTTTATGTTGTTAAATGTCGTCTGCATTTTGTGGTAAGTGTAGAAAGAGGGCTATTGAGTGTTTATTAACAGAATATGGTTAAGGTGATGAAATGAAGAACTGCATGAGGTTTGGCCGATTTCGCCCGAATGTTTATCGATTTGGTGGCCAATTAAGGTGCCCACATCGATACAACCTTAAAAAATAAATTCAGAGATGCAATAATAAGGCGTAGGGTTAGAAATCCTAGTAAGGTAGGCCTAAAGGTAAAGGATCCCGTTACACGCCCATTGAGGCATATTGGGAATATGGTGTTAGGCCCACATTTACTTGACCATCGGCACACTAGGGGTGATGTGGTCAGCATCACGCCGGCCGCCTTAACCTTCCCATAGTTTCTCTGGTACCCAGTTGGGGCTGGGTCGACCCAGGAGCCGTTTGTGGCTTAAAAATATCCCACCTCATCTGGGGATCGAACCATAGACCACTGAGCTAGGAAGCCAGTGCACTAACCTTCTTCTTCCTCGTTCGCCTTCAGACTTCCACATTTATGACTCTAATAAAGGCAGTAGTCAACTCAAGGTTCCCGACATCTCCAAACAGTTTTTTGTTGACAGAAGTGGGTTGTTGCCATATGCTACTCCGTTCATTACTGTAGGTTGGGCAATACTGCAGGAGGTGTTCGACCGTCATCGGGCTGGTACCGCAGGTGCAGAGATCTGTTGCACAATCTGTTGTGTCCAGTGCGTAGCCGAAAAATGATGACCTGTTCTTTCCTGGATAGTTGATGATATGCATCATTTTTCAAATGGCCCGGGTGCTCTCTTTCCCATTTGGACTTGAATGTAGCCTTTATAGTAGTCTTTGCCGTTGCGTAAGTTGTCTCTATATCATTTTGTTGTAAGGCACCTCCTTCCTTAGCAAGTTTGTCTGCCTCCTCATTTCCTGGTATGTTGCAATGGGCTGGTATCCACTGGATAGTGCACTTGTTGAAGCATTTGGCCAGTCTTTCAAGGGAGATTATCAGATCTTTCAATCCTTTAGCTTGGTGGCTCTTCAGCGCTGATATTACTGAGAGGGCATCTGTAAAGATTACTATCTGTTTTTCTGCCTGTGCTTTGCATTCAATAAGAGTTTCAGCTGCCTGTTTCAGGGCTTCTGCTTCAGCACTGAAGTTATTGCAGTATTTGCCAGTGGCAATTGCCATAGAGTGGATTCTATTCTTTAATTTTATGAGGATGCCGGCACCCCCATTTTCAACTGCATTTTTTGCTGAACCATCAGTATATGCATGTGTCCAAAGCTTTGCTGGAAATTTTTTGTCAATATACTTGGTTGCTATACACTTTCTTTGTGTTTCTGTCTGTGTTCCCTTACTTTCAATGCCTGGAATATCAGATTTTAACTCAGGAAAGCATCTTATTTTCCACAGTGGGATAGTTGAGCTTGTTGGGATTTTCTTTGCAACTGAGCTTGCTAGCATAGTATTTTTGCTAATTTTTTTCTTTTCCTTGGGCTACAAAGTTAGTTCGCTTGAGCCTGCCTCTTCCTAGCCTATTCATTCTTTGGAACATGGGGTGTGTCACGAAATGGATTTAAGACTAAAGGCTGTCTACATATAGTGACAAGACATTAGTGAGAAGAAAGACTGAAATGATAGATTCAGATGAAAATGACAGTGCAAATGTGAAAGTGAGACCATTGGCTCTGAGGTTGAGAACTGAAGTTAACTCGTCCTCGCCACTTCGGACGTCTTAATTGCTATGGCCTCGACCACCTCTAACTACCCTAAGGGGATAAGGTTCAATTACGATTCACATACACCACGATGCAGACAACAGATAGCTACTGTACGTAATTAAAATGACTGATCCAGACTATAAATGTACAAGTTTTATTTACACCTATAAACAAAACTCAAATACATGTCAAATACATAAAATTGCAGTGTAAGAAATCCTGGAAAACCAAATTCAGGAAAAAAAATTACAAATTTTGTATCATCAAACCTAACCCTTCACCCACAAAGTTCACCTGTATGGAGAAAGAAGGTAAGATTAAATGACATAAACCACACTGCACTTGGTGGGGTCTCAGAAGTCGAGCCTCCACTCCAAACTAGCTATGCTAAACTCTAATGTTACTGCTAAGTTCACAGTCCTCTGGAACTACCACGAATTTTCTACACAATCACTGCGCAGACTTCGTTTCTACCACGCCTCTCCTGAATTCTCTTGCACAGCTACCCACACCTCTACACTTCAACAGCTGTTCTCTGCTATGATCTTCACAAAACTATGTCTCAGTTCTGTCTTTCTGGTCTACTACCTGTAGACTACACTTCAGCAGCTGTCCTCTGCTCTAAAATCTGTGGAGAGGATTTTGACCCTGTTGCTCCCCACAATTCTTGCAATTGACGACTAGGTTTCACCACTGGCTTCTGGAAAAACTACGATTTGGTAGCTGGTTTTGCTGCTACCACTCTGGATTTACCTGCCCGCTCCCGACTCTGGGTTCAGGCCTTCGGCGTTATTATGGCCGGGACGAATCGAAATAAATTTACAACCACGCTGGCAACTTGCCGATTTGCTTGTGTAAGAAGATTGAGCATCAGAGCTCCGGATTTTCCACCAAAATCCCTTTCAACTGGAGAATGTCTTCCCTGCCTTGTGAAAACGTATTTTCTTTCGCTCCGTCCGCCACTGGCAATTAACGCACAACTTTGCGTGTTGGCGAATGCCACAACTTTGCCGTGGGAGAAATTTTGTGGTATCAAAAATTCTGCTCTTCCCCACAAAAGCCGGTACCTGCTGTTTAGACAAAAAAACAAAAAACAGCTAAACACACAGTAATAATATATTTCGAATAACAAATAACTCCCTTACTCTTCAACACGTAACTCCCCTCTCTTCACTCTCCCCGAGTCAAAATAAACATTGGCTGACCCAGATCTTCCGTTCTGCATGACTGGTTACAATCACAACAGTTTTTCACTGAGGACCGAACTGTCTAAAATACTTTGGCCCACTTCTCGCTGACACTGAATGCAGCAAAATGTTTACCACAATTAAAATAGCCCTCTCTAGGAATCAGATTCCTGTATAGTAAAATAAATCACTTTCAAAAATGTAATACAAAATAATTTCCTTTAAAAGAAATAATTCATCTCCGTCTTCTGAGTACACAGAACACCAATGCACAATCAATAACGTATAACCCTGTTAGATGCTAGCATATACATACTGCTTACATAACCCCAGGTTATCAAATTGAAAACCCCGTAGTTACAAACACGTGATTACAATTCTACCACCACGTGCTCCTGCATACTTATTCATAATGACAGCACCCACGTGCTTCTCTCTCTCTCGCCCCTCTAAACATCGTATCAAATAAATATACAGTAATGAACGCACCCACGTGCTTACAAATTACACCTCTTCACTCCCGTCCACAGATAGAGGTGTAACTATATAAATAACTAGCAGCATTACACTCTCAATAAAATCACAAATACCCATGCTCCCGTCATTCTGTAAATTCATAAATCAGAGATGCGGGTTTCTCTCCCGACCTACTTTGAAAAAAATCCAAAGCACGCCCGTAGCATCTCAACACCACTATTCCTTCAATAAGGAATTAAATGGCCTATTAAGTTTCTCAAGTCTATCACTAAGATCGTATTTGATGGCTCTGGCGTTAAGAATTAACATTAAACTTAAACTGCCCAAAGAAACTTAAATGATCTGCCTAGGACTAGGAAAATTAAATAGAGTATCACGCAAAAATTATGCTTACCAAATCTCGAATTCCCACTGAAGGCGAACCGACTTGTTTCAGGTACGCAGCTGGCAATTACATTTAGAGACCGAGAATTAAATTACGGCCCTATTTGTAATCATATAACAGCACGCTGACCTCTTGACGTCATATGCGTGGCTTTGATTCTCCCCCAATGATTTCAAACGCCGTTAGCTCTCGGCCAGTCAAAACTGTAAACAATTCTGATGCAACCGGTTACTGCTAGCACGTGTTGCGTGCATTTAGACAAAGAAAAGGGATTAAGCTCTGCCCTCTGCTATCTAATGAAGCAAAATGGCCGAAATATATATATATAAAATCCAGAAAAATGCATCTAGCCACCTGTCATATCTTTAAATGAAAAACAAACTGGTGCAAATCTGATCAAGGCTCTATAGTCTTAATCTAGAATACTACTGCAACAATTCCCTACACACACACTCTAAACACATAAAGAAGAACCATAAAGCAGATGAGATCAAACTCCCTCGTGATCTCACTCTGAAAAAACGTAAATAATAGAAAGAGAAGAAACATGGAGAAGGATTATCTGTAATCCCTCATAGAAAAAATGAGCAAAATGCAGGGAGAAAAAGAGATGGGCCATTTGAAAGACAGAATCTCAGTCCACTTCACCACATCACTCCCACCTTCGAAGATTGAGCAACGATCTCATTACTGAAATCTCTGTGTTTCACACTGGCCCTTAACTCTGTCTACGGCTGTCTGTCCGTACCCCTCCTCTTTTGCGTTTCCTCCTTCTTCCTCTTCTAGAATGAGCTCCTATGCTCCGTTGGGAGAGTTGATCTCTCTTCGGACCTGTGCCGTCTAATGGCGGGTCTGAACTTTCCCTTGCTATGACCGTCAAAAGGCTGTCCTGGTCAGCTGATGTGACCGGCGGGCGCTGTGGCGACCTGGCGATTGCGACTTCCTCGCTGCGCGTCAGCGGGTTTATGACCGCTGGTACAGTGCGAGAACGATGCAACGTCTCGGGTTCCTCTGGTGTAGAGCCTCCGATTTCTTGCTGGGTTTCAATTGAGTCCTCACTGATCTCAATAGCTTCTACCTTTGAAGAAAAGTAAGTAAGATCTGCCTCTGGCAGTGGTTCTGGACTCGCTCTTCCCCTACCAACATGAAGCGGGACAGAGCTCTCCAATATCGCTCCTTGCGAAGTTATAAGGCAGTTTCCCTCACTAATTCCTGGCCTGGAAAGTTTGTGAGAGGTAACTGTAGACCACGGGAGTCCTCCGTCTAACACCCTAGTTCTACCCTCAACCTTGCCCTCCCCTGTGAGAGTTACTGGCGTCAGTTGGAATGTGTCCTGCAGTGACACTTGACGGTTTAAGATCCCGTTAGATCGCGGAGAATCTGAGATAAAGCTCTCAGTGACTGGTTCCAATGTTCCTTGAAACAAATTGGAAAATATAGCCAATTTTCCAGGCTCCTCATTACAAGAGTCGTTTCCTGTAAACGAGATACGAGAGTTGTGGGGCCCATCTCCGTTTATAGGCAGATGGATACTCAGATCACTGTCCTCCTCCGTTTGAGTAAAGTGCTGGTCGGATGGGGCTCCAGGGCTGGTTGGAACTATATGCTTGCTCAGACCGCTATCTGGTGCCCTATGAAGATGGCGCTGGTCGTTGACATATGTAATACCGCTCTTGTCAGTATGTCCCTCACTTGAGGGAGCTAATACCATCGGGGGCCTAATTCCTGACAACAAAGAGTGTACTTCCTGAATCAGAGGCGTCACCACTGTTTGTCTGTTAGGCTGCACAGGGTTGACAGACAAATTCGCCTCTGCATATAATATACCACTGTCCTGAAAGGCTTCTAACCTCTCCTTAGCAAGACAGGGCTGTTCGAGCTCGCTCGGGGCTCCGTGAATTAGGGGTTCTCCTTTTTCACTTATCTGGCCTGCAGTAGGCCCCCTTGCATCAGCAAGGATCGGTGTGGGCGGGTTCCCCAAAACTAAATATGGGTTGCCGAGAATGAAGTCATAGGCTGGCTGTGCCGTTACAGCTGCCTTGATGGTGCCAGACACGAACTTACATTTCACCTCAATATTGGCTACGGGAAAGCACTGTGAGGTCCCTTTCCTTAAAACTCCACGAATATTGACCTTTTCCTTAGTCATCTGCCAGGGCTTCACCAGATGTCGGGCAACTATGCTGGGGTAGGTAAGCCCGCTGTCAAATAAGCATGTAGTCTCAGTCCCGTTCACTTCGGCTGGTCCGCTGTTGGAGAACAACTTCTCTGACTGGAAAGGTTTCCACTTCTTCCCTTGTTTCACCCTCACAGGCCTTAAACAAGCCACCTGATGAGCGGGTTGTTTGTTTGGGCACCGTGTTGTCCAATGAGAGGTAGTCCGACAGAACCTACAATATCTCTCATTATCTCCCCGGTTCCTGACGGGTTCATGAGAAGTCGGCCCCTGTGTTCTGTTATGCGGCTGGGAGCGCATGTTATGACTGGGAGGGGGCTCCTTGCGAGACGGCCCTTGCTGCTGGTGAGCTGAAGAAGAAGGCGAATGCGATGACGATGCTCCTTTGTCCGGGGCTGGCAGGTCAGGGTGTTTTTCTTTTCTGGCCCAGTACTTCAGCCTGTGCCGTCTGGAACCTTTCTGCAAATAGAATTATCTGGTCCAGTTGCTGGGCGCCCTGCTCTGCCAGGTACTTC
Organism: Oreohelix idahoensis; assembly: GCA_024509875.1. NCBI lineage: Eukaryota > Metazoa > Mollusca > Gastropoda > Stylommatophora > Oreohelicidae > Oreohelix > Oreohelix idahoensis. The sequence continues at coordinate 160,869 of JAMPIV010010173.1, forward strand.
CTTAAGTCTGGGGACATGTTGGCCTTTATCTGTTCGCACATGATGAGCTCTTCGAGCCCTTCGAAAGATTTCGCCAGTCCCGACAACTCTCTCCAACGAGTGAGGTAATTCCTCAGCCTCTCTGCGAACTGGGGAAAATTTTCTCCAGACGACTTTCCTGAAACATAGTTTGGCACTTCCGGGGAGTCCATTGGAATCGCTGTAACAGGGCGTTACGCAGAGCCTCAAAGTTATTTTGGTCATCTACTAACATCTTGCTATAGACATCGTACGCCTGGTTTTTCAGCGACTGAGATAATTTGAGACACCAGAGACTCATCCAGCCCATATGCCTTTGCCATTCTTTCGAATTTTTCCAAAAATACCTCAATTTTCTCATTTCCGTTAGGAAAAGAGTCCATCAGAAAATTCATGGCTGCCATCCGGGGCCCTCCGTTTCCTGCGGTGTCTGCTGCCACTGCTCCGGGGGAATCTCCGTTAGCCGAACTGCCCTCCAAAGATCTATGTTGCAGTTCCAGAGAACGCATGGCAAGTTCATGCTGTCTCTCTGCTGCCTTCTCCTTCTCTTGCGCTTCCCTTTCTGCTGCCTTCTCCCTCTCTTGTGCTTCCATTTTCTGAAGTTCCATCTCGGCCTTTCTCTCCGCTGCCTTTTCCTCCTTCACTTGCTGATTATGCCTATCATTCTCCCTCATCATGTAGGCTTTAGTTTCCTCTTTGTCCATACCCATGTCCTGAGCAGCCTCGCGCCAGGCAGCTCGTAACTTGGCCATATCTGCCATCTTACGTGTGAACTGTTGTAAGCTCACGACCACATAAAATGACAAGAAGAAGAAAACAAAAATAAGGAACTACCTGTTACCTGCTAGGAATATGCTGTCGCAAAAACCCGCACTCAGACTAGCACCAAGTCTGACCAATAACTACCTGAAAAAAAGTTATAATTATCCAGCTATCCAAAACCCGAATTTACTTTCCTGTTAAGAAAAAAAATTCAATTAGCCATCAATTACCTCTAAGTCATAAACAACCTTACTACAACTACCATCTAAACTGACTGTAACCTGTGGAAAAAACTTTATAGCTGGATCAGTCTTAATATAGCTCAAGTCTAGGGGATATTTAAGAAATCTATTTTTCAGAACTTCCTACGGAGACAATCTATGAATGTAGATCACAGAATTGATCTCAGCAGAATGATCCACCGGACGACCGCCACCACTTTGTCACGAAATAGATTTAAGACTAAAGGCTGTCTACATATAGTGACAAGACATTAGTGAGAAGAAAGACTGAAATGATAGATTCAGATGAAAATGACAGTGCAAATGTGAAAGTGAGACCATTGGCTCCGAGGTTGAGAACCGAAGTTAACTCGTCCTCGCCACTTCGGACGTCTTAATTGCTATGGCCTCGACCACCTCTAACTACCCTAAGGGGATAAGGTTCAATTACGATTCACATACACCACGATGCAGACAACAGATAGCTACTGTACGTAATTAAAATGACTGGTCCAGACTATAAATGTACAAGTTTTATTTACACCTATAAAAAAAACTCAAATACATGTCAAATACATAAAATTGCAGTGTAAGAAATCCTGGAAAACCAAATTCAGGAAAAAAAAATTACAAATGATGTATCATCAAACCTAACCCTTCACCCACAAAGTTCACCTGTATGGAGAAAGAAGGTAAGATTAAATGACATAAACCACACTGCACTTGGTGGGGTCTCAGAAGTCGAGCCTCCACTCCAAACTAGCTATGCTAAACTCTAATGTTACTGCTAAGTTCACAGTCCTCTGGAACTACCATGAATTTTCTACACAATCACTGCACAGACTTCGTTTCTACCACGCCTCTCCTGAATTCTCTTGCAAAGCTACCCACACCTCTACACTTCAACAGCTGTTCTCTGCTATGATCTTCACAAAACTATGTCTCAGTTCTGTCTTTCTGGTCTACTACCTGTAGACTACACTTCAGCAGCTGTCCTCTGCTCTAAAATCTGTGGAGAGGATTTTGACCCTGTTGCTCCCCACAATTCTTGCAATTGACGACTAGGTTTCACCACTGGCTTCTGGAAAAACTACGATTTGGTAGCTGGTTTTGCTGCTACCACTCTGGATTTACCTGCCCGCTCCCGACTCTGGGTTCAGGCCTTCGGCGTTATTATGGCCGGGACGAATCGAAATAAATTTACAACCACGCTGGCAACTTGCCGATTTGTGGGTGTAAGAAGATTGAGCATCAGAGCTCCGGATTTTCCCAAAATCCCAAAATCCCTTTCAACTGGAGAATGTCTTCCCTGCCTTGTGAAAACGTATTTTCTTTCGCTCCGTCCGCCACTGGCAATTAACGCACAACTTTGCGTGTTGGCGAATGCCACAACTTTGCCGTGGGAGAAATTTTGTGGTATCAAAAATTCTGCTCTTCCCCACAAAAGCCGGTACCTGCTGTTTAGACAAGAACAAACAAAACAACAGCTAAACACACAGTAATAATATATTTCGAATAACAAATAACTCCCTTACTCTTCAACACGTAACTCCCTCTCTTCACTCTCCCCGAGTCAAAATAAACATTGGCTGACCCAGATCTTCCGTTCTGCATGACTGGTTACAATCACAACAGTTTTTCACTGAGGACCGAACTGTCTAAAATACTTTGGCCCACTTCTCACTGACACTGAATGCAGCAAAATGTTTACCACAATTAAAATAGCCCTCTCTAGGAATCAGATTCCTGTATAGTAAAATAAATCACTTTCAAAAATGTAATACAAAATAATTTCCTTTAAAAGAAATAATTCATCTCCGTCTTCTGAGTACACAGAACACCAATGCACAATCAATAACGTATAACCCTGTTAGATGCTAGCATATACATACTGCTTACATAACCCCAGGTTATCAAATTGAAAACCCCGTAGTTACAAACACGTGATTACAATTCTACCACCACGTGCTCCTGCATACTTATTCATAATGACAGCACCCACGTGCTTCTCTCTCTCTCGCCCCTCTAAACATCGTATCAAATAAATATACAGTAATGAACGCACCCACGTGCTTACAAATTACACCTCTTTCACTCCCGTCCACAGATAGAGGTGTAACTATATAAATAACTAGCAGCATTACACTCTCAATAAAATCACAAATACCCATGCTCCCGTCATTCTGTAAATTCATAAATCAGAGATGCGGGTTTCTCTCCCGACCTACTTTGAAAAAAATCCAAAGCACGCCCGTAGCATCTCAACACCACTATTCCTTCAATAAGGAATTAAATGGCCTATTAAGTTTCTCAAGTCTATCACTAAGATCGTATTTGATGGCTCTGGCGTTAAGAATTAACATTAAACTTAAACTGCCCAAAGAAACTTAAATGATCTGCCTAGGACTAGGAAAATTAAATAGAGTATCACGCAAAAATTATGCTTACCAAATCTCGAATTCCCACTGAAGGCGAACCGACTTGTTTCAGGTACGCAGCTGGCAATTACATTTAGAGACCGAGAATTAAATTACGGCCCTATTTATAATCATATAACAGCACGCTGACCTCTTGACGTCATATGCGTGGCTTTGATTCTCCCCCAATGATTTCAAACGCCGTTAGCTCTCGGCCAATCAAAACTGTAAACAATTCTGATGCAATTGGTTACTGCTAGCACGTGTTGCGTGCATTTAGACAAAGAAAAGGGATTAAGCTCTGCCCTCTGCTATCTAATGAAGCAAAATGGCCGAAATATATATATATAAAATCCAGAAAAATGCATCTAGCCACCTGTCATATCTTTAAAAGAAAAACAAACTGGTGCAAATCTGATCAAGGCTCTATAGTCTTAATCTAGAATACTACTGCAACAATTCCCTACACACACACTCTAAACACATAAAGAAGAACCATAAAGCAGATGAGATCAAACTCCCTCGTGATCTCACTCTGAAAAAACGTAAATAATAGAAAGAGAAGAAACATGGAGAAGGATTATCTGTAATCCCTCATAGAAAAAATGAGCAAAATGCAGGGAGAAAAAGAGATGGGCCATTTGAAAGACAGAATCTCAGTCCACTTCACCACATCACTCCCACCTTCGAAGATTGAGCAACGATCTCATTACTGAAATCTCTGTGTTTCACACTGGCCCTTAACTCTGTCTACGGCTGTCTGTCCGTACCCCTCCTCTTTTGCGTTTCCTCCTTCTTCCTCTTCTAGAATGAGCTCCTATGCTCCGTTGGGAGAGTTGATCTCTCTTCGGACCTGTGCCGTCTAATGGCGGGTCTGAACTTTCCCTTGCTATGACCGTCAAAAGGCTGTCCTGGTCAGCTGATGTGACCGGCGGGCGCTGTGGCGACCTGGCGATTGCGACTTCCTCGCTGCGCGTCAGCGGGTTTATGACCGCTGGTACAGTGCGAGAACGATGCAACGTCTCGGGTTCCTCTGGTGTAGAGCCTCCGATTTCTTGCTGGGTTTCAATTGAGTCCTCACTGATCTCAATAGCTTCTACCTTTGAAGAAAAGTAAGTAAGATCTGCCTCTGGCAGTGGTTCTGGACTCGCTCTTCCCCTACCAACATGAAGCGGGACAGAGCTCTCCAATATCGCTCCTTGCGAAGTTATAAGGCAGTTTCCCTCACTAATTCCTGGCCTGGAAAGTTTGTGAGAGGTAACTGTAGACCACGGGAGTCCTCCGTCTAACACCCTAGTTCTACCCTCAACCTTGCCCTCCCCTGTGAGAGTTACTGGCGTCAGTTGGAATGTGTCCTGCAGTGACACTTGACGGTTTAAGATCCCGTTAGATCGCGGAGAATCTGAGATAAAGCTCTCAGTGACTGGTTCCAATGTTCCTTGAAACAAATTGGAAAATATAGCCAATTTTCCAGGCTCCTCATTACAAGAGTCGTTTCCTGTAAACGAGATACGAGAGTTGTGGGGCCCATCTCCGTTTATAGGCAGATGGATACTCAGATCACTGTCCTCCTCCGTTTGAGTAAAGTGCTGGTCGGATGGGGCTCCAGGGCTGGTTGGAACTATATGCTTGCTCAGACCGCTATCTGGTGCCCTATGAAGATGGCGCTGGTCGTTGACATATGTAATACCGCTCTTGTCAGTATGTCCCTCACTTGAGGAAGCTAATACCATTGGGGGGCCTAATTCCCGACAACAAAGAGTGTACTTCCGGAATCAGAGGCGTCACCACTGTTTGTCTGTTAGGCTGCACAGGGTTGACAGACAAATTCGCCTCTGCATATAACATACCACTGTCCTGAGAGGCCTCTAACCTCTCCTTAGCAAGACAGGGCTGTTCGAGCTCGCTCGGGGCTCCGTGAATTAGGGGTTCTCCTTTTTTCACTTATCTGGCCTGCAGTAGGCCCCCTTGCATCAGCAAGGATCGGTGTGGGCGGGTTCCCCAAAACTAAATATGGGTTGCCGAGAATGAAGTCATAGGCTGGCTGTGCCGTTACAGCTGCCTTGATGGTGCCAGACACGAACTTACATTTCACCTCAATATTGGCTACGGGAAAGCACTGTGAGGTCCCTTTCCTTAAAACTCCACGAATATTGACCTTTTCCTTAGTCATCTGCCAGGGCTTCACCAGATGTCGGGCAACTATGCTGGGGTAGGTAAGCCCGCTGTCAAATAAGCATGTAGTCTCAGTCCCGTTCACTTCGGCTGGTCCGCTGTTGGAGAACAACTTCTCTGACTGGAAAGGTTTCCACTTCTTCCCTTGTTTCACCCTCACAGGCCTTAAACAAGCCACCTAATGAGCGGGTTGTTTGTTTGGGCACCGTGTTGTCCAATGAGAGGTAGTCCGACAGAACCTACAATATCTCTCATTATCTCCCCGGTTCCTGACGGGTTCATGAGAAGTCGGCCCCTGTGTTCTGTTATGCGGCTGGGAGCGCATGTTATGACTGGGAGGGGGCTCCTTGCGAGACGGCCCTTGCTGCTGGTGAGCTGAAGAAGAAGGCGAATGCGATGACGATGCTCCTTTGTCCGGGGCTGGCAGGTCAGGGTGTTTTCTTTTCTGGCCCAGTACTTCAGCCTGTGCCGTCTGGAACCTTTCTGCAAATAGAATTATCTGGTTCAGTTGCTGGGCGCCCTGCTCTGCCAGGTACTTCCTTAAGTCTGGGGACATGTTGGCCTTTATCTGTTCGCACATGATGAGCTCTTCGAGCCCTTCGAAAGATTTCGCCAGTCCCGACAACTCTCTCCAACGAGTGAGGTAATTCCTCAGCCTCTCTGCGAACTGGGGAAAATTTTCTCCAGACGACTTTCCCGAAACATAGTTTGGCACTTCCGGGGAGTCCATTGGAATCGCTGTAACAGGGCGTTACGCAGAGCCTCAAAGTTATTTTGGTCATCTACTAACATCTTGCTATAGACATCGTACGCCTGGTTTTTCAGCGACTGAGATAATTTGAGACACCAGAGACTCATCCAGCCCATATGCCTTTGCCATTCTTTCGAATTTTTCCAAAAATACCTCAATTTTCTCATTTCCGTTAGGAAAAGAGTCCATCAGAAAATTCATGGCTGCCATCCGGGGCCCTCCGTTTCCTGCGGTGTCTGCTGCCACTGCTCCGGGGGAATCTCCGTTAGCCGAACTGCCCTCCAAAGATCTATGTTGCAGTTCCAGAGAACGCATGGCAAGTTCATGCTGTCTCTCTGCTGCCTTCTCCTTCTCTTGCGCTTCCCTTTCTGCTGCCTTCTCCCTCTCTTGTGCTTCCATTTTCTGAAGTTCCATCTCGGCCTTTCTCTCCGCTGCCTTTTCCTCCTTCACTTGCTGATTATGCCTATCATTCTCCCTCATCATGTAGGCTTTAGTTTCCTCTTTGTCCATACCCATGTCCTGAGCAGCCTCGCGCCAGGCAGCTCGTAACTTGGCCATATCTGCCATCTTACGTGTGAACTGTTGTAAGCTCACGACCACAGAAAATGACAAGAAGAAGAAAACAAAAGGAAGGAACTACCTGTTACCTGCTAGGAATATGCTGTCGCAAAAACCCGCACTCAGACTAGCACCAAGTCTGACCAATAACTACCTGAAAAAAAGTTATAATTATCCAGCTATCCAAAACCCGAATTTACTTTCCTGTTAAGAAAAAAAATTCAATTAGCCATCAATTACCTCTAAGTCATAAACAACCTTACTACAACTACCATCTAAACTGACTGTAACCTGTGGAAAAAACTTTATAGCTGGATCAGTCTTAATATAGCTCAAGTCTAGGGGATATTTAAGAAATCTATTTTTCAGAACTTCCTACGGAGACAATCTATGAATGTAGATCACAGAATTGATCTCAGCAGAATGATCCACCGGACGACCGCCCCCCCACTTTGTCACGAAAGGATTTAAGACTAAAAGCTGTCTACATATAGTGACAAAACATTAGTGAGAAGAAAGACTGAAATGATAGATTCAGATGAAAATGACAGTGCAAATGTGAAAGTGAGACCATTGGCTCCGAGGTTGAGAACCGAAGTTAACTCGTCCTCGCCACTTCGGACGTCTTAATTGCTATGGCCTCGACCACCTCTAACTACCCTAAGGGGATAAGGTTCAATTACGATTCACATACACCACGATGCAGACAACAGATAGCTACTGTACGTAATTAAAATGACTGGTCCAGACTATAAATGTACAAGTTTTATTTACACCTATAAAAAAAACTCAAATACATGTCAAATACATAAAATTGCAGTGTAAGAAATCCTGGAAAAACCAAATTCAGGAAAAAAAAAAATTACAAATGATGTATCATCAAACCTAACCCTTCACCCACAAAGTTCACCTGTATGGAGAAAGAAGGTAAGATTAAATGACATAAACCACACTGCACTTGGTGGGGTCTCAGAAGTCGAGCCTCCACTCCAAACTAGCTATGCTAAACTCTAATGTTACTGCTAAGTTCACAGTCCTCTGGAACTACCATGAATTTTCTACACAATCACTGCACAGACTTCGTTTCTACCACGCCTCTCCTGAATTCTCTTGCAAAGCTACCCACACCTCTACACTTCAACAGCTGTTCTCTGCTATGATCTTCACAAAACTATGTCTCAGTTCTGTCTTTCTGGTCTACTACCTGTAGACTACACTTCAGCAGCTGTCCTCTGCTCTAAAATCTGTGGAGAGGATTTTGACCCTGTTGCTCCCCACAATTCTTGCAATTGACGACTAGGTTTCACCACTGGCTTCTGGAAAAACTACGATTTGGTAGCTGGTTTTGCTGCTACCACTCTGGATTTACCTGCCCGCTCCCGACTCTGGGTTCAGGCCTTCGGCGTTATTATGGCCGGGACGAATCGAAATAAATTTACAACCACGCTGGCAACTTGCCGATTTGCGGGTGTAAGAAGATTGAGCATCAGAGCTCCGGATTTTCCACCAAAATCCCTTTCAACTAAAATCCCTTTCAACTGGAGAATGTCTTCCCTGCCTTGGGAAAACGTATTTTCTTTCGCTCCGTCCACCACTGGCAATTAACGCATGACTTTGCGTGTCGGCGAATGCCACAACTTTGCCGTGGGAGAAATTTTGTGGTATCAAAAATTCTGCTCTTCTCCACAAAAGCCGGTACCTGCTGTTTAGACAAAAAAACAAAACAACAGCTAAACACACAGTAAAAATATATTTCGAATAACAAATAACTCCCTTACTCTTCAACACGTAACTCCCCTCTCTTTACTCTCCCCGAGTCAAAATAAACATTGGCTGACCCAGATCTTCCGTTCTGCATGACTGGTTACAATCACAACAGGTTTTTACTGAGGACCAAACTGTCTAAAATACTTTGGCCCACTTCTCGCTGACACTGAATGCAGCAAAATGTTTACCACAATTAAAATAGCCCTCTCTAGGAATCAGATTCCCGTTCAGTAAAATAAATCACTTTAAAAAATGTAATACAAAATAATTTCCTTTAAAAGAAATAATTCATCTCCGTCTTCTGAGTACACAGAACACCAATGCACAATCAATAACGTATAACCCTGTTAGATGCTAGCATATACATACTGCTTACATAACCCCAGGTTATCAAATTGAAAACCCCGTAGTTACAAACACGTGATTACAATTCTACCACCACGTGCTCCTGCATACTTATTCATAATGACAGCACCCACGTGCTTCTCTCTCTCTCGCCCCTCTAAACATCGTATCAAATAAATATACAGTAATGAACGCACCCACGTGCTTACAAATTACACCTCTTTCACTCCCGTCCACAGATAGAGGTGTAACTATATAAATAACTAGCAGCATTACACTCTCAATAAAATCACAAATACCCATGCTCCCGTCATTCTGTAAATTCATAAATCAGAGATGCGGGTTTCTCTCCCGACCTACTTTGAAAAAAATCCAAAGCACGCCCGTAGCATCTCAACACCACTATTCCTTCAATAAGGAATTAAATGGCCTATTAAGTTTCTCAAGTCTATCACTAAGATCGTATTTGATGGCTCTGGCGTTAAGAATTAACATTAAACTTAAACTGCCCAAAGAAACTTAAATGATCTGCCTAGGACTAGGAAAATTAAATAGAGTATCACGCAAAAATTATGCTTACCAAATCTCGAATTCCCACTGAAGGCGAACCGACTTGTTTCAGGTACGCAGCTGGCAATTACATTTAGAGACCGAGAATTAAATTACGGCCCTATTTATAATCATATAACAGCACGCTGACCTCTTGACGTCATATGCGTGGCTTTGATTCTCCCCCAATGATTTCAAACGCCGTTAGCTCTCGGCCAATCAAAACTGTAAACAATTCTGATGCAACCGATTACTGCTAGCACGTGTTGCGTGCATTTAGACAAAGAAAAGGGATTAAGCTCTGCCCTCTGCTATCTAATGAAGCAAAATGGCCGAAATATATATATATAAAATCCCGAAAAATGCGTCTAGCCGCCTGTCATATCTTTAAAAGAAAAACAAACTGGTGCAAATCTGATCAAGGCCCTATAGTCTTAATCTAGAATACTACTGCAACAATTCCCTACACACACACTCTAAACACATAAAGAAGAACCATAAAGCAGATGAGATCGAACTCCCTCATGATCTCACTCTGAAAAAACGTAAATAATAGAAGGAGAAGAAACATGGAGAAGATTATCTGTAATCCCTCATAGAAAAAATGAACAAAATGCAGGGAGAAAAAGAGATGGGCCATTTGAAAGACAGAATCTCAGTCCACTTCACCACAGGGCGTCCTTCGAGTCTCTTAAATTTTTCAGCTTGTTTTAGGACTCTGCTATCACGTCTATCCTCCATTGACTGTAGCCCTATAATGCTTTCCATATGGTTGATTTGTGTGGACTTTAGGGCCCCTGTTATAATACGTGCTGCTTGGTTTTGGAGTCTGTTTACTCTGTCAAAATTTGACTTTGCTGCCGTCGACCAAGCTGTGATGCCGTATTCCATAGCAGGTCTGACTCTGCCTGTGTACAGCTTTTTGAGGATATTCTCATCAGCACCCCATGTGGTACCAGCTAACTTTATCATGATGGCCATGCGAAGTTTTCCCTTAGCTGTATTTTGGTTATCTGTGATTTCCACGTCATTCGGCGGTCTAGTGTGATTCCTAAGTATGTTGGTGTTTCATCTTCTCGTACTGTCTGCCCATTTAGTTGTAGCTTTGCTTGCTGTGGTTTATTTGACAAGGTAAAAATAGTGTGCGTAGTTTTTTGTTCATTTATTTTGAGCAACCACTTTCTGGACCAACTTTCAAGGGCTAGCAGTGAATCCTGCATGCGCACTCTTGCTGTGGTGATGTATTCTTCTGAAGTCCACATGGCCAGGTCATCAGCATAGAGAGAGCTGTGGACATTCTTATGGATGTTTTCTGTTATATCATTTATATATATGAGGAAGAGTGTTGGGGAAAGGACCCCACCCTGTGGAACTCCATGTTCCATTGTAGTCTTTTTGCTTAACTGTCCGTGCACCTGCACTCTAGCTGTTCTGTTTGTTAGGTAGTGGCTGATCCAGTTATACATTCTTCCACAGACTCCATATTTAAGCATTTTAACTCTTAGCCCATCTTTCCAAACTTTATCAAATGCTTTCTCCATGTCTACCCAGACTGCTAAAGTGTGCTTTTCTTCTTGGAAAGCATCTTCGATTTCCTGTGCAATGTAGGTGACTTGGTCCTCTGTAGACCTATGCTGCCTGAAGCCTGCCTGTTGGTGCAGTAAAATTTGTTTTTCTCCGAGGTGCCAACTTAATCTGGTATTGATCATTCTCTCCATAAGCTTTCCCGTGCAGCTTAGAAGGCTGATGGGTCTGTAGCTGTTGGGGTCCATTCGGTCTTTGTCCTTTTTGAGGATTGGAACTAGTACTGCTTCTTTCCAGGCTTGTGGTACAATTCCACGCTTCCAGCTATAGTTCATAATCTTGAGGAGGACTTTCTTGGCATTAGGCCCTAGCTCTTTAAGCATGTCATTTGTTACCCTGTCTTTTCCAGGTGACTTTCTTTGTTTAAGGGATACAATGGCTGCCTCTAGCTCTCTCATGGTGAGGTTTGCTGTCATGTGCTCTTCTGGAACAGTTGGTATATTTTGGTAAATTTCTTGCTCTTTGGTAATTTCCTGTTTTCTGTCCGGTGGAACATTTATCTGGCTCTCAAGTGAGAATTTTTGAGCAAAAACATTAGCTGCTTCTTTCTTTGTGAGTATTTTCTCATTTTGTTGTATGGCTATTTCCTTATTTTTACATTCCTCATCATTTAAGGCTTTGGCAAGCCTCCATAATTTTCTTCCATCTTTGTCGAGGTTAAGACTTTCTGTTGTTTTGATCCAACTATTTTTGGCTGAACAGTTTTGCGTTTTCCTGTATTTTGCAGAGATAGCTTTGTAAGTGATGTTTGCCTCAACTGTTTTGTCCTTTTCTGCTACATGTCTGGCCTCTGTTACCTGTTCTTCCAGTTCTTTGAGTTCTTCTGTCCAGTACGGCTTATAATCTTTTCTCGCCCCTCGTGGTATTGATTCTAGGGCAGCTTTCAGAACTGCTTTATTAAATCCATCAGCTATTTCTCCAATTCTTTTGTTTTGGGTGTTTATGGAACCACAGTATTCATCTGTCAGTGCTGAGAACTTGTTCCAGTTGGCATTTTTGTAGTTCCAGCGGGGTAATGGTTTATGGAAGTGGAGTGTATGTTCCATATTGATCATTAGTTTGATCGGTTTGTGGTCACTGCCTGCCAATTGGTTGAGCACAATGCGTTCAATCTTATGGTTGATGTCTCCTGTTGAGAAGGCAAGGTCGGGTGTTGAGGTCGATTGCCATCTTCTTGAGTAGAAGCTGGGTGTATCATCTGCTCTATTGATGAGTTGTAGATTTGAGTCAATCTCCCAGTCCTCTACCTCAATGCCACGGGTATCAGCCTCTGTGTAACCCCACCTTTCTGAATGGCTGTTGAAATCACCAACAACCAGGCAGTTGGTGCGCCTAATCGCCATTGTGGCTAGTGAAAGATCTCTATCTGGGGGGGGCATATAGGTTGTACACTCTAACGGTCTGGTCATCTATAGTGATATCAGCTCCTATAATTTCCGCCTGACCGTTTGTAGCAACAGAAAGCTCTCTGCTAGGCAAGGAGTTTCTGATTAACATGAGTACTCCTCCCTTGTGTCCCTCTCTATCAAGCCGGAGGGTTTCATATCCTCTTACAGAAAATCTATGGTTTGTGTTTAGGTGTGTTTCCTGAATGCAGGCTGTGTCAATTTGCTCATCATGTAGTTTTTTAGTGAGCGGTAGTTTCTTCTTTAGGACACCTTCTGCATTCCATTGGAGTATATTTAGTGTTCTTTCCTGGGTGTTTTGGCCAGTCGCATTTGCCCTAATATTCCGCGCTCTGGCTGCACGATGCGGAGATAGGTGACCACCAGTAGCTTTGGTTGGACCCCTTCGAGGCAGGGGGTCCGGCACTCTTCCCACCTGGCGGGACTCCTTGGGTCGAGCACCATCTCATTGAGTCATATTTGTGTCTGTCATCTCAAGGCGGTTTGCGTTGCACTATGTTGTGCGCCTTGCGGCCCAGTGCATCCGTCTTCAGCATGCATTTGTTCGGGACTGCTTCCCTAGCCTCTGGTTTTCCGTGACCTTCCTGCAAGGCAGCGGTTGTTTTACATCAGAGTTGTCTCTCCTAGGAGAGCTGTCTTTCCGGACTAACGAGTCTTTCCTACCCGGGTTTGTGTGAAGTTGTCCTTCTCTTAGGTGGATTGTCAACCAAGACTATCGTGCTCCTCCTGCACTGATTTTTTTTTTTAGGGTTTACTCCCTGGCTTTAAAGGATAGAGGACAAACAGTGAAGAATGAGGCAAGAAAGCATTTAACCCATGAAGTGGGGGTGGATTGGTGCAGACCAGAGCATGTACCACTCGCCGGTGGGTTCTGCATCTACACCTATAGGGTTCCACCTACTCCTCAGCCCATTTAGTCTGACCCCTCAACAAGGACCTGTCCGGCTTGGGTGACCCTGCCAGGAGTAAAACTCCCGCCAGCATAGCTCCCGGGATCATTGGGGCACTCAAGCTCTCCAACCACAGCAAGGTAGGCTTACATGTGGAGAGGTGCACTAACCACTATGCTACCGCGGCTCCCAGAAATCCTAGTACTATACCCTAATTCAAACCCTACCGACATAGGTGGTTTGGTTGAAATGAAGCCTAATGGGACGTATTAAATCATTGTTGGAATAAAGAACAGTGGGCAGTCTATTCAATACGGCCTTAAAATAACAATACAGAGATGCAGTAAAAAGGGGTAGGGTTTGGTTTAGGTATAAAACTAACCTTAATCCAGAATGACATCGAAGAACACAGCCCACCGTGCTTCTGTCCAACCCCAAATATGTCACCCACGTCATAAGGATTAAAGTTAGGGTTTAGAGTTAGGTTTATAATTCCTTAACCCAACTGTTAGGCCTTCCTGTTATTACTGCATCTCTGAATTTTTTTTTTTTTAAGCCTTGTGGAATATACAGCCCACTATTATTCATTTCAACCATGTGACTTAATTGGCCACCAGATTAATTAATAGACATTTGTGCTAAATCGGACAAGGCACACACAGTTCTTCGTTTCAACTGGTTAGGGATTTGGGGTAAAAAAAAATAACTGCTAGCATTAACCCTGACCCTATTTGTGACAAAAATGGACAGTAGACAGTGACTCAACTTTGTTCCCATGACAGAATAATTCTGTGCTTATATTTCCTTTCACAGACAAAACCAAGTAATTTGTATGAAGTGTCTGCAGAGGTTTCTCTGTCATTACCACTACTGGAATGTCATATATAAAGTTGCACATACATGCCACACGCTATGGTTTACCCATAATCTGTACAAAGTTTTTGCATTTTCAGATGTGTACGCCTCGTACATAATTTCTGTACAGGTTTTTTCACCTTATTATTAAATATATATAAATCAATCGTCTTGCGCTACACCATAGCCGATATTTGCATCGCGAGATGTTAGGCCACGGGAATAAAAAAATCAACCAATAAAATCAAGCTACCTATTTTTCCATTGATGCAGGGTTTTCGATGGTCCGTGTGGTGTGTCGTTTATGTATCATTTTTCGCTAATACTGATGGCAGCCAGCATGTTACTGATTATTTTAACGATTACGTCGCATTGAGCATAATTTATTATTTACGGCTGCTTATAAGCTTACTTACTTAGTCGTTCCCCTTCTACCGGTGAGGTGTAGAGGTTTGGAAGAGTGAGCGCCAGACTATCCTATCGGCTGTCTTCCTCCTGGCCTGGTTCCATTCTAGTCCTCGGTCCTTCAAAGATTGTCTAATGTTGTCCTCCCAGCGGACTCTGGGTCATCCTGGGGGTCTGGATCCCTGGCTCTTTGTTTCCCATGCTTGTCATGGTAGCCGATCTTCTCCCATTCTGCAGACATGGCCAAACCATCTTAGTTGGGACTGTTCTACATGGGTCTGCAGGGGGTGGGATTTTAGGCCTTGACGTATCGTCTGGTTGCGGACCATGTCTCTTCTTGTTACTTCAACCACCTTCCTCAGATACCTCATTTCTGAGGTTTGGATCTGGCTTTTATGGGTTGTAGTCATTGCCCATGACTCGCATCCATATGTCAAGACTGGGACATAGGTGGAGCGGTATACAGCCATCTTCGTTTTCTTACCAACCTCTCTCTTGCTGAGGAATCCTCAATTTATGGCCTGAAAAAGTCTCCCAGCTGCTGCTTTTCGAGTGGCCAACTTTTCTTTGATGACTCCCTTTCGGTCTATAATAGCTCCGAGATATTTAAAGTGGTTGACCTGTTCTCCCAGCTTAATCTGATGTCTTCTTTCTTCTCGTGATATCACCTGCTTATAAGCAACAACAAAAAATGGATAACACTACATATTACATGATTTCACTAAAACTTGTAGAATCTGCGTAAGAAATGTGCATTTTAATTATAATATAAAAAGAAATATGAAACTGGAAAAAAAAAATCACGAAAGCAAGACAAATTTGTATCTTAAACCGATCAGAGCCCCTGGGAAAGTTTTTTTGAAGTTACTTCTCTTCTAAGTTTTAACTTCCTTTCTTTAAAATCATTCTGATTTTCCTTTGGTGGATATATCCTTATTTCGATCATCCAGTGAGTTATTTTATTAAATAATTAACTACTACCACTGGTTGTCGTATTGACGATTGAAGCTAGTAATGTGAGGGTATTTAAAACTGCCAATTAGGCTAAAACTTCTTTTTTCATTTTTGAAGTTCGGTAGAGAATAAACTATGCTAGCGCCAGTTTATATTTTCGTAGCAAATTATGAGCTTTTTTTTTTTTAATTTATATGATAACGTGATTTTATTATTTTAAAAATTACATCAAATATTTATTGAACTAATTCTAAACCGCCCTAGAAACTTCCCCATTCCATTTCATATAACAGGATAATATAGTTTAGTTCAATTTTTCTCTTTGCAATAATAATAACAACGAAGTAGTAAAATTTGTTGTGAGAACAGTGGAATGTCTTCTTCGATGTCATCCTTGCACGTTGTTAAGGGTTAAGATTAAGGTTTGGGTTCAGGGTTAGGTTTAGGATTTCTAACCAACACCCCTTATTACTGTGTCTCAGACTTCTTTTATAAGGTCCTATCAAACACAGGATTTCCTGGTCTGTTAGTGATAATTAAGTGCAGCACACGATCACATCATTTCTACAGTGTAAAATAAACTCAAGACATTTATTGTTTGAGTTTTAAAATAAGTGAATACCTGCTTTAAAAGGCAAAGTTCCAATGCCTCAGTAATAATGCAGCTGTAATTGAAAAATCTTTTACACGAATTAACTCTTTTGATACGTTTTTTAAGTACAGCACAAACACAAAATTAGGATTATATCAGAGTTGTGTGCTTTCTGTGCTTCTCTATGGCGCAGAGAGCTGGAGAGTTACAGAGAAGGAAATGTCGAAATTGTCCTCTTTTCACACAACATGCCTAAGAAAAATTCTCCGAATCTTTTGGCCGAATATCATCACCAACCAAGATCTGCTTACTCGGAGCAAGCAAGAGGACATGCACACCATCATAGCTGGCAGACGCTGGAGCTGGGTTGGCCATGTCCTCAGAAGAGACCCCGATGCCATCACAAGAACAGCTATGCTATGGACCCCTGAAGGAAAACGAAAGAGAGGCCGACCAAAAACAACTTGGCGGAGGACTGTGGAGGCTGAGATGCAAAGAATGAACCAGAGTTGAAGCACTGTACGAAGGATGGCCGCCGACCGAGCAAAGTGGAATCAATTTGTTGTTGCCCTACAAGACGCTACCAGGCGTAATGGCCACTGACTGCTTTGACGGTCGGCGGCTAAGGATCAAAGAAGAAGAAGAAGACACGATCACATCATTTTTACAGTGTAAAATAAACTCAAGACATTTATTGTTTGAGTTTTAAAATAAGTGAATACCTGCTTTAAAAGGCAAAGTCCCAATGCCTCAGTAATAATGCAGCTGTAATTGAAAAATCTTTTACACGAATTAACTCTTTTGATACGTTTTTTAAGTCTTTTTTTTTTTTTTTTTTTTTGTACAGGTTTTGTGTGTCTTTATATACGGTTTTTGAATTTTTTGTACAGGTTTTTCACCCCTGAGGTGTGTCATGTATGGTTGCAATTTATAATAGTTAAAGGTAATCCCATACTAATGCCGTAAAGGAGTGAATAGTTAGAAATTTTGCAGTTCTAGGTCTCAGCTTTATGAGGTGTGATGATCAGTTATCTTCCTCACTGCCTTTGCCTTCCCTAACTCAAGAGCAGTGTCAGGTGCCTATTTACAAAGAGAGAAGTGCATGGAGACCAGAAGACATATGGAGAAGAGAACAGGAGACAGACATGAAGGGGCTAGAGAAGGCAGGGAATGAACGAATGAACGAACTTTATTTTCGAAGGGTTAAGAATTGGAGAAACCTTGACCGGACAGGAAGTCTTGAGGTATATTTGTTGAAGGTCTGTGTTCCACTGTAAGCTGAAAGGTCATGATGATGATAATATAGAAAAGGGAAACAATTGCACTTATTGGACATCATAGAAATTCTATGCAAAGTATACATTGATTGGCTGCAGGAAGGGAAAGGCACCAAAGTTGTCTTTCCTAACAAGTCTCAAGTCAAGTCTCTTAGTACAAGTGTCTAGTCGAGTCCCATGTGAAGTTTCATTTTTGGTTAAAACTGTTTATAGCCACAACTTCTTTTATTTGCAGAATCACATCAATCAGTATAAATAATAATGAAAAATAACAATCTATTTTTAGTATGTCACGTACTTCTTCTTCTTTGATCCTTAGCCACCGACCGTCAAAGCAGTCAGTGGCCACACGCCTGGTGTCGTCTTGTAGGGCAACAACAAATTTATTCCACTTTGCTCGGTCGGTGGCCATCCTTCATACAGTGCCCCAACTCTGGTTCATTCTGTGCATCTCAGCCTCCACAGTCCTCTGCCAAGTTGTTTTTGGTCAGCCTCTCTTTCGTTTTCCTTCAGGGGTCCATAGCATAGCTGTTCTTGTGATGGCATCGGGGTCTCTTCTGAGGACATGGCCAACCCAGCTCCAGCTTCTGCCAGCTAAGATGGTGTACATGTCCTCTTGCTTGCTCCGAGTAAGCAGATCTTGGTTGGTGATGGTATTTGGCCAAAAGATTGGGAAAATTTTTCTTAGGCATATTGTGTAAAAAGAGGACAATTTCGACATTTCCTTCTCTGTAAATGTCCAGCATTCTGCACCATAGACAAGCACAGAAAGCACACAGCTCTGATATAATCTTAATTTTGTGCTGTACTGAGAGGACTTCCAGATGTTGTTTAGACTAAAAAAGGCTGTTCTTGCTTTGTTCATTCTGTTGTTGATGTCTTTGCTTGCGCCACCATCTGGTGTTACTATACAACCTAGGTATGTGAAGGTGTCTGTCTGTTCAAGTTGCTGATTCCTTACTGATATGGGCTCAGGGTTACTCACATTGAGCGTCATGACCTCTGTCTTCTTTAGATTGATGTTCAAGCCCACCTGCTGGCTATACTTATTAAGTCTATCCATTTTTTCCTGGATGTGTTGATGTGAATGTGCTAGTAGTGCAATGTCATCTGCATATTCCAGATCTTCCAGTGTAGAAAATGTAGTCCATCTTATTCCTCTTGGACTGCCCTCTGTTGTCTGGCGTATCACCCAGTCTATGACTATTAAAAATAGAGTGGTTGATAAGCGGCATCCCAGTCATACTCCTGTTTTCACCTCAAAGGTTAGGTTGCTCTGCCCAACGCTACACATAAAGTTGGCATAGAGGCTTTTTATGATTGACACTATGCAGCTTGGAATTCCATAAGCCCTCAGTATTAGAGGTGGGCAAATCGAGACAGTCTGTTGTTTCGAGACAGTCGGCTCAGTGATTCAAACTGTGTCGACGCACTGTGTCGACACACGGGCACATTTTGCCCGTATCGGGTAGAAAGAAGTCTCTAATAGACAGTCATGAACTGTGTGAGACGATGTCTCTGTTTTTTCTTGCGCGGTACGGTACTGGCGTGTGTGAAAATCTATGGCGTTTCATGTGACCACAATTCAATATTTTTACACAAGTCTTCATTATGATGAAATAAAACGGAGATATGATGATAGCTGAAGTATATGTGAAAATAATAAAAAAACAACAATAATAATAACAGTAAAAATAACACATAATATCAAACTAGAGTAAGCTAGTTTGGTAGACAATGATTCAAATCTACACCGAGTACACAGATATCAGCAGAGCTAATAAAGTGTCCATTACATTTATACGAACACACGGACACTTTCAACTTTAACATAGTGCCTAAAACATTGACAACTGCAGCACTGACACAATTTCCAGTATCTATAACTTCTCAGCAAAAATAATATCACTTGTAAAATCAAGTCATCATAACACATCCCTGAAAAATATGACATGTTTGAAATCCCATACTATCTTTGAATGTTCAGGAAAAGTCTTTTATCTTCTCACTGCAAAGGTAGAGTTGTAAGTAAAAATAACAAACAAAAAAAAACTACCTAAACTTATACATGTAAAACATAAAACATAAGCGTTACATTACCATATAAAAGAAATCAATGATCTGAAGCAACCACTTCAATATTAATTTTCACTTTAAATTGATGTTTAAAAACATCATTTTTGAAACTTTTCCACTAGAAAGGCGAGTCCGACGTTCACTTATTACCTTGTAGCTGACCTTGTTTAGAAAATATGCGTTCACATGGAACAGAAGTTGCCACGATGCACAATCTTTTTTCATTATTTCAAAAATATGTGGACAGATCACTTCAGTCTTCTTCCACCAAAGAAGCGGATCTTCTAACCTTGGCAGCAGTGGCATTTGAGCGTACTTCTCAATTTCTACAATGCTGTCGGCCCTAGGATTTTCCTCTCTTTGTTTTAGCAGGTCTCCGACGGATTTGTCGAACTCGTCCCACACGGAACAAGATGTAGTAGTGGCAACGCTTGGCTCTATTATTTGAGGAAGGTTTGCTACTGAGGTTCCTTCTTGGCTCCGTAAGGCACAACACTCGTTAATTAGAATTTCTTTAGTTTCTTTCAATCGCTGTTCATTTCTGAAAAACCCATGCTCTTTGAATCGGGGGTCGACCAATGTTGCCTCCCAGACAATGGCTAGATCACTATATTTTTTATAAATTTTGTTTTTTAGTTCTTCAGTTAGCATTTCTATTAGAGCAATGACTGTTTGACTGTTGCATTCTCATAGTTATGGCTTTTGAGACTGAGGCAGTGGTTCAGCAATCCTTGGCTTAGCAGTGCAACTTTTGACAGTGTTACGTATTTTTCGCCACTAATTTCCATGGTGGTATCATAAAAGCACTGCAAGACTTTCTTTGACTGTTCGATTACATACCAGTCTTCTAAAGTCAGCTTTGATCCTAAGTTTGCATTCACTATTGCTAACGTGGACTGGATTGGCTCTTTTATATGGTTTACCCTGTCAAACATCTCGTAGGTTGAGTTCCAGCGGGTCGGGCAATCTTGTTTCAGCGTCAGGTTGGGAAAACCCATCTGTTTCTGGATGCTATGAAGCTTTTCGAGAGCTTGTGAGCTTCTTTTAAAAAACTCGACAACAGCTTTAACTTTTTCTCGTGTCTGTGAAATTGTCTCCATGCTTGCTTGAACAACAAGGTTGAGACTGTGGGCAAAGCATGGTATGTGCAACCATTGGCACAATTTTACAGCTCTTACCATGTTAGCTGCATTGTCCGTTGTGCATGCTACAATTTTGTCTTGCAGCCCCCACTGCGACACAGTAGTTTTCAGAGCATCTGCAATGTTTTCTGATGTGTGTTTACCGGTAAATTTTACACAAGACAGCAGGTAGGACTTCATATGACAGTTTTTGTCTATAAAGTGCGCCGTTACTGCTAAATAATTTTCGTTTTTCAAAGATGTCCATCCATCAGTGGTCAGGCTCACGTATGACGCACCACTCACATCATTTTGAACATCTAACAGCGTGATGTCATACAACTTTGATAAGAGGCTGTTAGACAATGTCTTTCGACTTGGTGGCTCATAGCTTGGGTTTAGAATCGAGATAAATTTCCTAAACTCAACACTTTCAACAATACTGAATGGAAGGTGATCCTTCACGATTATTCTTAAAATCTGGTCGTCTAATTTCTCTCTCTTGGCATTCGTAATTGGTCTTGAATAAAACCCTGTTACCTTGCATTGATTTGATTTTTTAACTTTTGGAGCTGTGAATAGTGGGGAAGTTTCTATTTCTCCACACCTTGCCTTCAGTGTCAAAACTGACGAATTCTCTACCGAAATGATCATCTCTTCATCTAGTACTTCTTGCTCGGCCAGATGCGGTGTTTTGATACGACTGCTACATAGATCCACGAGGGAATGTTTAAATTTCATGTGCCTAGTCATACTTGAAGTTGACGAACCCTTGAATGATAAAATACCAGAACACACGTTACATTTTACTTTGTTGTCTTTGATCTTTACAAAATAATCCCAAACAGGGCTTCTCCCCGCCATAAATGAAGATTAAATGAGGTTGAACACAAGTTTTAAACACTATTTTATGTATAAACAAAACACGTTTTCTTACGAGAGCGCCTGAAGTCAGGAATCAAGAGTACCGTAACATGCGTATAATGAGCGCTTGGATGAAATAGAACTATGGAACTGTTTCGAAACAGCAGACTACAAGTAAATTAACTGAAACAATGAGACATGAGTCGTGACACCCTAGTATGCAGATTTACTTATTCTCGTTAGTACAAATCTATGGTATTTCGTGTGACCACAGTTAAGAATTTTACACAGTCGTTTTCATTATGATGATATGCAAGGGGAACATGCTGACAGCTGCAGTAAAAGTGAAAAAAATAATAATAATAACAGTAATAATGACACATTATATAAAACTAGAATAGGTACAGTCAGCGACAATGATTCAACTCAAACTGAGCAGACACCTAGTAGTAGTAAGCCTCTTTCAGTCCTGAGGAATTATTTTTAAAAAAAAATTATGACTTGTTTGATTTTCCATACTATCTATGAACGCCTAATGTACCGCACGCTTGACACATTTTTACAAGGCCCACGAAGGTGAGACAATGATACAGTGTGCCTCTTTGCAAAACAGCGAAGCAGACGGGAACTGAAACTGCTGTTCCGAGTTCCGATACACGAAGCAGGCTATGTGTCGAATCTGCTTGAGACAGTGTCTCTGCAAAACAGACAGGAACTGACCCTGTATCGACACCACAAGAAGGCTGTGTATCGAATCGTTCGGGTACGATGCTGTTTCGACGCATTGTTTCGACACATACACACAGTAGCCATCTCTACTCAGTATTTTCCATAAACTGTCCCTATGTCAAAAGCCTTTTTAAAATCAATGAAATTAATGTACAGCTGTCTTTGCCATTCTGAGCACTGTTCTATAGTGTTCCTGAGGGTAAATATATGATATACACATCTTCTGTTCTTTCTAAATCCTGCTTGTTCTTTCCTCAGTTTGTGGTCTACTGCTTTTGAAATTCTCTGTATGATTATCCTGCCTAGTATTTTGCAGGAAACTGAGAGAAGAATGATTCCTCTCCAATTATTGCAGTCTGCAAGATCTCCCTTCTTGGACAGTTTGACAATTATTCCTTTGTTCCACTCCCTTGTTACTGTCACTGTTTATCCAGACTTGTGCAAATAGTGGTTCTAATAGTTCTGTTGCTAGCTCAGGGTCTGTCTTAAACAGCTCTGCATTTAAGTTATCATGGCCTGGAGCTTTTCCATTTTTAACCCTTTGATTGCTGTGATGATTTCTTCTTTTTGTGGAATGTCTGTATTAACATCTAGATCATTTTCAGCCTCAGGAACATTCAATTGTGTCTCTGGTGGTTCCTTGTTCAGAGTTTCTCTGAAATGCTCTGCCCATCTTGTTTCCTGTCCCTCTGCTGTCGTGATGAGATTTCCTTGCTTATCTCTTACTAATGTAATATTGTTTGCACCTCGTTTTCCGCTGATGATTTTAGTTATTTTGTATACTATGCTTTGTTCATTTCTCAGTGCTGCCTCTTCTGCCTGTCTTGCAAGATCATCTAGGAAATTCCTTTTGTTGACTCAGGTTTGGTGTTTAACTTCCTTGTCCTGCTGACTGTACTGTTTGCTATATAGTTGCTTTAACCTGGGGGACTTCACTTCTGTTTTCTTTCTTTTCATTTCCTTTCTCATCGTTATGGTGTTTAATGTTTCTGGTGTTATCCTGTCTTGCTTCTTCCTTTCCTGGAATCCCAAGCATGATTTGCTGCTTTCCGTATATATTGTTGAAATGGTGTTGAATTTCTGGTCTATATCATCAGTCAATGTCTTTTCCTGACTTTTGGCAAATTGATATCGCATCTTTATATCACGCGCAAAAGCTTTTCTGGTAAGGGGGTCCTTCAGTTTGATGTCACGTACTGACTTCTTTTTTTTGATCAAAGAATATTTGTTATATTTTTTACACAAATTTACTGAATAACAGTAATTTTTTTTCTTCTCTCTTTCAGTATTACATTTAAGAAATTTGAGTTGTTTTGCCAAAATTTGCAAGTCCTGAGTTTAGTCGCTTGTATAAAACTCTTTGAGTCAAGTTATTGTGGTGACTTAGTCTTGACTTGAGTTTAAGGTCAAGCTTCAGAAATGATAACCACTAGCACAGAAGAAGAAACAAATGGTGTTGAAGATTACATAAAGATGGAAGAACTGAAGGCAGCACTGGAGAAAATCAAGATGGGCAAAGCAGCAGGGCATGATGGTATAACACCAGAAATGGTTAAGTACATGGGAGCATCAGGCGACCTATTACTCTTAAGGGTCCTACAGGCAGCGTGGTGCAACAAGACCATACCAAAGGACTGGGAGATTGCCATCATAACACCAATTTTCAAAAAGGGTGACAATCGACAATGTGGAAACCATAGAGGCATATTCCTTCTCAGTGTCCCTGGTAAAATCTACTCTAGAATCCTAGAGCAGAGACTCCGACGCCTAGCTGAGCCACAATTGGATGAGGTCCAGTGCGGATTCCGAGCAAACCGAAGTACTCAAGATCTAATCTTCACACTCAGACAGCTGAGTGAAAAGGCCCTTGAGTATAAGAGTGAGATCCATCTTTGTTTCATAGATCTGGAAAAGGCATTTGACAGGGTCCCCTGGAGCAAACTTTGGGACTGTTTGGCAAGGAAGAACATTCCAGCGCCTCTGATTCATGCTATACAGAGCTTCTACAAGTCTTGCAGAAATTATGTGAGGACAGCAAACCATAAGTCAGAAGAGTTCAGGACCACTACTGGTGTAAGACAAGGTGATATCCTGTCACCTTATCTTTTCATACTCCTCATGGACGATGTTATCAAGTCATGTAAGGAGAGAACAAGAAAGTATTCAGTGGGGTACTGGAAGATGAGACAGGTATGTATTTCAGAGCTGGCATTTGCTGATGATGTTGCCCTGATTGCAAATCAGAGGCACATCTCCAATCCAACCTGCAAGTCTGGAAGGAAGAGCTGGAGAAGAGAGGGATGGTCATAAGTAGCTCTAAAACAAAATCCATGGTGATATCACGAGAAGAAAGAAGACATCAGATTAAGCTGGGAGAACAGGTCCTGGAGCAGGTCGACCACTTTAAATATCTCGGAGCTATTATAGACTGAAAGGGAGGCATCAAAGAAGAGTTGGCCACTCAAAAAGCAGCAGCTGGGAGACTTTTTCAGGCCATAAATCGAGGATTCCTAAGCAAGAGAGAGGTTGGTAAGAAAACGAAGATGGCTGCATACCGTTCCACCTATGTCCCAGTCTTGACATATGGATGCGAGTCACGGGCAGTGACTACAACCCATAAAAGCCAGATCCAAACCTCAGAAATGAGGTATCTGAGGAAGGTGGTTGAAGTAACAAGAAGAGGCATGGTCCGCAACCAGACGATACGTCAAGGCCTAAAATCCCACCCCCTGCAGACCCAAGTAGAACAGTCCCAACTAAGATGGTTTGGCCATGTCTGCAGAATGGGAGAAGATCGGCTACCACGACAAGCATGGGAAACAAAGACTCAGGGATCCAGACCCCCAGGACGACCCAGAGTCCGCTGGGAGGACAACATTAGACAATCTTTGAAGGACCAAGGACTAGAATGGAACCAGGCCAGGAGGAAGACAGCCGATAGGATAGTCTGGTGCTCTCTCTTCCAAACCTCTACACCTCATGGTAGAAGGGGAACGACTAAGTAAGTAAGTAAGACTCGAGTCGACAACACTGAAAGGCACATTAGAGAACAACAGTGCTGCATGTGTTTAAACATTCTGCAAAAGCCAGCAGTAGAAAACATATCTAATAAGAGATCACGTGACTGAGCTTCCTGGCATCCATTATCAAGACAACTTGACTAACTGGTTTCGATTTCATTATAGCAGTACATTGTAATATTTAAATAATTTATGTGCTTGCATGTTTCAGTATCTTTTCAGGATAACAGTGAAGTACAAACAAAGTCACCAGCAGATCACACACTTTGTGTGCTTGTGCCCTTCAGAAATCGATTTGAAGAGCTCTTGGAATTTGCACCACATCTTCATAAATTCTTGAACAAACAAAATGTGGAATATAAACTTGTGGTTATCAACCAGCAGGACAAGTACAGGTTTGCTAATACATGTATTATGTTTTGAACAACGATTAGGATTTGTATGAATTAATCATCATTTACTTCTCACATAATGAGCCTGTGATTTTTACCAGCTGACAGTGATGTGTAAATTTTATAGTGAATCAATTACCTGTGGATATGTAAAGACATTTGATGAATTAATGTATTTCTTAGGGGACCTAAGTTTAAATGTGTGGCTGCAGGCAGAAACTTAATCTTGTAGTAAATTAGTGAAAATTTGTCGTTATGTAAATAAAACTGTCTACAGACTTGATTCTGTCTTCTAGCTAGCTGCAGTAAAGATTATTTGTTCCGTGTAAGAATATTCTTACAAGTATAATGTACTGATAGTGACTGTCACAGGAACAAGAAAAAGACGTAGGCAAAAGAAAAGCTGGGCAGACATTATTCAGACATTGACAGC
Source organism: Oreohelix idahoensis (assembly GCA_024509875.1). NCBI lineage: Eukaryota > Metazoa > Mollusca > Gastropoda > Stylommatophora > Oreohelicidae > Oreohelix > Oreohelix idahoensis. Next base: position 187,030 of record JAMPIV010010173.1, read on the forward strand.
AGAGACCTTCATAGAGACACAGATACTACACAAGACAGACCAATGTAACAATGGGGAAACATTTTTAGCGTTCATCAGAACATGGTGTCACAACAGTTGCCTAGGTTATGAAGAAAGGAACATATGTAACTTATGTTCATTATTGTCTCTTGAAAAGCAGGCATGGAAATATCTGAGAATGGTTACTTTCAGAATGGTTTTATATTCCTTTTATTTTTTTAAATCCATTCTAGACATTAGATGAACATTGTTGATCTGTTAATTGCTTATTACGCTCAGTCACATCTTTAGTTCAATTTTTTTCCCAATACTAGAATTGAGCATAGATTGTGTTATCAGATACTTTCATTCTAGGCATATGAGATCACGTGACATTTTTAAATCTATAAATTCTTTGCTAGGTTCAGTCAAGCTTACCATTATTCTTCTTCCTTTCCTTCATTGCTTCTAATAGAGCACAGCCTTCACCAGTACAGTAGCCCCTGTGCACGAAGCCTCACCCATGGCACTTTTGTGCTCTTGTAGTGACTGTTTCTGCATTATTTTGTACTACTTGTGATTATAGAAGTGAATGGTATAGATGACAATAACAGTAAAGACTTGTCAGTAATGTTGAATCAACTAGTACCTTCCGGGACCTCAAGACGCAGCAATAGAGACCGCAGTCAGCGACTCATAGCTTGACTGCCTGCGTCAGGACCAGCGAACCAGAGCTGGTCAAGACCGTGCTCCACCTCCACGTGGTGGTCCTGGAAACAGTCTGCAGCTGTGCAGGCTGGCTGAGCGAGTACGGATCGCAATGGGAAGGCAAACCCGGTCCTAAAAAATGCCGTGCAGAAGTCGGATGTGTCGACCGAAAGGTGCAGATATCACAGCTACGTTGGAAACAGACACAACGCAACCACCGTCCTTTTCAGGGCGAACGAGGAAGAAGAAGAAGAAGTACCTTCCAACAATGAAATTGATAACTAATTAGGAGTAATTCACATGATATATGCATATGTTCATTCCTTCTGTGCGAAGTCATACTTCAAACTGTCAGATTCTAACGCTTTTGAGCAAAAATCCTTTATATAAGTTCCAGAAACAATTATTCTCAAAAGGCTTCTCGTACTATTTCTCAACTGCAGTTTAACTGGCAAAATTTGGTGGTTAAATAATCAAACATAGTTATCAGATGTTTATATATCTCCAGTATTACTGTGAATGCATCTCGCTTCCAAAAGTTGAACATATGATCCCATTCTACACTCAAGACCACACTCCAACTACATCCCCTTTGCTGCCAATGCATTTTTATGTGTGAAACTCAATAAAATGTAATCTCCAGTTTCACTCACCAAATGCACCTCTTAAGAGCATAGTTGGTTGCCAGCCTCATGCCCTTACTCTTTCTTTATTTCACCAGATACCCCCATAAACCACATGGGGTCAAGTCTTCCATATCGGTGTATAATTTTTGTTTGCACATTAAATTACTCATTTTTACTGGTGTATTTTAATGAAAACACCTTCATCTTATTTATGCCCTGTACAGTTCCCAGAGGTCTCTGTGGGCAGACAACAGGAATAGGACCATTGCATGTCACAGAAGGTGACTAATATGAGGTTGTGCATGGAGTTGGCAACCTCTCCATGAAAAACTGTCACTGCAAGAACATGTTAATGCTAGGTGCAGGTTTCCTGCAAGGGGACCAACTACAGTGGAGGCTCCATGCTCTATCAGGAGCATGATGGGAAAATGACGATCTGAGATGTACAAGCTTTTAGGTCTGTTAGTCATATTTACCAGGTTCAGTCAAGTCTTTCTTGTCAGTGTAGAGTCCTTGCTACCTTTGGGACTAGAATTTACTTAGCCATAATGATTTATTTACACCTTCCATGACAAAATGTTTAATGAATAAAAGGATGTTTAAATTATTAAACAGGTTCAACAGAGCCTCTCTCATTAATGCTGGGTTCCTGGAGACCAGATCTCTCTGTGATTACATAGCCATGCATGATGTTGATCTCCTACCAATGAATGAAGCTCTGAGCTATGCTTTTCCAGAAAAGGGGCCATTCCATTTGGCTGCTCCACATCTACATCCCATGTACCACTATAAAAGTTACGTTGGTGGAATTCTACTGCTACAGAGCAAACATTTTGAAATGGTAATGCTTTTTTAAAATCTTGCTTTCAGTGTTACGTGCTACATTGTGAGATCAGCCTATTGTGTCTTTATTCATTGACATTTGTTTCTTAAAGTAATTGCTTGTCATTAAATTTGAAGCACTCGCATGATATCAGTAGCAAGTCCTAATTACAGAAAAGTGGGAAAAAATCATTTTATTAATCCTTTCACCAAGACGGGTTTTTCATTCCAAATGACAACACCATTTTCAGCTTAGTTCGTTCCCCTGAACGACAGGATAATTGTAATTTTAGAGGTCATATTTTTAATTTGACTGTAAACAGTTTATCGTAAAAGGAAACCCATTAAAAGTATATTCTGAACCAGACTACGCATACTCTGACCCTGCATCTGGGTAATCTTTACCTTTAGTGCCGTCGAGTATGTATAATATGTGTATTAAGTTAGAATTAGAATTAGGGTCACCGTAAACCTAACCTCAACCTTAACTCTAAATGGTACGAAAATACACATATTAAACATACTCGACGGCAATAAAGGTAAAGATTACCAGAATCTCAGTAAAAAGAGTTGTCAGAATCATTCCAGTTGAATAAATTCAACTCAAACAAGAATTTTCATGCTCTTTTTCCACAAAATGTTTATGGTTCGGCGGTACGGCAGCGTCCATGTTTGTACTTTCGCTTTTGTAAAATCACTATTATCAGTTCTACCGTATTCGCTAGCAGTAAAATATTTTGTTCATTTCAAGCTTAGTGGCCAGATTTTTCAATGCTGAATCCGATTATGCCCAGCAATTGCCGATACGGTTGTAAACAGAAGAGTTCTGGTGCTTTTAAAATAGGACGTTTGCCGTACGTCTTATAGGTGTATGGGAACGAGGTATCGCGCTACTTCCGTGACGTACTCGGTACGGCACAGCGACAAAAATTGTCAAGATTTATGCTGTACAGCATACGTCATGATGCTGAAAGGGTTAAAAATATTGATTTTGGTATTTTTATGGCTTGTGTATTTCTCTTCTGTCAGCTGATTATGTATGTCAAAAATGATTTTAAATACATTTAAGCTGCCTTCAAAAACATTGACCAATTGTGAAGGGTTAAGGTAGTCATATTTGCCCTTCAGCTCTCTAAATAGTATAGCTTCAAGCAGGTTGTGCCAAACTGTTGTGCTCTGTTCCATCCACTCGTGCTTTCCTTATCTTCTTTGTATTTAAGTTTGTCTCCCATTCACTTCTCCATATGTTTTTAGATCTACCACTATTTCTTTCACTCTGGGGATTCCAAAACATGGACTGCCGTGTAATGCTGTCAGTTGAACCTTTCTATCAGCTCCATATCGGCGATCATGTCATACCATTGCTTTTTTCTGTCTTTGAGAACTTGTTCATTTAATTTATTGGCTGTCCAAGTTATCTGCATCCTGCTTGAGAACCACACCTCTGCTGCCTCAAATTCTCTTTCCATCATTTTTATTTAATGTCCGTGTCTTTCATGCGCACAGTAATATAGGATGTATTTCATTCATTCATTCATAACCCTCCACTCCCAAAGGAGCATAGGCCTTCAATAAACACATGCCAAAACCTTGAGTTGAAGACACAAGACAGGAACACTTCATGCACGATCATTTCAGTAGGCAGTAAGATAGCTTAAGCATGATCATTGTATGATTATTGTTCTTTTTTTCCATCTTTTGACGGTAATGTCATAGACCTGGTCCAGCACAGTGATCTGAGGGATGAGGAAAATATTAGAGTTTCCCATCCTTGAAAATCACGTGCTGGACCTGGAAAAACCTGGAAAAAGCCTGGAAAATGCTTGAAGAAATTTGCTATGAACCCTGTTCACAGCATCTTGAACCATGATTTATATAAATCAATAAAATGGTACATGTTGCAATTTAATTGTTGTATTTTATCTTCCAGATCAATGGTCTTTCAAACAAATACTGGGGTTGGGGTCGAGAGGATGATGAGTTTTTTGTGCGCATGAAAAAGGCAAAATTGATGGTAGGTCTTTGCTGTTGCATGTACTTGATTAAATTGCAATCACATAGTGGTAGATCTTTGCATTATTAAGTGTACAGAAATACTAGCATTCTGATAAAGATAGTAATTCTGTTTTTTGATTTAATGTATTACCTTTGTGGAGTTTTAAAAAAATATTTTTAACGGTATATATGTTTTGTTTCATGTTTATTGACACTGTGATGTAAGATAGGAACAGGAATACAGCTGACATTTAGCAGCCACTGGTTTATCTTAACTTTGTGCTTAACTTGTGCATTCTGGGACATAAACAGCAAGACATGCAGGGGAAGACATATAGACTAACAGAAGAAGCAGCAAAAACAGGGCTTCACATCAGTGTAAACAAAACCGATTGAATTAGAACAAATTACAGAAGAAAAAACCCTGTAAAGATCACCAGATTGGTGCCTGAAAAAGTTTACAGCTGTGCCTGTTTGGGATGAAATACTGGCAGAAAATGATGAATATACCAGGATGCAGTGCAAGGCTTAATAAAGCCATATTTGCTTTAAACTTTCTTCACCGTGTTGCAGAACTGTGCAGCCTTTTTCTAGGAAAAAAATTAGGTTTATCAACACTGATTTGAAATGTCATATTCTGTTGTTTGTTTTCACGACTTGTCGTAAAGAAGGTGGCATTTCAACTTCAGATCTTCACAAACAGAAGCCTTGACATACCTTTTATATAATATCTTCTTCTTTGATCCTTAGCTGCCAACTGTCAAAGCAGTCAGTGGCCATTACGCCTGGGGGCGTCTTGTAGGGCAGCAACAAACTGCTTCCACTTTGTTCAGTTGGTGGCCATCCTTCGTACAGTGCCCCAGCTCTGGTTTTATATAAGATGGCCAGAGGTAATAACAAACATAGACTTTATATGGAAACAAGACAACAACTAATTTATATGGAGATTAAGGAGGGAAAGGGAAGATCTTATAAAACATGGTGAAGCAACATTCATCTGGCATAACTTGACACTTCTGGAATCCACAGGGGAAGAGAAGAAAGGGGAGACCATAGAGAATCTCGAGAAGAAAAGTAAAAGAGAAAGGCAAAGCAATTAGAACGTTCTAGGTGGAGGTAGAAAAAGGTGGTTGTATAAAAACTGTGGCTGTATATTCTCTTAGGGTAATGAAAAGTATGAATAATGGTTATAACAGGATAAAACCAAGTGAAATTTCATTGAACCAAGATTAAGAAATGGACTTTGAAGTGAATTAAAAGTTAGTGTGTGAAAGATGGGAATGCGAATGAATACATGAAAGAGATACATTGCAACACAACTGAAAGATGGGAATATGAATGAATACGTGGACGAGATGGTGGCATATCTGGAGTCATCCTTATATGACCACCAACAATGCACAGTGCTACAATATATGTACATGGAATTGATCCTAAGTCTGTGAGGCTAATTACATCCTCATTGACACACTTGCAGGGATTCCCCCTGTGGTGAAACTTGTTGAGAACCTAGCATTGCACACTAAGCTAGGAGACGTCACTTGAGCCCCAGGCATAATTCTTTGGCTTTGACCTGGTTGACTGCATGCAGAAGGATCCCACTGTGGATCCAGTGATAGGCAGGGGAAGCTGCGAAGTGGCTCTGTGCAGGACATGACAATTCCTTGGGAGAATCCAGAACCAGAGTACAGTATTTTAGCTCTGCATAGATGGAGATCTCCCTTGGATGGCGGGGAATGCACAGTGTGCCACGCACTTCTTACTCCTAGCTTGGGCCCAGATGTGACAATCCTTTAAATGCAAGCCAAGCTGGAAAAACTGGAGCTCATGACTTCAACTCAGCACATTTCGGAATGGCAGAAAAGCCACAGGAATAGCCTACATCTACAGTGTAGATAATACCAAGGAGTCTTTACCTTGATACTGGCTGCTAAAGAGTGAGAAGCTCATCAGCCCTAGTTAAACAACAACAGTAGAGTGCTCAAATCTAAGTTCACTGTCATTTAAAAAAAAAAAAATTCCCACTGCTGAAAACATCAAAGCTACTCGTAAAATTAAACTGAAATGTGTGCAGCTGATGATGATAGGAAACTGTATACAGAGCTATACAACAGGAGGCAATCTGATCATCAGAAGAGGCCCCCCGTCGAACAAATGTTTCGGCCCTTTACTCCTCTACACTCTAAGGGGGGGCGGGCCTACTTGGGTCATGACTCCCAAGTGTCTCAGCCTCCTGTTGTCTTGTATCGAAAATGAACCCATTTCACTTTGGTAGCAACTTTAAATTCCACAAATCCGCCAGCCATGGAGGCAACTGTGAAAGTAACCAAAGAGAAGGCAAATTATTCCGTTTGTTCCGCTGCACACCACGACTAGGGACAGACACTGACACACACCTGCACGAAGCCGACGAGGCTAGCCACTGCACGCTAGCAATTATAATTCTGTGCCCAACACCTCTTATAATATACGCCGCATGTTGCCTGTCAGTCACAGCCCTTTCACCAGCACAACGAAAAACTCAACGTATTGTGGACTAAGATAAATTCCTGATGTTTACTGTCTCGAGTTCCATAGCCCATTGCGGTTGTTCCACAGCCAGCATGATGCCTTTTCCGCAGTTTCACTAAGCCTCTTCAGTGCCCTTGTTCTCGACTGTCCCCTCAGCCCCAACAGTTTCAATAAATCATACACTGATGCAGCCACGAGCCCTCTTGCACCCACCTCAACAGCCATGCCCCTTGCAGTGAACCCATTGTGTCTCAGATCTCAGCCAGATCACTATACTTGGCCGCTTTGAACAAATGTTGGGAGCTGCTGTAGCATAGTGGTTAGTGCACTGGCTTCCTAGCTCAGTGGTCTAAGGTTCAATCCCCAGAAGAGGTGGGATTTTTTTAGGCCGCAAACGGCTCCTGGGTCGACCCAGCCCCAACTGGGTACCAGAGTAACTCTGGGAAGGTTAAGGTGGCCGGCGTGATGTTGACCACGTCACCCCTAGTGTGCCGATGGTCAAGAAAATATGGGCCTAACACCATATTCCCAATATGCCTCAATGGGCGTGTAACAGGATCCTTTACCTTTTTTTGAACAAATGTTGCTCTTCCAATCTGGATTCAAATGGCACGGTCAGTTCAATCAATATAATCTGGTGCGATGATGAAGAATGCAGCACTATATCCGGTCGTCTTCTAGATTTCCTGATACTCTCTGGATATGCCCCTCATCCAGGTAGGTCTACCGCCATCTCCCAGTCATTTGCACATTCAAGGAGAGATGGTACACTGCTACCTGATTTACTTGGTTTTGGGTGTGCTGACTTTCCTGCTCTCAGAAAGTATGTGTTTGCGGTGTTTGGCCTGACATTGCTATTCGCCTTCATCTATGCCAGATCTATTGTCGGAGCCAGCTCATTTAGCACTTTGTTGTGGCGCCATGTGTATCGCTCTTGCCCTAATGACACCTTGCAAGCTGAGAGCACATGTTCAAGTGTCTGCCTCCCATGGCACAGGGGGCACTGCTCATCATCTGACTTTCCCCATCTCACAAGGTTTGTGGCTGATGGCAGGAGGTCATACATTGATCTAACAACGAAGCTGAGTCTAAGAGGTGCCTTATGCCATATATCATTCCATGTCAAGGACTTTTGCAGGGCTCCTTCCCATGTAGTCCATTGGCCTTGTTGGGCCTGCTGCACTGCTTTTTGCAACCTCTTATCATTCTCAGCTCCTTGTATCTCCTAAACTACCATGTCTCTACGCACCCTGCTTGATGCCTTGGACCACCAGCGGATGTCTCCATGACCAAATCCCCGTCTATTCGTTTGTGTGTTTCCGATTACCTCCCTCAGTTTGAGCGACTCTTGGGCAGCATCAACAGCTTCTTCCACTCTCCACTTCCTTCCCGTTTTCAGTGTGGGCTGAATGGACTTAACCACATCATCTGCTGACTCGCGTAGATTCATTGCAAGCCTTGCCTTTCCAACTTTGTACTCTTCAACAACTGACTTGAAAGGAAGCAGAAGTTTTGACTTTTTGCAGTACAGTGCTACATCTGACAGACCTGGTGGTACCCCTAGCCATTTCCTCATGAACTTGTTGACCTTCTGCTCTATAGCTTCCACTGTACTTGTGCTTATTTCATATATAAGCAGGGGCCACAGCCACGTAGGTATCAACATGAACTGGAGGTACCACAGTTTGAATTTTCCTAGGAGTCTGCTTTGGTCTATGATCTGTAGCCCTCTGCCTGCCATTTCTATTGTCTGTTGCACTGCCTTCGAGTCTTTTAATGAGGCATCATACACCCTGCCAAGACTTTTAACAGGTTCCTCAATGACAGTAGGGATTCTTTGGTTAGAAACCATGAATATGACCTCTGCTATCTTCCCTTTCCTGACTGATAGGCTTCTCGACTTCTTGGGTTTGAAGCTCATTCTGCACCAGCTGACTAGTTCATCCAGGCGTGCTAACATCCTCCGGGCCTGATGTTCATCTGATGTCAGAATTGTTGTCATCCATGAATGCTTTGAGCGGTGGCACGTGACACATTCCACCGAGCTTTGAACCTATAGCCATTCCTTTAGCCGCATTGAGGATTACCTGCATAGCCATAACGAATAGTATCGGAGAGATGGTACATCCCATCGCAATTCCAACTTCAAGGCCAATCTACTTCGTTGTGTACTCTCTGGTTGAAAATCTGACAGAAAACCCTGCGAAATACAGCTTCAGCATTGCTGCAATCTCTTGTGGAACATGATACATTTCTAGGGCCTGCCACAACATCTGGTGTGGAGCGGATCCATAGGCATTTGCTAGATCCAACCAGATTACATGGAGGTTTGTTCTATCAGACTTTGCCTTTTGAATTGCTTCGCAGATCATTGTGGCATGCTCTAGACATCCTGGTGTACCTGGGATACCTCCTTTCTGAATGGTAGTGTCAATGTACCCATTTGCCAGGAGGTATGTAGTGAGCCTTTTCGCCATCACTGAGAAGAATATCTTCCCTTCCACATTAAGTAGTGAGATTGGCCTGAACAGACTGATGTCTGTGGAATTTTGATCCTTCGGGATGTAGACTCCGTTCGCCTTTCTCCATTCCTTGCTTACAAGTTGGGTTTTCCACGCATTCTTCAGTATACGGAGCAGTCGTTTGAGCACCTCAGGGCATCTCTTATACACAACATATGGAACACCATTAGGACCTGGAGCTGACTTGCATCGAGCTTTCTGGACAATGCTTTCTACCTCCTGCATCGTTGGGGGCTTGGTGTTAAATTCAGCTCCTGGCTTACCCGGCCATTTAAGGCCTGCCATGCTACTGAGCGGCTCATCTTTGCGACCATCTGAATATGTCATTCTAAGGTGGTCTTCCAGGTCTTCTTTCTTGATGTTTAGCGTACCCGACCGTGGCTGCTCAAACAGTTCTTTAGCAAACTTGAAGGGTTCCCTGAAGAATCTTTCCCTATCCCTTCGAGTCTTCGTTCTCTTCCTGCACAACCTTTCTGCTCTACAAAGGGCATTATGTTGGCCTTTAAGGTGCTCCCAAACCTGTCGTAACCCTTCCTTCTCTGTGGCAACTGCGTTCTTGAACAGTTTTCGGGCATGCTTCTTCTGTTTCCTGATTTCCTCTATTTTAATTTGTCTTCTACTTTTTCATGGTGGGTTACCTTCCCTTGCCTCCCTGACTCCGAACACTTTGCGACAGTGAAGATATGTCGCCGAAGATTTCCAGCTTCTTCTCCAATGTTATCTGCTTCAGGTTGTTTCAAACTCTTTTGCCAAGGCTTCGTCCAGCTGTTCCCAAAGCCCTTTTGCACTGGCAGGTGGAAACTTGATTGCATCTCTCTTCCCGTCCAAGAAGTGTGTGAGATCATCATCAGGCAGATCAACTTGAATGTACTCAGCACTGTGGATTGACTCCTGGCTGCGTTCTTCTAACGTCTTACCTGTCGAGACAGAGCGCTGTTGATCTCCCCGTGATGAGCTCCCACACCCCTTTTTCATTCTGTGGATTTTCATTCCTCTCTGAGTAGATAATTTCCTACCACAGGCACATGGAAATTCCAGCCGTTGTTCAGAGCTCGAAGTCCGTGTATCGGGTCTGGTCGATTCCAATGAGGCGCCTGTGGATTCATCATTCTCCCCCCCTTTCGGTGAATCCTGGGGGCATCTATCATTTTTGGGTTCTGTAGCAATTGAATACAGCTTACGGGGTGCTAACCCGGTCAGCCGGTTTCTAGTCTTTCCCAGTGTCATCTGTCTTTCCAGAAGTCCATCGGTCTTTTCCCGATTGTCACTGGTTTGACCATGCAACTATGATAGGAAACTCTATACAGAGCTATACAGCAGGAGGCAATCTGATCATCAGAAGTAGTCCCCCCGTCGAACAAGTGTTTCGGCCCTTTACTCCTCTACACTCTAAGGGGGGCGGGCCCACTTGGGTCTTGACTCCCAAGTGTCTCAGCCTCCTGTTGTCTTGTATCAAAAATGAACCCATTTCACTTTGGTAGCAACTTTAAATTCCACAACTCTGCCAGCCGTGAATGAATAAGATGAGATCATGTAGTGTGGACAAATCAAGTTCGTAATTTACAGAAACTTTAAAAGGTGAGCTAAGATTGTGAAATGCTGATGTCTTTTTTGTTTTAGCTTGGTCGACCAGGTAATCTTACCACTGGCTACAGGTCTTTTCGACATGTCCATGACCGCATCAAACGGCCTAGAGACCAGAGCCGGTTCTTTGATCAATTTGAGGTAAGCAAATTTGTGTTTGCATGTAATATAAAATTATATAAATTACATTCATATGAATGGGACACAGTAATTGTATGATTTTAATGGAAGTAGAGTTGGACAATAACATAAGAAGATGTTGAATGGTGTAACAACAAGGCATACTGCAACTCAACAATAAAGCTGAAAGTGTACACCAGGTTGTGAAGGTGTATGATTCATCATCATCTTACCCCACTGTCCTTATGAAGTAAAGAGCTATCACCATAGCTAGTTCCCTTGCAGGAGGCCTGCATCAAGCATTCAAATGCTGCTGCAGTGGTGGTCTCTGCAACAATTTGCTTTACATGATGAGGTTGGCAGTTCTTGCGCAACCTCATATTAGTCACCTTGTACAACATGCAGGGTACAACTGTCTTATTCTTTCTTTGTCTCTTCAGAGACCCCTGGTAACTACTACACTGGGTAACTACACTGGGTAACTACACTGGGTAACTACACTGGGTAACAGGCATAATTATTGGAGAAAAAAGCTTGAAGCATCTAAAATAACCTTTTGCAGTACTCCTCGATTGGATGGATTTGGCATTTCACAGAGCAGAAACAAGTGGAATTTTTATAGGACATAAGCAAGAAAATAAAAACACAAACATTTTGCATTGATTGGTAAAACCTACAGAAAGGTAAGATAAATATAACATTTGATCAGATTTACTTGATTTGAGCTGATCTTGTTTATCGAGTTCATAGGGTTCAAAAATGTCTGTCTAAATAGAATCAGACATTCTTTTGCTAAAGCAGTAATGCCATTTATCTGATGAGCAAAACCAGATTACTGGTTTTTGCCTCATGTTGGCAGTGTCACCAAAATTGAGTAACAGCAGGTCATTGAAACTTTTTGAGGAGAAAATATTCCCTTTGATAGTGAATCTGGCCGGCAGGATTGTTGAGAGGTATTAGTCATGTACCATTTGTTATTGATTGATCTTTATTTTTTGTTGATTCGGTATGACATATAGCTATAATAGTTTAAAATTAAAGAAGTAATCTTTAATCAGTATGACATGTTATCACAGTATTGTAAAATTAAAGACAAAATCTTTCTTTTTGTTTATTCGGTATAACACGTAGCCATTTTCTTTTTCTTTGGTCCTTGGTCACTCACTTACTGATGAAGCAGTTAGTGACCATCACACCTGGTGGCTTCTAGTTGGGCAGCAACAAAGTGGTCATATTTATTTGTCTACCTACCTCTACCTTGAAGTGGTCAGACAGCCTGGATTGTATATAGGCATCTTGTGCTCTTGCCAGGTTCATCAATAGGGGAACTTTAATGTGCATAGTGTCTGCAAGACAGTACCATAGAGCACTTCCTTCTAAAATTAAAAAAAATTATGAACAACTAACGATTCTACTGTTAGAATATTTACAAGTATGCCACTTTCACTTTCCTGTAGGAGAAACCATTAATAGAGCAAAACAGTATATACTAAAAACTAATACATGACGGGTAGTAACAGTATAATAGAAATATAAATATCTAATAATCTACATTGAAATCAACTTTTAATTTTTTAGAAGAAAATTATGAGAAACTTAAATAAAGCAAAAGTAAATAAAGGACAGAATCTCAAAGGTGATACAAAATAATAATTTATATCATCTGAAATTTCTAATAAAAACGTGATATTGAATAGAATCTACAGGTCCTTGCTCACATGTGCATAAATAAAAAATTTATTTATTTTAACCCTTTTCAGGCCAATTCGCCTAAAAGCGCCCGTATTTTATCTTTTATTGTATCGGCTGATTTACCTAAAAGCGCCCAGCAACAGGTTGCTTATTTCGTTGCTAAGTGACAATGGAAGTCTCGTGCGTATGAGATTTTGCGAGTTTCCAGTTGATTGAGGCCATTTCGAAGTTTGTTTTGATATTGATCGCATTTTTCAATGTGGACTATGACCCAGTTATCAATGATAGGGAAGGTGGGAAAATCGATGCAGAAACTAGTAGAATTTTAGACAATGGACATAGAGCCATATTTACTTGTATGGAATTATTCCAGATGTATGAGCTCCTAGGGCGTAAACATAATTTGTCTGATGAGCAGCGGCGTATTATTTGTTTCTTCTTATTTATACCAGAAGGTGGACTTATGAATAAACCAACAGAGCTGAAATGGGTTGGTTATGTTGTTTCAGTGTACGTGTAATTAAAACAACATCCAACAAGCATGAACTGTCAAACTCTTGAGCAGAAAAAACAAAAAAACATTGTGTTCAATGCTGTAAGAATTAAGGAAAAACTGATACTTGTAGAGTTCTAGAGACAGTTTATTGCTGTAAATTTTGTTTTCATCATTTAGTGTAATTTTTTTTATATTCACAGTTTCATGAAAAACTGTTAATAATGTATATATAAGCTTTCCAGCGCAAGACTATCATAAAGTAATTTTTTGGTTTTGACATTTTTTAAACTGTGAAAAACATTAAAATGTGACATTAAATGGTACAGATATTAAAGTATGTCCATTTTACTGTACAAATAAATGTGCTTTTATGTTATTTGAACTAATATTAGTGTGTAAATAATTTTTTAAACATAAGAAATAGTTAAGAAAAAGAGTTATGTCCCTTCGCATGGCCGTTGGGGTGTGACGCTTCTGGGTTTTGATTCCGAATCCCAGTAACTGTTGCAAAAGGAAAGCATTCTAATCACTTAGGCACTTTGACATTCGTTAAAGTAATATGATGTTTAAATTAATACATTTTAAAAAAGTAATATGGTATTGCACCTGTGCGTTACTGGTACCCAAAAGAGAAGAGCGAGAATAGTAACACTTTGACCTACCAAGCATGTCATAAAAGGCAGTTTAGGATGGTTGGGCATCCTGTAGAAGCTTTAAGGGACAATAAACTTCAACAAAACTAAGGTCAACTACAGAAAATAATTAAAATCCAAAACAAAAGAATGCCCTTTGGTTAGGAAACCCAGAGAAAACCAAAAGGAGTCGGCAGATTAGGCACCTGGATTGTTTGTATATTGAATGAACAAGAGAAAACAGCACAGGTAGCAGGCAAAATGAGGACTATATGATCAATATCTTGGTAATGCGCAAAATAGCGTGGTAGGAGGTAGAAAGGAGGAAAGCGCACACCACGGTGAGGGAGTGGCTTATTGTATGATGTATTTTAATTATTCTTGTTCTAGTTTTAATTACATTTTAAAAATATAGTTTCATCCATTTATTTATGAAATAATTCTATATTCAGTTAACCTTTCTGTTATAGTTTTAATTATACTGTTTATGGAGTTTCAGCTATCCTTTAACGCTTTCAGAAAACCAGACGGGTGGACAAAGAAACAGGAGTCTCAACAGTCAAGTACAAGGTTGATAGTGTGAGTGAACTGGTAATAGGTGGAGCACCTGTTACTGTTATCAGTGTGTCTTTGGAGTGTGACCTCAACCTCACGCCCTGGTGTCTTCAGACAGATGATCATGCATGGTACAACAGGACACTAATGCAAAAGCAGAAATTTCATCCACAGGAATCAAACCTGCAACCTCCTCCACAACCCCAGGGCCAGTTTGACACTTAGAAAAACATGGACACTTAGAGATTAAGTATTATGAAGATCACTAAAAATTATGTTTTAGGCATAATGTGTTCTATATCTGCTAGAAAAACCTGATACATTTTATTTTCCTGCCAGCAAGTAACTTGTCAAGGAATAATGACAAAGAATTATAGAGTTCCATTTCTGTCTTATATTCTGAGGATGACACTATTGCTCCTGAATTCAGTTTCTTCCTTTCCATTTCCTTCCACTGAGCAAATAAGCCTATCAACGCACACAAACTCTTGCGAGTTATCAGTCAATACCCTTTAGCTCCCCAAGGAGCATAGGCCTTCAACAAAAACATGCCAAGTTCTCTCCACTTGGAAACTATAATTAACAAAAACATACTTATAAAATCTAAAGACAGATAGCTGATTAAAAAAAAAAATTGTAACTCTGCCTGGAATCGAATACAGGACATTGGCTTGGAAGGTAGTCATTCTAACTGCTAAACCCTTGATTCACCTTAGTATATGTAGTTATTTAAAATCTTAACTATGTTAATATATACACCATGCCTTGCTTGGAGGCATATCTGGAGTCATCCTTAAATGACCACCAGCTGTGCACAATGCTTCAGTATGTAGATTTGGGTGTGAACCTCTGCCTGTGAGGCTAATTACACCTCCATTGACTTTTAAAATTATCCACACACTCCCACATGTTCCTCCTGTGGTGAAACATGTTGAGAACCCAGCATTGCACACTAGAGTTGGAGGAGTCACTTGAGCCCCAGACGTCACTCTGGCATTTACCTGGTTGCCTGCATGCAGGAGGGTCTTACTATGGACCACATGATAGGCAGGGAGAGCTGAAAAGTGGCTGTGTGTAGGACATGACAATTCCTTGGGAGAGCTTAGAACCAGAGCACATTATTTTAGCTCTGCATATTTGGAGAGCCCCCTTGGATGGTGAGGAATGCACAGTGTACCATACGCTTCTTCCTCTTAGCTTGGGACCAGATGTGATGATCCTTTAAATGCAAGCCAAGTTGGAGAAACTGGAGCTCATGGCTTCAGCTCCACATGTTTCGGAATGGCAGAAAAGCCACAGGAGAAGCCTAGAGTTACAGTGTAGATAATACCAAAGACTCTTCCACTAGGTATTGGCTGCAAAAGAACGAAAAGCTCAGCCGCGCTAGTTAAACAATAACACCATGCCTAATAGAAATGAACAAAATGAATGTATTCTTAGAGTCACAATATAGCAGTAATCAAAATAGTTGTTTAAAAAATGACCACTGCTTCCTTCAAACACTTGCAAGTGGACATCTGAGTGTGTTTGAAGAAAAAGGAGAATAATCACAGCTGCGTTCTGGTTTTGTAATTATTTACCCTCGCTTGAATTTAGATTTTTAAATGATTACCTCAGTCACTATAGCGTTAGTTCATTAGCTGACATAAATGTAAATATGTAAACGTAGTACATATTTCCACAAACAGTAGTACTTGACGAACACATTTTGATTTTGTATCTTGAACATTTTTGTATTGCAAATGTGGTACATGGCTTCTGAGGCACATGCAGACAAGTTTGGAGATTTTTCAGGCCATGGGAAAGCACCTATATAATAAATTATGTGTTTAGGAAATAGTTGGTGTAGAAGTCTAATTGGTGCATTTGGTATCTGTGCTACATCTATTCTTTTACTACCATAGCTGTCCACAATTGTATCTGAAGCAATGTATCTTAGGAATTACAAAATTGTGAAGCGGATCAGTGTATCATGATGGTGTCACAATTATTTAAGCACCATCCTTGCCCTGGATGTAATGAAGAACGTGTACTGGCAACAAACAGCAGCTTTGAAAATTTACAACCAGATTGTACATTTCCTGCAGATAAAATGGGGAGTAAGGTGAAGATTTATGCTAGCGCCTGGTCTGTTCTTTCTGCACATTCAGAATTCCTAGACATTATTTGCAGAATCTTCGTCAGTATTATAAACAATTAACTCTTGGACTATCATTGTTCTGTAAGGGTGAAGACTTAAAATTTGCACGCAGAGTAATAATGTTTGACAGCTGGAGAGCTCAAGAATGATGTTTGGTGGAGTGCCAAGGACTTTGCAGAAAAACATTCTGTATGTGATCTTCCTGATGGTTGTTTTTTTCACCACCGTTGCTGTTTTATGACAGTTTGTAACTCTCGCCTTACTGTATTTCTGGACAGTACACTGTAATGAATGTTAAACTGACGTCATAACAGAAGTGTTATCGTTACTGGCTCATTGTTTTTAAAATAAGCCTCAGCTGCAAAAGTGTGATGCATAGCTGACAAAGTGCTCTTGTTTTGCCAGTATTTTAAGGCAAGTGCACCAAATATCCCATGTTAACTTTCTGTGTAAGGCTTGTATAAAATGAATAAGGTTTTTCCAGTGTACCCTAAGCATTATAATTTGCTGATATTTTTTGTAAATACTTGACACTGTACATTATAACCTGTGGATATTTTCTGGAAATGACTTGACTCTGTACATTACAACCTGCTGACATTTCCTGGAAATGACTTGAAGTATGTGCATTATAGTTTGTTGACATGTTTTGGAAATAACTCAACTTAATCCCTTTGTCTACTGACAGAGAATAGGATCAGTGCAACATTGTTTCAGTGTATTATATTTCTTCTGTCTTCTTCCCCTTATTCCACAATTTTTATGTCCTCTTCTGCTAATTTTCTCCATGAAGTCCCTTATTACTCCACTCTCCTTTGTCCTTCTGGGTTCCACTTGAGACTTGCCTGACTTTGTTTTCCTGGGAGCAAGATTTGTCCTTTTCAACTTACTTTTCTATATTTGTATTTGAAATGTTATTGGTTTGTTCTGGTCCAAAGATCACCTTTACCTATTCTGTCTGGCCTACAGACTTTATGGATTTGTTGAGACACTTTTGAGATGTGTTTCTTGTTAGAAAATGCTCACAAAGATGAAAAGAAAAAACATGATCACAACTGTTAGATGAGTCGAAAATTATTTAAAAAACCCTCCATGTATTATTATAAATTTGTGTATCTCATCTTTTTCTTTCTCACTTTTCCTTATGTGTGTCTGTTTCATTTTATTTTCAATGTTGTCAGTCCAATATTGGCTTGAAAAGTTTTATCTAGAGTGATGAACATTTACAGTGGAACAGGTTTGCTAGTTTTCATAAGTTCTGGAAGTTTTATACACCTGTTCACTAATTTTACTGGTTGTAGTAGGTTATGAAGACAGTAGACTGCCAGTTATCTGATATCCTCAGGACGTGGAGCATGTAGGAAGATCAATTTACCAATAGACCAATGCTCTTTAAAAACCTTATAAACTTGAAATTAACAATATATTTTTCTTTACAAACATGGAGTTTCTGGGGGAGGGGGGGTCTTTGGAGAGACTGATAAAAAATAGGGTTACTTCATCCTCAGATATATCGCACAAGGGAACTAATGTGATGTGCGTGATGCTAGCAACCTCATCATGTAAATCAGATTGCCACAGAAACTACAGCTGCAAGGGCGTGGGAATGCTTAGTGCAGGCTACCTGTGCCACAGAAACTACAGCTGCAAGGGCATGGGGATGCTTAGTGCAGGCTTCCTGTGCCACATAAACTACAGCTGCAAGGGCATGGGGATGCTTAGTGCAGGCTTCCTGTGCCACAGAAACTACAGCTGCAAAGGCGTGGGGATGCTTAGTGCAGGCTTCCTGTGCCACAGAAACTACAGCTGCAAGGGCGTGGGAATGCTTAGTGCAGGCTTCCTGTGCCACAGAAACTACAGCTGCAAGGGCGTGGGAATGCTTAGTGCAGGCTTCCTGTGCCACAGAAACTACAGCTGCAAGGGCGTGGGAATGCTTAGTGCAGGCTTCCTGTGCCACAGAAACTACAGCTGCAAGGGCGTGGGGATGCTTAGTGCAGGCTACCTGTGCCACAGAAACTACAGTTGCAAGGGCGTGGGGATGCTTAGTGCAGGTTTCCTGTGCCACAGAAACTACAGCTGCAAGGGCATGGGAATGCTTAGTGCAGGCTTCCTGTGCCACAGAAACTACAGCTGCAAGGGCGTGGGAATGCTTAGTGCAGGCTTCCTGCAAGGAGACTATCTGTAGTAGTGGCTCTTTACTCCATGACATAAATGAAAATCACAGAAGTCACGTGACAGCCAACAACAGTTTCCATTAATGAAAATTTGAAGATAACTGGTTGTCAGATAATTGACAGTCGACTATACTTACTGTGCAATACATTGCTAATTTTAATAATTTTGGGCAACAACTGTATTTTAGTATATGAAATATAACATGTTGTACTAAATATGTGAGTTGTACACACAATGTAATCTATTGAAATGTACTGTGTTACAGACACTGGTGTAACTAGGGTGAGGCAGGTTGGGCATGTGGCCTAAGCACCAAATTTGTGGGGGCATTTTTTAATGGTTAAAAAAATGCAAAAATTCCACTTCTCATTTATGACAATGCCATGTATCCCATTTCACATTTATGTGTTGCTGTGTGTATTGTAGGATAGAATCAGGTGATGATGTGCTGCGGAGAAGAGCAACAAAACCAGTTGAGAGTTTGTTTGGAAAGGTGAGGTTGGAGGAAGTGTGTAGTTTCAAGTTCGTATGGTTGCATGTGTCAGCAAAAGGGGTAATAGGCCAGAAGATCATTATAAAAAATGACTCCAATATCTGGAAAAAAGTTGTCTCAACCTTGGAAAGTTTTATAGCACTGATATAGACGGTTTTCAGCTTTATGAAGAAATCCTGGATTTTGAGATGAAACTCCTCAAGTTTATTGTTCAGTATGGAGAAGAAAATGTTTTTCTGAACTTAAGAGTTGCTGTTCAGATAATGCTCACTATTGCCATTTCAGTTTCCAGCTGTGAGCGATCTTTTAGAAAGTTAGAATTGATCGTATCATATTTGAGAGTTTCAGTGGGGCAAGAGAGACTTTCTGCTTTAGCCTTGATCAGCATTGAACGTAAAGAAGCTGAAATAACAAATTTTTATGTCATTGTTGGTTAGCTTGCATCAGCTTAAAGTTAGACAGTTTCATTTTAGTGTAAATTTCTAAATCATTTTTAAATATCTAGTAAAATAAACAGTCACTTCTTTAGTTGTTTTCAGAATTTTGTCTAAATGCCAGGAACACTCTTTTGTATACAAACTGGTAGTTTTTTGCAGTTTCTAAAATGAAATGGCATTGATAAAGTGAGAAATAATTACTTGGTTATTGTTATTAAAATATATTAGCAACAGTATAAGTTTCATATTTTTAACAATAAAAGTACACTTTTTAAAAATTATTTTGTAACCAATATCATTACGAGTAACTAGTTTAAGTGCCTATATAAGAATTCAGCCAGAATTTTAAAGAACATTTTTCAAGGGGCGCTATTTTATTTATTTGCCCTGCATGCCATCAACCCTAGTTATGCCACTGGTTATAGGTTTGCTAGTTGTACAAGTTATGAACACACTGTAAACTGTTAATATTCACTACATAACAGGTTTGCTAGTTGTGAATGTATACTTTGTAACAAGTTAGCAACAGGTTTGCTGTTGTGGTAAGTATGTGAATGTATAATTTGTAATGAGCTAGCATGTTATGTAAGTAAACATTTACTATGTAAAAGTTGTGCTATCTTACAAGTTATGAATTTTTCATCATCGCCCTCCAACTCCTTACGGAGCACAGGCCTTCAGCAAACGTATACCCCTCTTCCTGTCCCGTGCCATCCGCTCAAGGTCTTTCCATGTATTCTTCATCCTATTTATACCTGCCTCCAATTCTCTTCTCCATACGTTCTTTGGTCTCCCTTTTTTTTATTATATAAAGTTTTGCCTCGTTTTGGCGAGGCGCGTCCCGTTCAACCTAGTCGGTTATATTAGGGCGCATGTCCAAACATAAAAGACTCTTAGGTCCGGGTTTAGTAGATATTTTGGTCTCCCTCTATCTCTCTTACCTTGGGGATTCCAGAGAAAGGACTGCCTTGTAATGCTATCAGCATGTTTTCTCAGTGTGTGTCCTATCCATCTCCAGTGTTTTCTTTTATGACTCTTAAATTTGTAATAAATTTGTTTGCTTCAGAAGCATTGATAATGCAACATGTTTGCTAGTTTTTAAGTTACAAACTGTTACAGGTGAGCAAGATGACTTGCTTTATAAGTTACAAAGGTTTACGATGTAGCAGATTGCTTGTGGTCCCCGAGGGTCTGCGAAGAGACAAAGAAAGAATGGAACTACTACATCCTCAGGTATGTCATACAAGGCAACTAATATGAGGTTTGAACAAAAACTACTAGAGATTTTTGTGGATGGATGCTTGCGTGGAATAGAAGGATTTAAGTGGTGCGGCAGGATCGCTGGTGTGGAACTGATGATGGGAGCTAGAGAAGTGCTGGTGGAGTGGGAGATGGGAGGGGGGCGTGCAGGAGATTAATTGGACACACGTTGATGGCATTGCTGGGCAGTCTATATACTTAGGTCCCTAGGGTGAGGGAGGTGGAAGAAGTTCAGGAAACACATGGAGAAGAGAGCTGAAGACAGACGTGTGGGGAATGGGAAAGACATAGAAGGACGTTGGGCTGGTGGCACGGGACAGGAAGACGTGGCATACATTTGATGAAAGCATGTGTTCCTTGGAGAGTTGAAAGGTGAAAAAAAAGAAGAATATGAAGTTTTGCATGATGCTGGCAGCCTCAACATGTAAAACAAATTGTCACAGAAACCACTACTCCATGAACATGTAACTGCTTTGTGCCAACTTCTGGCGGGGCCAGTTGCAGTAGTAGCTCCATTATTCATAAGGAGCGCAACAGAGCATTATGTTGCTTATGAACATTTACTTTGTAATGTGTGTATGTTCTCATGCGCTAGTTTGTAGTCATGTTTGAGAGTGATATAAACTATAACAAGATCAGCATTGCCGTAATGAGCTCATGCCTTCAACAAACTCATCCTAAGTTCTCCTGTCTTTGCCACCAGCTCAGGGTCTTTTGGTTGTGTTCATCATCTCTATCTTCAGTTCTGCCTCTACCAGCCCTATCCTAGGGATTGCAGAACACAGACTGTATTGTTATCCCATCACCAGCATCTTGTCATCTCTTGTTCCACTGGTTCTAGTCACCGCATTAGTGATCTTTTCTTACTATTACAAAAATTAGACCATTCATTTGTTAATTTTCTCTTTATTATATAAGTGTAACGTGTGATTGCTCTCACCTAGTTTTATCTTATTGTCAGATTTGATGCCTTTAGCCTTTCTTGAAGCAGCAGAACAGCACAGGTTCTTCCTCTTGTGAATTAAGTTCAGTGCTGTGCCTGCTAGATAGGATCTGTTACATATATCAGAGAGATTTCAAGTGTACATGACACATCTCCGCAATAAGCAGATGTGTGCATAGAAATCAATAGTAATTTTGTCC
Source organism: Oreohelix idahoensis (assembly GCA_024509875.1). Taxonomy (NCBI): domain Eukaryota; kingdom Metazoa; phylum Mollusca; class Gastropoda; order Stylommatophora; family Oreohelicidae; genus Oreohelix; species Oreohelix idahoensis. Next base: position 208,920 of record JAMPIV010010173.1, read on the forward strand.
ACAGTGTAGAGCATGGCAAATTATATTGCATGAATGTTCTACAAGCAAAAATTTATAAATAAATAAAAAATGAGAAAAGAGGGACAAGAATAAAAATGAAAGAAAAATATAAAAATTACAAGTATGACCTCGTCCTGAAATTAAAAAATAGTGTATAAGTCAACTGTACACAAATCTTCTTGAACTAAAACCATTTAAAGTATAACATTGATAAACCTTAACCTTCTGAATATTACTGACATCTAGGATCACATACACATATCACATACACATTTTCATCAGAGACACAGCATTAAGTATTATCAGGCAGCCTTCTGTAGAATAGGATAACATGTAGGATCAAATTTACAACATCAGTAACATAAAGATCAAATTTGCAGCCTCCCTTGTACTGGGATAACATTAGTAACATCAAGGATCAAATTTACAGCCTCAATTTAAACAGCATCAGTAACACCAAGGATTAAATTTACAGCCTCAGTTTAAACATCAGTAACATCAAAGATTAAATTTTCAGCCTCCCTTATACTAGGATAGCATCAGTAACATCAAGAATCACATTTACAGCCTCAATTTAAACAGCATCATGAACATCAAAAATAAAATTTACAGCCTCAGTTTAAACAGCATCAAGTAACATCAAGAATCACATTTACACCCTCAGTTTAAACAGCACCAGTAACATCAAGAATTACATTTACAGCCTCAATTTAAACAGCATCAGTAAATCAATGATAAAATTTACAGCCTCAGTTTAAACAGCATCAGAAACATCAAGAATCAAATTTACAGTCTCCTTTTAAACAGCATCAATAACATCAAGAATCACATTTACAGCCTCAGTTTAAACAGCATCAGGAACAGCAAGAATTACATTTACAGCCTCAATTTAAACAGCATCAGTAACATCAATAATCGAATTTACAGCCTCAGTTTAAACAGCATCAGTAAATCAATGATACATTTACAGCCTCAGTTTAAACAGCATCAGAAACATCAAGAATCAAATTTACAGTCTCCTTTTAAACAGCATCAATAACATAAGGATACATTTTTAGCCTCCCTTTTACTTAGGATAGCATCAGTACGCTAACATCAAAGATCAAATTTGCAGCCTCTGTTTAAAAAGCATCAGTAACATAAGGATAAAATTTACAGCCTCCTTTAGACTAGGTTGGTATCAGCAGCATCAAGAATCAAATGAGCATGTCTGCCTTCTTAGGTAATGTAATAAACTGTAGTAGCAAATAACACTGATGACACTGCTATAAGAACTCATGAAACCAAACATCACTTATCATCTTGCAGAAATAATTCATAAAAATGCAGAAAGAACTCAGCCATGAGGTACGCGTATGTTGAACAAACAGCAGACACTGATGTATCTAAAACAGAAAATGAAGACCTTGCTATAGAAATACATATTTCTGCACAGAAGCTAAAGAAATGTTTTCGTATGACTGAAAATCTACATCTTTGCTGCAGAAATAACAAAAGCACTAGAAATAATTGCAGATATCTCCACACACACACACATTTTTTTACTGACTCACTGTTTGCAATTAAGGGATGTACATGAATGTATCGGCCAGACATAGCAGAATAAATATTGCAGCATAGTACGTACCTAAATAATTGAACTGCACAGTACTATTAGCATGAATACCTTCACATGTGGGAATAGAAGGAAATGAGATGGCTGACAAGAAGCAAAAAAAAAAAATTTGAAGCAACCCAAACAGCATAAACATAGGATTGGACATGAAGGGGATCAAAAGTATTATAATAAAGGAATGAACAGAGGATTTAAAGAGAAAAAAGCCTGAAAGATAGACATGCACATGAGCTGCTGAAATATCAAATGTGGACATTGCAGATCTTTTCTCTTCTTCTTTGATCCTTAGCCGCCGACCGTCAAAGCAGTCAGTGGCCATCACGCCTAGTGGCGTCTTGTAGGGCAACAACAAATTGATTCCACTTTTCTCGGTCGGTGGCCATCCTTCGTACAGTGCCCCAACTCTGGTTCATTCTTTGCATCTCAGCCTCCACAGTCCTCCGCCAGGTTGTTTTTGGTCGGCCTCTCTTTCGTTTTCCTTCAGGGGTCCAAAGCATAGCTGTTCTTGTGATGGCATCGGGGTCTCTTCTGAGGACATGACCAACCCAACTCCAGCGTCTGCCAGCTATGATGGTGTGCATGTCCTCTTGTAAGCAGATCTTGGTTAGTGATGGTATTTGGCCAAAAGATTCGGTGAATTTTTCTTAGGCATGTTGTGTGAAAAGAGGACAATTTCGACATTTCCTTCTCTGTAACTCTCCAGCATTCCGCACCATAGAAAAGCACACAGCTCTCATATAATCTTAATTGTGTGCTTGTGCTGTATTGAGAGGACTTCCAGATGTTGTTTAGGCTAAAGAAGGCTGTTCTTGCCTTATTCATTCTGATGTTGATGTCTTTGCCTGCCCCGCCGTCTGGTGTTACTACGCTTCCTAGGTATGTGAAGGTATCTGTCTGTACCAATTGCTGATTCCTTACTGATATGGGCTCAGGGTTGCTCACATTGAGCGTCATGACCTCTGACTTCTTTAAATTGATATTCAAGTCCACCTGCTGGCTAAACTTATTAAGTCTATCAGTTTTTTCCTGGATGTGTTGATGTGAATGTGCTAGTAGTGCAATGTCATCTGCATATTCCAGATATTCCAATGTAGAAAATGTTGTCCATCTTATTCCTCTTGGACTGCCCTCTGTTGTCTGGCGCATCACCCAGTCTATGACTGTTAAAAATAGAGTGGTTGATAAGGGGCATCCCTGTCGTACTCCTGTCTTCACCTCAAAGGTTAGGTTGCTCTGCCCAACACTACACGTAAAGTTGGCATAGAGGCTTTTTATGATTGACACTATGCAGCTTGGAATTCCATAAGCCCTCAGTATTTTCCATAAACTGTCCCTATGTATGCTGTCGAAAGCCTTTTCAAAATCAACAAAATTAATGTAAAGCTGTCTTTGCCATTCTGAGCACTGCTTTATAATGTTCCTGAGAGTGAATATATGATCTACACATCTCCTGTTCTTTCTAAATCCTGCTTGTTCTTTCCTCAATTTGTGGTCTACTGCCTTTGAAATTCTCTGTATAATTATCCTGCCTAGTATTTTGCTGGGAACTGAGAGAAGAGTGATTCCTCTCCAGTTATTGCAGTCTGCAAGATCTCCCTTCTTGGGCAATTTGACAATTATTCCTTTGTTCCACACTGATGGTGTTGTCCCCGTTTTCCAGACTTGTGCAAATAGGACATTGCAGATAGAGAGCTCAAAATACCCTGCAGTACAAAAAACTGATTGCAACTAGGAATAATATTGTTTATTATAGATAAACCTTATAGTGCAACATGTCATGAGAAAAATACCTTAACGCAACATTATTAACAAGTAAGAAATATAAATAACAAAGAAAACCACTATTAGAACACCTAAAAGCACAAAACTCGTCATAATCATCGTTAGAAACTGCTAAAAATTTATTTACTCTGTGAGCTAGACAACATTTTAAAATGTTATAATACCAAATCAGGAATTGGCATACAACAATCAATGACTGGCATATAACAGCTACATGAACAAATCACACATTTATGACGTAATATTCACCACACAATTTCAGTGCAAAAAGTAAGTTAAACAAACATACTATTTACTACCGCTTTAAAACAAGTAGACAAATACAAAACATGGGTATTTAAAATAATTTTAATTACAAGAAATGAAATTTGACAAAATATGCAGTCAGTAAACGAAATGCTCCTGCATCAAGTATATAGAGAGACAGAAAATTAAGCGGCAAATCTGTCTACTGAGAACGGAGCCCAGTAAATTACCACCCCACGTCTGCAACAGTAGATGTGGGAATAGGGACGACCACGAGGCAAATGAATAGACAACATTCGCTGACAGCATCCAGGGCGATATACTTTGCTCCAGAACGCTACTTTTAGCTCCCTATGATGCTTCACGAGGCATTTGACCTGGTTAGTAGGGATGGATTCTTCAAAATCCTCCTGAAAATTGGCTGCCCCTCTAAATTGATGGATGTGATAAAGTCATTCCATGAAGACATGAAGGGAGCAGTCCAGTATGCTTGAAGCACATCACAGCCCTTTGACAGACGCAGTGGCGTAAACAAGGCTGCGTCCTGGCGCTGACCCTCTTCGGGATCTTCTTTGCCTTACTCTTGAAACATGCATTCAGAGATGCAACTGAAGGATTATGCCTTCACACTTCATCAGACGGCCGACTGTTTAACATTGCAAGGCTGAAGGAAAAACAAAAATCAGAAGGGTCACTATAAGAGACTTGTTATTCGCTGATGACTCAGCAGTCGTCACTTGAAACCAACAGGAGCTTCAGAGCTTATCGAATCACTTCACCCAAGCATACAAAGGACTTTGGCCTCACAATTAAGTCTAAAGAAAACAAATGTGCTGAGTCAGGATGTGGATGTTGCACCAATTATCACTTTCTATAACTGAATTGACTGTGGTGCACCACTTCACATACCTGGGGTCTACCATCAATGGCAAACTATTTCTGGACACATAAATTGACAGCCGCATTGGCAAAGCTGCAGCTACTTTTGCCCGCCTCATAACGCGTGTTTGGGCAAATTCACAACGAAGACGAAAGCTGCGGTATATAATGCTTGCGTCACCAGCACACTTTTATATGGCAGCAAGACTTGGACAACCAATGCTAAGCAAGAAAGAAGGCTCAATACCTTCCATTTACGGTGTCTATGCCACATCCTCGGCATCTCGTGGAAAGATAAAGTGACAAATATCGAGGTGTTGTCACGTGCTGGCCCTCAAAGCATGTATACACTACGTAGACAGCGTGGACTACGCTGGCTTGGACAATGGTCGCATCCCCAAAGATGTCTTCAAGGGACATCTCGCAGATGGCAAAAGAACAGTTGGGCGACCGCAGCCGAGGTTCAGAGATGTGTACAAGAGAGACATGAGGGCACTGGACATAAATCCAGCAACCTGGGAGGATGAAGCTGCCGATCGCACCAAGTGCGATGCTCTCTACGGCGCTACCTCAGACTGGGCGAGAAGAAGCTCTCACGGCAAGCAGAAAAGAGGAGAAAATGTCGAAGAAATAAGCAGTTGAGAGCGGTCACCTCAGGGGCGCATTCCCACAAGATCAAAAAAGAAAGATGGCTTTTATAGTTGTTTTAGCCATTTGTCTCTATATCGTTTTGTTGCAGTGCTCTCCCTTTTTTAGCAAATTTATCTGCCTCTTCGTTGCCTGGAATGTTGGAGAAGGAGCATAGGCCTTCCAACAAACACATGCCGAGTCCTCCTGTCACGTGCCATCATCTCAAGTACTTTCCACGTTCTCCTTATCGTTTCCAGCTCTCTTCTCCGTGTGCTTGAGTTAATGAGAACAACATCGAGGTCTGGATGAATGGAGAGAAACTAGCATACGAAGAATGCCCGAGATATCTTGGAGTCGAGCTCGACCGTAGACTTACCATGAGACCCCACATAGACAAGCTGATTGAGAAAGCATCCAGGGGCAAAGTCTTTTACAGACAGGGGGTATGATGTGCTGGTGTTGTGGGTAGTGGGTTTCCCCCCTTGCTTCACCCTAGGCCTAGTGAATTCTTGTTCATGAAAGGAGCGACCATTGCGGTGTTAGTCTCTTGGCCTAGCAAAACCTCTCATACCCCAAGATTGTTGTGCGTGGTGAAGAGCCACACCCTCCTCGAGGTAGTCCTGGTAACTGAGGGTGCGAATCCTCAGGCTAAACACAACGGATTTAGAGGAGCAAACCTCGATAATAAAACCGGTGCACTACACCGTACACGCCCTCTGTGGGTGGGAAGGAGCCAGATGGATACTGAACAAGTCTTGGGAGTGGGAACGAGTGTGGACTGCTCCCTGAAGATCGGAACCCATCGTACAGGCACAGAGACTCAGGACTTGACGATCCTATTGCCTTCAACTCTTGGTCACATGCCTAGAGCCTCGGAGAACTCGGCGTAACCAGCAGGCAATTTGGTGGCGGGGAAAGAGCACTGTGAGCCCTACCTTGGCTACGTATCACAAGGAGACGCAGAAACACCCCCTTTATCTCCCCCAGAGCTGGCACAGTACACTTCTGGCTTCTACCCGGGGCGGTAGGAAATCCACATCAAACCTGGCAGAGCAAGTCCTCCATCAGATGCGGCCGATGCTGGGCCCACTGGCGCGTGGACACGTCCCGATCCCCATCGAGACTTGCCCGGGGAGCCCACCCCGGCTCAAAAAAGCAGAGAAGGCCACTCTCCAAATCTCCGATGTCTTGCGGGCAGTGTTAGGATGTGCAAGAACATGGACAGGAAGACTCCACAACTTCCCCACTGAAGACACGCCCACGGCGACCGTTGCCTCAATTGGCTGTGTGTGGTGTACCCGGAAACGGGGCCTCCCAGTACTGAGGCACAGTTAAGTTCCCGATGTCACTTATCGGTGCAGAGTTGAGAGAGATGGCTGAGCATCACAATCCCCCCTGTGTTAAAGCATGATGAGAACCCAGCATTGCACACTGAGCTTGGGGGGATCACTTGGGCACCAGACTTAATACTGGCTCTTGACTGGATGGCCGCATGCAGGAGATTTCTACAATGGAGGGTTGGCAGGTGGTGGGTATCTGGAAGTGGCTCTGTGCAGGACGTGAGGATTCCTTGGGAGAGCCCAGAACCAGAGCACAGCATTGTGCAAGCTCTGCATAGTTGGAGAGCCCCCTGAATGACGGGGAATGCACAGTGTGCTACCCCACCTATCCCCAACTGCTAACTTAGAACCAGAAGTGGGGTCCTCTGTATGCGTGCCAGGCCAGGATAAAATGCCTGGGAAAGAGACTGGAGCTCAGAACTCCCTAACTCAAAGTTGCAGGATGGCAGAAAAGCCATGGGAAAGACAGGGCTATTTTGAAGATAACGCAACCATATATTCACCATACGAGCTCGGACGCCGCCTCGGTAAACAAGGTCCGCGCAGAGCAGTGACACCCCCAGGCTGCTTGCGAATAGTCTACTACTGGGAACATAAACAGATTAGGGATGAGCCCACTCTCCCGTTGAACAGGTGCTAAAGTCATAGATACTGGGCCAGAAGGTGCACCGGAAACCACAGTATCACGCAACTCGCTTTTTTTTTCTATGGAGAGTACACCGTCAAATAAATCTCGTACTGGTGCTCGCCCTGTGGAGCTCCACCAGGCAGGTGCAGTGCCGGGCTCTGAGCCTCGACAGAGCCCACCCTCAGCTACTGGAGGACCCTCTAGACCGTCTTGTGGAGTCAGCAGACGGCGGAGGAGAACTACTGACCAAAACAAAACAGAAAAAGAGAAACCCAGAGTGCCACTTGTCATGATGCACTGGAATGCAGAGGGAGTGAACAGCAAGCAGGCTGGATACAGCAAAAAGACAGAGCTGGAAATCATCTTGTATGAGAAGCAAGTCAGTGTTTGCTGTATCCAAGAGACTCACTTGAAAGCAGATCAAACCTTTAAAATAAGGGGATATCAATGCTTCAGATCCGACAGAAAAGATAGACGAAAAGGAGGAGTACTTACTCTTGTAAGGAATAACATTCCTGCACACGAAAGGAAAACCTACATGGATGGAGCAGAATATCAGCTGTTGCAGATAAAGGTAGACAAGATGGAAATAGAACTCCTGAACTATTACTGTCCGAACAACAAACCCCTGAGTCTCAGCTCTATACAGGTACCAGCCACCAACTTTATAGCAGTTGGAGACTTTAATAGCCACTCCCAGAGCTGGGGCTATAACCATCTGGATCACAGAGGTGAAGAGGTTGAAACTTGGCAAGATGATCACTCCCTAATCCTAGTCAATAATGCCACAGATACTCCTACCTTCTACTCCAGAGGATGGCACACAACTTCAACACCAGATCTTGCCTTCTCCACACCAGATATAGCTGGATCTATTAGTAGAGAAGTAGGAGACCAACTAGGGGGAAGCGACCATCGCCCAATCTTTCTTACTGTCCAGAGTGCAACTCTCAGTACAGGCCCAGCCATTACAAGATGGAACTACAAAAAAAGCCAACTGGGGTTTATTCAGGCATCAGGTGAACACGCTGCTGTCTACCCTCAAGGTACAGAACAGAGACATTAATGAAGTGGTAAAAAACTTCAACAGATGCATACTACAAGCTGCAAAAGAAAACATTCCCAAAGGATGCCGGCATAACTACATACCATACTGGTCCAGCACACTCCAAGAACGTCAGGAAGCTATGGACAGGGCTAGAAAGGACGCAGAGTCTCAGCCTTCACTTGAAACTCACAACAAATGGAAAAAGGCTGTAGCAGAGTTTCAGAGAACAAAGCTAGAAGAAAAACGAAAAAGCTGGAGAACTAAAACGGCATCGCTGAACCTTGAGAAAGACGGCAGGAAACTTTGGAGATTAGTCAAGTCTCTAAATGAAGAGCGTTCCTCACCTAGGCAGACTATCACATTGGATGAAAGTGGCAAACTTTTCAGAGGAAAACAAGCTGCAGACTTGTTTG
>JAMPIV010010173.1:220000-242999 GCA_024509875.1 Oreohelix idahoensis
TGGCTTTTTGGTTGTTAGTCTTTTGTCTGTTTTCTCCATGTATCAGAGCGGCACTTAGCAATACGGACATCAAAACTTCACATTTGAGTTGAAGATTCTTATTTTCGTGTTGGATCCGATTTCTCTTGATCTCCATATATTTCCCAATGCAATGAAAGCTGCTCCTTGGCTCGTTTATGTATTCTACATGATTTTGAAATCACTGTCTGTCCCTCCAACTTTGTCTATGTTGCTGCCAAGATATGTGTACGATTCTACATCTTGTATTGGTGCTTCTTCAAGTTCAACCCTGTTATCATTACCTGCATTTATTCTCATTATTTTTGTCTTTTCCCTGTGTATTTTCAAATCCAATTGCTGTGACCTCTCATCGAGTGTTTTCAATTTGTCCTGCATCTGGTTACGGTTATGGAACAAAAGAGCCAAGTCATCAGCAAAATCCAAATCATCCAACTGCTTAGTCAGAGTCCACTGGATTCCATTTCTGTTGTGTGTTGTTGTTAAAGCTGCTTTATTGGCCATCAATTTGTTAAAGTCCGTTTTAGTGAAAAGGGTTCTTCCTTGTAATGAGGATTCATATTATTTATTCTGTGCCTCATAATTATCATTGTTCTTGATTTGTTTGGCTATCGTGCTGTTGTTGTTTGTTCGCGAATGGTGGTGAATGACTTCAATATAACTGGATGACGCTTACAACTCCGTTTTGGTCGAGTCCACAAAAATCATATAATTTATTACGTATACAGAGTTCATCGAATTCATGGCATAAATATAATACATTCAATCCGTGCAGTCTACAAGTATTACAGTTAAATGCAGTCCTTTAGATTAATATCTGTATCGTCAACACAACTAGGCTGTATATACGAGATGCCGACGAACGGAACATCCGATAGTGATACCTAGAGGTGTGGCGAACGATTAATTAATAATAATAAATTACTCCCTTCTATTCCCAATCCAAGGGAAGATATGCATCAATAAGTTGCTCCTTCAATTGCATTCATTAATAATATGGCCGACCCCTTGGCCTATCTTCAATAAGTTCATCTGCACGACTACAATATAATGGGAGCGTTGAAGAACACGTCTGCATTTGACTGATTCCAAAATATGAAGGGTGAAGAAAGATCGTTGTCATGCGGTAGCATAACAATTCTCTCTTTCCCCTCCCCCCCCCCCCCCCCCCCCCCCCCCCCCCCCCACGTCATGTCTAACCATAGACAACCATAAAAATTCGCGTTCAATAAAAATATCTTGAAGCACAAAATATGTTTTGTTTACAGCCCACCAATATGTAAACGCGTAACTTTAAAATGCTAACATATTGTAGTGGCCAACATAATTAAACATGTAACAGTTGTCGATGTTCTCATAACCCAGTCTATTGCTAGTAAGAAAATAAATGGAGACAAGAGGCATCCCTGTCGCACTCCTGTTCTTATCCCAAACGGTTCTGTAAGTTGTAATTCACGAAGAACTCTGCATGTCATGTCTTCATAGGTTTTGTTTATTGAATTAATGATCTTCAGGGGAACTCCATAATGTCTCTGTAGTGAATTTCTAAATACAATAGCTAAATTAGTATATAACAATATAGGGCATAAAGGCAAAGATAAGAAAGTACGAAGAAATTTCTGCTAGAACGGGTGATTGTCGCCTACGCCTTCAGCTTATTAATTGCTAACGAATAGCCGAACGAAACGGTACCCAATTTTTCAAATTCGTCCTTGACATAACTTTCCTAGTTCTAAGAAATATTTGCCTAAAAATGCAGTGTGCAACGAGGAGGGGGCAAGGAGATAAAAATGCTAATACGTTTCGCATTGATTTTAAACTAAAAGCCAACTATAGCAAGTGGCAAGCCTTGCCTTAGGGGTTTCCCCAATATGATGAAAAAGTTAGAATTGTGGACACTACGGTCATGTAAACATGGTTAGCTCTTATTGGGAATGACATAAGCTCTCGTGGGTAGTTGAAATGAATTTTGAACCAAGCCACATATCCCCTTAAAAATAGTATATTCGTATACCTGAAGACTTGCTGACCAAGAATATGGTGTTAGTTTTATAAATAGTCCCTTAACTAATCAAATAATGATAAAACAATACATAGAGATTGTGATGAATTTACCATGATACAACGTTAAAATATCTCCAAAATTAACGATAAAATGTAGGGATAAAAATAATGCGTAAGATACTAGGAGACATGCTCGCCCATGCCAGCCTTTCCCACCGCCATTTAAAACTAACGAGTTAGACGTGCAGACGAAACGTTTACCCTTTGTAGACGGGAGAGAACGGAGGACACCAAAAGGAAAAATATGACTGAACACGTGTTTGAAGATCGCAAGGCTAAAAGACGCAATTGGTAGTAAAAGAAAAAAATTCACGTCACAAGTTGACAGAGGGTAAGGAAATGGACAAAAAACGACTTTAGCTCGTGTCAGAAACAGTCATTTCTTGGACTTTTACGATACTTGATTGTTATTTGAATGCCGCGGCAAAACACATGAGAGAAGGTTCTCGAACAAATTTCAAAAACTAAACTTGAGAAAAAATATGTTTTTTCTTAATAATAGAGTTATGAAAATAAAACCTAGCTAGTTTGATAGCCCATCTTGAGCAGAGAAATAATATGCTTTCAATTATACAGACGGATAGATAATAAGGAAGATATTGACAAAAGACTGTATTGTTCATATCAGACGAGCGACTGCACTGTTAAACAATGTCACTAAAGTTTCAAAAATTTTGGCCTTGAGCATGCAAACGTAAAAATCGAGCTGTAATTAAAGAGAGGGGAAATGGTGGAGAATTGTAGCTAAAAATAACTTCGGAGGCAGAAGTGTGTAGGGTACTAAATGGGAGGGGTCCAAGAACCAAGCGTGGTTTTTGTATGAAAAACAAGTAGAGACAGACGGACCAACAGACAGTAATACATACTTGACTGAGAGCTGACTGAAATTTGACTTTGGTTGTAAAATTTGAAAGTTAGGGGGGAAGTCGGCGATTGGTCAACGTATTTTATAGTAGCGGGACAGAGAGGTGAAATTTTGCCATTTGACATAAGTCAGTTCAGAGACGCAGTTTAAATTAATAGTGGTGTTGATTCCAGAAGAATACAAATATATAGTGGGACGCCATCATACAGCCAGCAGCTCAGCTGAGTTTAGCTAGCAATTTATTTAACTGTTTTCTCAATTCTGAATTCTGAATTGTGAGTTTCTATTTGGCACCGAAGTGGTGTTAAATGCTGTTATAAGACTACACAAGAGTGTGCCTGTGCAGACTAAGATTGGTGTCAGTGAAGTCTAACGTTGTACTCCAGATTCGGAGAGGAGTGGGCCACCAGATTCCAGCACCAGAACTACTCAGTCAAGATACGTGAGCGTCTGGCCTGCTGGACATTCACCAACTAATTTACTAACTAACTCACCAACTATATTACCATCAACTAGAACATACCATTTTGGGAAATAAAACTTGTATTCCTCCCATTAGTAAATGGACAATGTTTTGGTAGTCACAGAGTGGGAGTGATGACACCACCCCAACAGCATATCTAGTAATAAGTTCTCCTGGGACTATCTTAATATAATTATTATTAACCAGTCATTTGAAATAATTAGGTACACATTTTCCATTTTATTATGTCATATGATTATGCATTCCATTTATAATTCCATAATATTTCATATGTTCTGACCAACAAACATTTGGTTCAGAACAAATAAATTTATCAAAAGATTTAAAATTTTAAAACTAAAACAGCCTGAGTTAGTTCAGTGTGTTATAAATTTTATTATTATTATTAGGCTTATTAAATATCTGTGTGTGTGTGGGTAATCTACTACAACACATTACATTTCAGTACCCAAGACTTTTTTAACGTAGCTACATTCATTAGTAAAAAAAAGATATGTTTGAGGTCGTAAGTGGTAGTAAGAAGGGCCTTCTGTAATTCGCATCAACATTTATCTCAGGAGCCTTCACAGCTGACCTCATTCATTACACTAGGTAACATCTCAACCATACAATACCATCAAATCCACTACATATATTGGGGTCTTGTCCAGGGATATTTAGATAATCATAAATATTAGAATCTCCTAGTGGGGACAAATTGTAAAAATAAAAAGTGTCCCTTAAAATTGAAAGTGAAAATAAAAGTTGGTGAATCTTCACAGCCAGTGGTAATTAATTAATTAATTGGTTAATTAGAATTACCTTAGTCAATAGTTAATTAGAATTACTTTAGTTATTGATTAGTTAGAATTTTACCTTGATCATTGTTATTTTGAGTGATGGCTGAGCTGGCAAAGTTCAGATCAGCTGCTGTGCTAACGGCGAAGGAAATGGGAATGGATGGTCAGGTTTTAATTCAGTATGTAACTGCTGAATGTGACAAGTATATTGAAAGGGAAGATAGGAGGGTAGCTGAAGAGAAGAGGTTACAAATTGAGGCTGATAAAGAACTTAAGAGGCTGCAGATTGAGGCTGACAAAGAGGCTAAAGCATTAGAGGCAGAAGAAAAAACGACAGCAAAGGGAGGCAGAAGAAAAAAGATTGACTGCCGAAAGGGAGGCAGAAGATAAGGAAGGGAAGTAGAAGAAAAAAATTGACTGCCGAAAGGGAGGCAGAAGATAGAAGGTTGCAAAGGGAGGCAGAAGATAAGAAAAGGGAGGCAGAAGATAGAAGGTTGCAAAGGGAGCATGAATTACGACTAAGGGAGCTGGAATTACAAGGCCATGCTCCTGAAAATGGTGCCAGCCCTTTTGCCTCAGATGCTGCAGCTAGTCAGGGAGTCTCAAACTCGGCTATGGGGTTTCATTTAGACCATTTTGTTGAGAAAGACGATGACATCGAGGGGTACCTCAGTCGTTTTGAGTTATTAGCTACTACATATGGGTTAGAGAGAGAGAGAGAGAGGTGGAGTTTAAAGCTATCACAGGGATTGAGAGGTACTTCTTATGAAGTTTTCGCAAAAATGAACAGAGAAGACCAAGACAATTATGACATGCTAAAGCAGGCTTTGTTATTAAGATACGAAAAAAATGGTGAATTTTACCGTAAGAAATTTAGAAATGCCAAACTGTTGTCTGGGGAGACATACCCCCAATTCTCTGCCAGACTGGAAACCTATTTGGAGAAATGGACTGCTCTGGGGAAGACCCAAGATCTTAAAGAAATGATCATGATAGAGCAATTAAGAGAGTCCATGGCTCCAGACTTGAGAAAATTTCTCATGGAACAAGGTGCAGAGAGGTTGGGGGAGGTTTTAAATGTCGCTGAGAGGTATCAGGCAGCCCAGGCAGAGGTAAGTGGCACTAAAAAGAAGCACATAGAAAATTTTAAAGCTCCACAGCAATTTAATAAATTTGATAACCGAGAACAGGGTAATAAAGGCAGGACAAACTTTGATAGGCCAAGAAATGACTATCGTGACAGAAACTCACAGTTCAATGACCAAAAATATAATGAAAGAAAACCGTTAAACCAAGGAAAAAGATGGTGCAAATGGTGTAAGAAAGACAACCATAACACCGAATTTTGTAGAAGGAAACCTTCAAACATTGCTGCAATGAAGTCGGGGACTCAAAGATTAAAGGTTAATCCTAATGGACAGCAGGAACCTTATCACCCCCCAGTTTGTGAGGATGTTATTTGTAATGGGGTCACCATAATGTGCCTTTATGATACAGGTTTGGATTATGATTCAGTTGTGAAGTCTAGCCTAGTGGACCCAAGTCAGTATACCACAGAAACAGTGGAAATACAAGGGGCGACTAAGGACATACCACTCATGACACTTCCCATCACAAGGATAACGGTGAAAACTCGCTATGTGGAAGGAGAAATCAGAGCAGCAGTGATAGATGAACCAATCTACCCTCTGATATTGGGGTGTAGGTACGTCTTCTTGGGGAATCCCGAGAGACCTGTGATCATGGCGACAGTACAGACCAGGTCACAGAAAAAGGAGGAAGAAGGTGAACCTATAAATGCTCATCCAGAGGAGATGAGGAAGGCGCAGGCTGAGGATAGGACACTCAAGCCATGTTTTAAAAAATTGCCCAAATGCCACACACCTCCAAGCAAGGGAGAATATTTTATGAAGGACAAATTATTATATAGGAAGACAGGAACTAGATCCACTGGTCACGGACAGTTGGTTCTTCCCAAGGTATATAGGGCAAATTTAATAAGGAGCTTACATGTTGGAAAAGATGGTGACCATGAGAAAGTCGGTACCATCTGCCAAAAAGTTGCTCGAAAATACTATTGGCCCGACGTAAATGTCGATATTGAAAACTTTGTAGAAGCATGTGGCGTATTTCATGAGGGAACACCCACAAAGGGAAAATATGTGCAGGACCTAGAAACGCCACGGGGCAAACTTAGGCCTGGAAGGAAAAATAATTATACTCAGGTAGACAAAGTGGAATGGGAGCCCCCTTTTCATACCCAGTCTTCACGTGAATGGATTAACATGACCACTATGCGACGAGTACAAAGAGGAAATTTAACCCAGAATAAGCTGACAATCCCTCGGTCAGACTTATATCAACTGGAGGAAACTAAAAGAGAGCGAAGATCTCTCACAAGCAATCTAAAGTGGGGAGACAACCCCAAGAAGAAAATTGGTAGTGGTGGATGGAAACTGGCAAATGATAATTTGAAACAAGCCAGGAAGAAACATGCAGCATATTTTAATAGGAAGGCAAAGGACCGAGAACTAGCTGTGGGAGAGAAGGTGCTTCTTCTACTACCCGGCAGCCAGAATAAATTACAAATTGGATGGCAAGGTCCATATACGGTTCTAGAGAAGGTGTCTAGAACAAACTATAAAATTGACAAAAAGGGGAAGGAGAAAGTTTATCATGTAAACCTGTTAAAGAAGTATCTGGACAGACCACTCCAGGAAAGCACCCCCTTACTGACCTTGGCTATCGCAACTCAAATGCAAAAGGAACCACTCACCTCACATGAATACCCATTACATCCTTGTGAAACAGCGGCACAAGTAAAAGTCAGTAAGCACCTGACTAAAAATCAGAGGGAGAGAGTTCAACAGGTTCTAGAGGAACATACAGATGTCTTAACAGATAAACCAGGACATACAAATTTGCTACAGTATGACATGAAACTGGTAGACTCAAACCCAATCTGTATGAGAGCCTATTCTATTCCGTTCGCGAAGGAGAAGGCATTGAAGGAAGAAATAGATTATTTGTTGAAGGAGGGGATTATTTCACACAGTGAATCATCTTTTAGCTCCAGTGTAGTTTTGTTGAGGAAACAGTCTGGGGAACACAGACTGTGCATAGATTACAGGAAACTGAATGCTGTCACAGAAGGACAAGTGGATCCATTACCAGACACAAAACAGTTATTTGCCAGATTAAACAAGGCAAAATACTTTTCAAAGGTGGATCTTAGTAAAGGCTATTACCAGATTCCAGTGAAGCCTGAAGTGAGACCTTATTTAGCGTTTAGCACCTCGGAAGGACATTATGAATTCAATATGCTACCATTCGGATTGAAAAATGCTCCGAGTGTATTTTCAAGGATGATGCGCAAATTGTTGGATCCCTTGAATAACCCATGTATCACGAATTTCATGGATGATATTCTCGTCGCCACTGAGAGACATTTGAAGAACACATTAACTCTCTGAAAATGTTATTTGATAGGCTTAGGGAGGCGAACTTAACTGCTAGGCCAACAAAATGTTGTATTGGATGCAAAGAGTTGGAATTCTTGGGACACACTGTATATCAGGGTAACATGACCCCTGACCCCAAGAACTTGGAAAAACTGCAGAGAGCACCTAGACCACAAACAAAAAAGGATGTGCGATCATTCGTGTCGTTATGCGGATTTTACCAAAAATATATCAAAAATTTTAACTCTATTTGTGCTCCTCTGACTGATCTGACTCGCAAGGGACTTCCAGATAAAATTGTTTGGACTGCGCAATGTGAAGTAGCTTTTCAAGAGTTAAAGGATAAACTCACTAGCAAGCCTATTCTCAAATTGCCTGATTTGACACAGGACTTCGTGGTGAGAACAGATGCAAGTAATGTAGGCCTCGGGGCGGCTTTGTTGCAGAGGTCATCTTCACCCGATGGGGAACTGAACCCAGTCGCTTATGCAAGCCGCAAATTGAATAAAGCGGAACAAGGATATTCTACAAGCGAAAAGGAATGTTTAGCGTTAATCTGGGCAATAAAGAAGTTCCAAATCTATCTGTATGGTAGGACTTTTGTGGTCCAGACGGATCATCAGCCCCTGGTATTCTTATCTCAGGCTAAGCATGAAAACGCAAGATTGTTGAGGTGGTCTTTATTATTGCAACCTTATCAGTTTATTATCGAATACATCCCAGGGTCATTGAATGTCGGTGCAGATTTCCTCAGTCGGCACCCCTGTGATCAAAATTAGGGTAGTGGTAGGCGTGCGGAGTAATTTTATCTATGTGTATCACTGGTTTTGGAACTTGTTGTAGTGCATGTTCTCAGGTGGGGAGATGTGTGATGAATTTACCATGATACAACGTTAAAATATCTCCAAAATTAACGATAAAATGTAGGGATAAAAATAATGCGTAAGATACTAGGAGACATGCTCGCCCATGCCAGCCTTTCCCACCGCCATTTAAAACTAACGAGTTAGACGTGCAGACGAAACGTTTACCCTTTGTAGACGGGAGAGAACGGAGGACACCAAAAGGAAAAATATGACTGAACACGTGTTTGAAGATCGCAAGGCTAAAAGACGCAATTGGTAGTAAAAGAAAAAATTCACGTCACAAGTTGACAGAGGGTAAGGAAATGGACAAAAAACGACTTTAGCTCGTGTCAGAAACAGTCATTTCTTGGACTTTTACGATACTTGATTGTTATTTGAATGCCGCGGCAAAACACATGAGAGAAGGTTCTCGAACAAATTTCAAAAACTAAACTTGAGAAAAAATATGTTTTTTCTTAATAATAGAGTTATGAAAATAAAACCTAGCTAGTTTGATAGCCCATCTTGAGCAGAGAAATAATATGCTTTCAATTATACAGACGGATAGATAATAAGGAAGATATTGACAAAAGACTGTATTGTTCATATCAGACGAGCGACTGCACTGTTAAACAATGTCACTAAAGTTTCAAAAATTTTGGCCTTGAGCATGCAAACGTAAAAATCGAGCTGTAATTAAAGAGAGGGGAAATGGTGGAGAATTGTAGCTAAAAATAACTTCGGAGGCAGAAGTGTGTAGGGTACTAAATGGAGGGGTCCAAGAACCAAGCGTGGTTTTTGTATGAAAAACAAGTAGAGACAGACGGACCAACAGACAGTAATACATACTTGACTGAGAGCTGACTGAAATTTGACTTTGGTTGTAAAATTTGAAAGTTAGGGGGGAAGTCGGCGATTGGTCAACGTATTTTATAGTAGCGGGACAGAGAGGTGAAATTTTGCCATTTGACATAAGTCTGTTCAGAGACGCAGTTTAAATTAATAGTGGTGTTGATTCCAGAAGAATACAAATATATAGTGGGACGCCATCATACAGCCAGCAGCTCAGCTGAGTTTTGCTAGCAAATTTAACTGTTCTCAATTCTGAATTGTGAGTTTCTATTTGGCACCGAAGTGGTGTCAAATGCTGTTATAAGACTACACAAGAGTGTGCCTGTGCAGACTAAGATTGGTGTCAGTGAAGTCTAACGTTGTACTCCAGATTCGGAGAGGAGTGGGCCACCAGATTCCAGCACCAGAACTACTCGGTCAAGATACGTGAGCGTCTGGCCTGCTGGACATTCACCAACTAATTTACTAACTAACTCACCAACTATATTACCATCAACTAGAACATACCATTTTGGGAAATAAAACTTGTATTCCTCCCATTAGTAAATGGACAATGTTTTGGTAGTCACAGAGTGGGAGTGATGACACCACCCCAACAGCATATCTAGTAATAAGTTCTCCTGGGACTATCTTAATATAATTATTATTAACCAGTCATTTGAAATAATTAGGTACACATTTTCCATTTTATTATGTCATATGATTATGCATTCCATTTATAATTCCATAATATTTCATATGTTCTGACCAACAAACATTTGGTTCAGAACAAATAAATTTATCAAAAGATTTAAAATTTTAAAACTAAAACAGCCTGAGTTAGTTCAGTGTGTTATAAATTTTATTATTATTATTAGGCTTATTAAATATCTGTGTGTGTGTGGGTAATCTACTACAACACATTACATTTCAGTACCCTAGACTTTTTTAACGTAGCTACATTCATTAGTAAAAAAAGATATGTTTGAGGTCGTAAGTGGTAGTAAGAAGGGCCTTCTGTAATTCGCATCAACATTTATCTCAGGAGCCTTCACAGCTGACCTCATTCATTACACTAGGTAACATCTCAACCATACAATGTCAGGTTTTAATTCAGTATGTAACTGCTGAATGTGACAAGTATATTGAAAGGGAAGATAGGAGGGTAGCTGAAGAGAAGAGGTTACAAATTGAGGCTGATAAAGAACTTAAGAGGCTGCAGATTGAGGCTGACAAAGAGGCTAAAGCATTAGAGGCAGAAGAAAAACGACAGCAAAGGGAGGCAGAAGAAAAAAGATTGACTGCCGAAAGGGAAGCAGAAAATAAAAGGTTGACTGCCGAAAGGGAGGCAGAAGATAGAAGGTTGCAAAGGGAGGCAGAAGATAAGAAAAGGGAGGCAGAAGATAGACGGTTGCAAAGGGAGCATGAATTACGACTAAGGGAGCTGGAATTACAAGGCCATGCTCCTGAAAATGGTGCCAGCCCTTTTGCCTCAGATGCTGCAGCTAGTCAGGGAGTCTCAAACTCGGCTATGGGGTTTCATTTAGACCATTTTGTTGAGAAAGACGATGACATCGAGGGGTACCTCAGTCGTTTTGAGTTATTAGCTACTACATATGGGTTAGAGAGAGAGAGAGAGAGAGAGAGAGAGAGAGAGGTGGAGTTTAAAGCTATCACAGGGATTGAGAGGTACTTCTTATGAAGTTTTCGCAAAAATGAACAGAGAAGACCAAGATAATTATGACATGCTAAAGCAGGCTTTGTTATTAAGATACGAAAAAAATGGTGAATTTTACCGTAAGAAATTTAGAAATGCCAAACTGTTGTCTGGGGAGACATACCCCCAATTCTCTGCCAGACTGGAAACCTATTTGGAGAAATGGACTGCTCTGGGGAAGACCCAAGATCTTAAAGAAATGATCATGATAGAGCAATTAAGAGAGTCCATGGCTCCAGACTTGAGAAAATTTCTCATGGAACAAGGTGCAGAGAGGTTGGGGGAGGTTTTAAATGTCGCTGAGAGGTATCAGGCAGCCCAGGCAGAGGTAAGTGGCACTAAAAAGAAGCACATAGAAAATTTTAAAGCTCCACAGCAATTTAATAAATTTGATAACCGAGAACAGGGTAATAAAGGCAGGACAAACTTTGATAGGCCAAGAAATGACTATCGTGACAGAAACTCACAGTTCAATGACCAAAAATATAATGAAAGAAAACCGTTAAACCAAGGAAAAAGATGGTGCAAATGGTGTAAGAAAGACAACCATAACACCGAATTTTGTAGAAGGAAACCTTCAAACATTGCTGCAATGAAGTCGGGGACTCAAAGATTAAAGGTTAATCCTAATGGACAGCAGGAACCTTATCACCCCCCAGTTTGTGAGGATGTTATTTGTAATGGGGTCACCATAAGGTGCCTTTATGATACAGGTTTGGATTATGATTCAGTTGTGAAGTCTAGCCTAGTGGACCCAAGTCAGTATACCACAGAAACAGTGGAAATACAAGGGGCGACTAAGGACATACCACTCATGACACTTCCCATCGCAAGGATAACGGTGAAAACTCGCTATGTGGAAGGAGAAATCAGAGCAGCAGTGATAGATGAACCAATCTACCCTCTGATATTGGGGTGTAGGTACGTCTTCTTGGGGAATCCCGAGAGACCTGTGATCATGGCGACAGTACAGACCAGGTCACAGAAAAAGGAGGAAGAAGGTGAACCTATAAATGCTCATCCAGAGGAGATGAGGAAGGCGCAGGCTGAGGATAGGACACTCAAGCCATGTTTTAAAAAATTGCCCAAATGCCACACACCTCCAAGCAAGGGAGAATATTTTATGAAGGACAAATTATTATATAGGAAGACAGGAACTAGATCCACTGGTCACGGACAGTTGGTTCTTCCCAAGGTATATAGGGCAAATTTAATAAGGAGCTTACATGTTGGAAAAGATGGTGACCATGAGAAAGTTGGTACCATCTGCCAAAAAGTTGCTCGGAAATACTATTGGCCCGACGTAAATGTCGATATTGAAAACTTTGTAGAAGCATGTGGCGTATTTCATGAGGGAACACCCACAAAGGGAAAATATGTGCAGGACCTAGAAACGCCACGGGGCAAACTTAGGCCTGGAAGGAAAAATAATTATACTCAGGTAGACAAAGTGGAATGGGAGCCCCCTTTTCATACCCAGTCTTCACGTGAATGGATTAACATGACCACTATGCGACGAGTACAAAGAGGAAATTTAACCCAGAATAAGCTGACAATCCCTCGGTCAGACTTATATCAACTGGAGGAAACTAAAAGAGAGCGAAGATCTCTCACAAGATTAAAAGTCCAGATGTAGCTTTATTAAGGACCTGGACAGATGAGAAGGCAGAAGAGACTGTTACCTCATCGTATCAATATGTGAACGAACTGACCACTCGTCTGAAAGCTGGATGGAAACTGGCAAATGATAATTTGAGGCAAGCCAGGAAGAAACATGCAGCATATTTTAATAGGAAGGCAAAGGACCGAGAATTAGCTGTGGGAGAGAAGGTGCTTCTTCTACTACCCGGCAGCCAGAATAAATTACAAATTGGATGGCAAGGCTGATCATTACAAACACAAAGTTCCCCCATAAGCGCATACATGCATACACTAGATGTGAACCAACCAAGAATGAGAAGTCAGTGATCGACTATGCCATTGTTCGGAGAAGCTCATTCAGATATGTCCGAGATGCAAGAGTCTGGAGGGGGCCAGAGATTGGAAGTGATCACTACCTGCTAACAATCAAACGAACAACTGAAAGAGTTGCTCAGCCTAGGAACTGCCCAACATCACGCAAGAAACAAAGTAAACGAACAGGAGAAATGAGCATTAGGACCTACAAGCTGAGAGAGCCAGAAATTAAGACCAGATATCAGGGGCTTATTGCTACAGCAGTGAGCAACACAGAAGAAACGACCTGATGACTTGGAAACCCTCTGGAATAAATTCAAGGATATCATAAAGACAGCTGCTGCAGAAGCATGCGGTGAAGTCCGACTTGGGAACCAGAGAAAGAGGACACCTTGGTGGACAGAGGAAGTCAAAGAGAAAATAAGAGAGAAGAAAATGGCATGGAAACAATACTTAGGAGCTAAAAACACAACAGGACAAATGGAAAAAAATATAGAGAATATGTGACACTCAGAACAGAAGCAAAGAACAAAGTGCTAGCAGCAAAACAGAAGTCCTGGGAAGAATTTGGAGAAAAGCTAGAAAAAAGATGCACAAGAAAACCAGAAATTGTTCTATAAGACCCTAAAGAACATGAGGAAAGAAAAACAATGCCCTCTCAAATTTATAAAGGACAAGCAAGGCAAATTGCTTACTGCCCCGAAGGAAGTAATGGAAAGATGGAAAGAATATTTCTCAGAACTCCTGGATGGTGAGCATGATGAAGCATCAGAAATGATAACCACTGACACAGAAGAGGAAACCAATGATGGTGAAGATGACATAAAGATGGAAGAACTGAGGGCAGCACTAGAGAAAATCAAGATGGGCAAAGCAGCAGGGCATGATGGTATAACACCAGAAATGGTTAAGTACATGGGAGCATCAGGCGACCTATTACTCTTAAAGGTCCTACAGGCAGCATGGTGCAACAAGACCATACCAAAGGATTGGGAGATTGCCATCATAACACCAATTTTCAAAAAGGGTGACAATCGACAATGTGGAACCCATAGAGGCATATCCCTTCTCAGTGTCCCTGGTAAAATCTACTCTAGAATCCTAGAGCAGAGACTCCGACGCCTAGCTGAGCCACAATTGGATGAGGTCCAGTGCGGATTCCGAGCAAACCGAAGTACTCAAGACCTAATCTTCACACTCAGACAGCTGAGTGAAAAGGCCCTTGAGTATAAGAGTGAGATCCATCTTTGTTTCATAGATCTGGAAAAGGCGTTTGACAGGGTCCCCTGGAGCAAACTTTGGGACTGTTTGGCAAGGAAGAATATTCCAGCACCTCTGATTCATGCTATACAGAGCTTCTACAAGTCTTGCAGAAATTATGTGAGGACAGCAAACCATAAGTCAGAAGAGTTCAGGACCACCACTGGTGTAAGACAAGGTGATATCCTATCACCTTACCTCTTCATACTCCTTATGGACGATGTCATCAAGGCATGTAAGGAGAGAACAAGAAAGTATTCAGTGGGGTACTGGAAGATGAGACAGGTCTATATTTCGGAGCTGGCATTTGCTGATGATGTTGCCCTGATTGCTAAATCAGAGGCACATCTCCAATCCAACCTGCAAGTCTGGAAGGAAGAGCTGGAGAAGAGAGAGGTGGTCATAAGCAGCTCTAAAACAAAATCCATGGTGATATCACGAGAAGAAAGAAAACATCAGATTAAGTTGGGAGAACAGGTCCTGGAGCAGGTCGACCACTTTAGATATCTCGGAGCTATTATAGACCGAAAGGGAGGCATCAAAGAAGAGTTGGCCACTCGAAAAGCAGCGGCTGGGAGACTTTTTCAGGCCATAAATCGTGGATTCCTTTGAAGTAACAAGAAGAGACATGGTCCGCAACCAGACGAGCCGTCAAGGCCTAAAATCCCATCCGCTGCAGACCCAAATAGAACAGTCCCAACTAAGATGGTTTGGCCATGTCTGCAGAATGGGAGAAGATCGGCTACCACGACAAGCATGGGAAACAAAGAGCCAGGGATCCAGACCTCCAGGACGACCCAGAGTCCGCTGGGAGGACAACATTAGACAATCTTTGAAGGACCGAGGACTAGAATGGAACCAGGCCAGGAAGAAGACAGCTGATAGAATGGTCTGGCGCTCTCTCTTCCAAACCTCTACACCTCACGGTAGAAGGGGAACGACTAAGTAAGTAAGTAAGGATGGCAAGGTCCATATACGGTTCTAGAGAAGGTGTCTAGAACAAAATATAAAATTGACAAAAAGGGGAAGGAGAAAGTTTATCATGTAAACCTGTTAAAGAAGTATCTGGACAGACCACTCCAGAAAAGCACCCCCTTACTGACCTTGGCTATCGCAACTCAAATGCAAAAGGAACCACTCACCTCACATGAATACCCATTACATCCTTGTGAAACAGCGGCACAAGTAAAAGTCAGTAAGCACCTGACTAAAAATCAGAGGGAGAGAGTTCAACAGGTTCTAGAGGAACATACAGATGTCTTAACAGATAAACCAGGACATACAAATTTGCTACAGTATGACATGAAACTGGTAGACTCAAACCCAATCTGTATGAGAGCCTATTCTATTCCGTTCGCGAAGGAGAAGGCATTGAAGGAAGAAATAGATTATTTGTTGAAGGAGGGGATTATTTCACACAGTGAATCATCTTTTAGCTCCAGTGTAGTTTTGTTGAGGAAACAGTCTGGGGAACACAGACTGTGCATAGATTACAGGAAACTGAATGCTGTCACAGAAGGACAAGTGGATCCATTACCAGACACAAAACAGTTATTTGCCAGATTAAACAAGGCAAAATACTTTTCAAAGGTGGATCTTAGTAAAGGCTATTACCAGATTCCAGTGAAGCCTGAAGTGAGACCTTATTTGGCTTTTAGCACTTCGGATGGACATTATGAATTCAATATGCTACCATTCGGATTGAAAAATGCTCCGAGTGTATTTTCAAGGATGATGCGCAAATTGTTGGATCCCTTGAATAACCCATGTATCACGAATTTCATGGATGATATTCTCGTCGCCACTGAGACATTTGAAGAACACATTAACTCTCTGAAAATGTTATTTGATAGGCTTAGGGAGGCGAACTTAACTGCTAGGCCAACAAAATGTTGTATTGGATGCAAAGAGTTGGAATTCTTGGGACACACTGTATATCAGGGTAACATGACCCCTGACCCCAAGAACTTGGAAAAAACTGCAGAGAGCACCTAGACCACAAACAAAAAAGGATGTGCGATCATTCGTGTCGTTATGCGGATTTTACCAAAAATATATCAAAAATTTTAACTCTATTTGTGCTCCTCTGACTGATCTGACTCGCAAGGGACTTCCAGATAAAATTGTTTGGACTGCGCAATGTGAAGTAGCTTTTCAAGAGTTAAAGGATAAACTCACTAGCAAGCCTATTCTCAAATTGCCTGATTTGACACAGGACTTCGTGGTGAGAACAGATGCAAGTAATGTAGGCCTCGGGGCGGCTTTGTTGCAGAGGTCATCTTCACCCGATGGGGAACTGAACCCAGTCGCTTATGCAAGCCGCAAATTGAATAAAGCGGAACAAGGATATTCTACAAGCGAAAAGGAATGTTTAGCGTTAATCTGGGCAATAAAGAAGTTCCAAATCTATCTGTATGGTAGGACTTTTGTGGTCCAGACGGATCATCAGCCCCTGGTATTCTTATCTCAGGCTAAGCATGAAAACGCAAGATTGTTGAGGTGGTCTTTATTATTGCAACCTTATCAGTTTATTATCGAATACATCCCAGGGTCATTGAATGCCGGTGCAGATTTCCTCAGTCGGCACCCCTGTGATCAAAATTAGGGT
Organism: Oreohelix idahoensis; assembly: GCA_024509875.1. NCBI lineage: Eukaryota > Metazoa > Mollusca > Gastropoda > Stylommatophora > Oreohelicidae > Oreohelix > Oreohelix idahoensis. The sequence goes on from JAMPIV010010173.1 coordinate 236,889, forward strand.
AGTGGTAGGCGTGCGGAGTAATTTTATCTATGTGTATCACTGGTTTTGGAACTTGCTGTAGTGCATGTTCTCAGGTGGGGAGATGTGTGATGAATTTACCATGATACAACGTTAAAATATCTCCAAAATTAACGATAAAATGTAGGGATAAAAATAATGCGTAAGATACTAGGAGACATGCTCGCCCATGCCAGCCTTTCCCACCGCCATTTAAAACTAACGAGTTAGACGTGCAGACGAAACGTTTACCCTTTGTAGACGGGAGAGAACGGAGGACACCAAAAGGAAAAATATGACTGAACACGTGTTTGAAGATCGCAAGGCTAAAAGACGCAATTGGTAGTAAAAGAAAAAAATTCACGTCACAAGTTGACAGAGGGTAAGGAAATGGACAAAAAAACGACTTTAGCTCGTGTCAGAAACAGTCATTTCTTGGACTTTTACGATACTTGATTGTTATTTGAATGCCGCGGCAAAACACATGAGAGAAGGTTCTCGAACAAATTTCAAAAACTAAACTTGAAAAAAAAAATATGTTTTTTTCTTAATAATAGAGTTATGAAAATAAAACCTAGCTAGTTTGATAGCCCATCTTGAGCAGAGAAATAATATGCTTTCAATTATACAGACGGATAGATAATAAGGAAGATATTGACAAAAGACTGTATTGTTCATATCAGACGAGCGACTGCACTGTTAAACAATGTCACTAAAGTTTCAAAAAATTTTGGCCTTGAGCATGCAAACGTAAAAATCGAGCTGTAATTAAAGAGAGGGGAAATGGTGGAGAATTGTAGCTAAAAATAACTTCGGAGGCAGAAGTGTGTAGGGTACTAAATGGAGGGGTCCAAGAACCAAGCGTGGTTTTTGTATGAAAAACAAGTAGAGACAGACGGACCAACAGACAGTAATACATACTTGACTGAGAGCTGACTGAAATTTGACTTTGGTTGTAAAATTTGAAAGTTAGGGGGGAAGTCGGCGATTGGTCAACGTATTTTATAGTAGCGGGACAGAGAGGTGAAATTTTGCCATTTGACATAAGTCAGTTCAGAGACGCAGTTTAAATTAATAGTGGTGTTGATTCCAGAAGAATACAAATATATAGTGGGACGCCATCATACAGCCAGCAGCTCAGCTGAGTTTTGCTAGCAAATTTAACTGTGTTCTCAATTCTGAATTCTGAATTGTGAGTTTCTATTTGGCACCGAAGTGGTGTTAAATGCTGTTATAAGACTACACAAGAGTGTGCCTGTGCAGACTAAGATTGGTGTCAGTGAAGTCTAACGTTGTACTCCAGATTCGGAGAGGAGTGGGCCACCAGATTCCAGCACCAGAACTACTCAGTCAAGATACGTGAGCGTCTGGCCTGCTGGACATTCACCAACTAATTTACTAACTAACTCACCAACTATATTACCATCAACTAGAACATACCATTTTGGGAAATAAAACTTGTATTCCTCCCATTAGTAAATGGACAATGTTTTGGTAGTCACAGAGTGGGAGTGATGACACCACCCCAACAGCATATCTAGTAATAAGTTCTCCTGGGACTATCTTAATATAATTATTATTAACCAGTCATTTGAAATAATTAGGTACACATTTTCCATTTTATTATGTCATATGATTATGCATTCCATTTATAATTCCATAATATTTCATATGTTCTGACCAACAAACATTTGGTTCAGAACAAATAAATTTATCAAAAGATTTAAAATTTTAAAACTAAAACAGCCTGAGTTAGTTCAGTGTGTTATAAATTTTATTATTATTATTAGGCTTATTAAATATCTGTGTGTGTGTGGGCAATCTACTACAACACATTACATTTCAGTACCCTAGACTTTTTTAACGTAGCTACATTCATTAGTAAAAAAAGATATGTTTGAGGTCGTAAGTGGTAGTAAGAAGGGCCTTCTGTAATTCGCATCAACATTTATCTCAGGAGCCTTCACAGCTGACCTCATTCATTACACTAGGTAACATCTCAACCATACAATACCATCAAATCCACTACATATATTGGGGTCTTGTCCAGGGATATTTAGATAATCATAAATATTAGAATCTCCTAGTGGGGACAAATTGTAAAAATAAAAAGTGTCCCTTAAAATTGAAAGTGAAAATAAAAGTTGGTGAATCTTCACAGCCAGTGGTAATTAATTAATTAATTGGTTAATTAGAATTACCTTAGTCAATAGTTAATTAGAATTACTTTAGTTATTGATTAGTTAGAATTTTACCTTGATCATTGTTATTTTGAGTGATGGCTGAGCTGGCAAAGTTCAGATCAGCTGCTGTGCTAACGGCGAAGGAAATGGGAATGGATGGTCAGGTTTTAATTCAGTATGTAACTGCTGAATGTGACAAGTATATTGAAAGGGAAGATAGGAGGGTAGCTGAAGAGAAGAGGTTACAAATTGAGGCTGATAAAGAACTTAAGAGGCTGCAGATTGAGGCTGACAAAGAGGCTAAAGCATTAGAGGCAGAAGAAAAACGACAGCAAAGGGAGGCAGAAGAAAAAAGATTGACTGCCGAAAGGGAAGCAGAAAATAAAAGGTTGACTGCCGAAAGGGAGGCAGAAGATAGAAGGTTGCAAAGGGAGGCAGAAGATAAGAAAAGGGAGGCAGAAGATAGAAGGTTGCAAAGGGAGCATGAATTACGACTAAGGGAGCTGGAATTACAAGGCCATGCTCCTGAAAATGGTGCCAGCCCTTTTGCCTCAGATGCTGCAGCTAGTCAGGGAGTCTCAAACTCGGCTATGGGGTTTCATTTAGACCATTTTGTTGAGAAAGACGATGACATCGAGGGGTACCTCAGTCGTTTTGAGTTATTAGCTACTACATATGGGTTAGAGAGAGAGAGAGAGAGAGAGAGAGGTGGAGTTTAAAGCTATCACAGGGATTGAGAGGTACTTCTTATGAAGTTTTCGCAAAAATGAACAGAGAAGACCAAGATAATTATGACATGCTAAAGCAGGCTTTGTTATTAAGATACGAAAAAAATGGTGAATTTTACCGTAAGAAATTTAGAAATGCCAAACTGTTGTCTGGGGAGACATACCCCCAATTCTCTGCCAGACTGGAAACCTATTTGGAGAAATGGACTGCTCTGGGGAAGACCCAAGATCTTAAAGAAATGATCATGATAGAGCAATTAAGAGAGTCCATGGCTCCAGACTTGAGAAAATTTCTCATGGAACAAGGTGCAGAGAGGTTGGGGGAGGTTTTAAATGTCGCTGAGAGGTATCAGGCAGCCCAGGCAGAGGTAAGTGGCACTAAAAAGAAGCACATAGAAAATTTTAAAGCTCCACAGCAATTTAATAAATTTGATAACCGAGAACAGGGTAATAAAGGCAGGACAAACTTTGATAGGCCAAGAAATGACTATCGTGACAGAAACTCACAGTTCAATGACCAAAAATATAATGAAAGAAAACCGTTAAACCAAGGAAAAAGATGGTGCAAATGGTGTAAGAAAGACAACCATAACACCGAATTTTGTAGAAGGAAACCTTCAAACATTGCTGCAATGAAGTCGGGGACTCAAAGATTAAAGGTTAATCCTAATGGACAGCAGGAACCTTATCACCCCCCCCAGTTTGTGAGGATGTTATTTGTAATGGGGTCACCATAAGGTGCCTTTATGATACAGGTTTGGATTATGATTCAGTTGTGAAGTCTAGCCTAGTGGACCCAAGTCAGTATACCACAGAAACAGTGGGAAATACAAGGGGCGACTAAGGACATACCACTCATGACACTTCCCATCGCAAGGATAACGGTGAAAACTCGCTATGTGGAAGGAGAAATCAGAGCAGCAGTGATAGATGAACCAATCTACCCTCTGATATTGGGGTGTAGGTACGTCTTCTTGGGGAATCCCGAGAGACCTGTGATCATGGCGACAGTACAGACCAGGTCACAGAAAAAGGAGGAAGAAGGTGAACCTATAAATGCTCATCCAGAGGAGATGAGGAAGGCGCAGGCTGAGGATAGGACACTCAAGCCATGTTTTAAAAAATTGCCCAAATGCCACACACCTCCAAGCAAGGGAGAATATTTTATGAAGGACAAATTATTATATAGGAAGACAGGAACTAGATCCACTGGTCACGGACAGTTGGTTCTTCCCAAGGTATATAGGGCAAATTTAATAAGGAGCTTACATGTTGGAAAAGATGGTGACCATGAGAAAGTTGGTACCATCTGCCAAAAAGTTGCTCGGAAATACTATTGGCCCGACGTAAATGTCGATATTGAAAACTTTGTAGAAGCATGTGGCGTATTTCATGAGGGAACACCCACAAAGGGAAAATATGTGCAGGACCTAGAAACGCCACGGGGCAAACTTAGGCCTGGAAGGAAAAATAATTATACTCAGGTAGACAAAGTGGAATGGGAGCCCCCTTTTCATACCCAGTCTTCACGTGAATGGATTAACATGACCACTATGCGACGAGTACAAAGAGGAAATTTAACCCAGAATAAGCTGACAATCCCTCGGTCAGACTTATATCAACTGGAGGAAACTAAAAGAGAGCGAAGATCTCTCACAAGCAATCTAAAGTGGGGAGACAAACCCAAGAAGAAAATTGGTAGTGGTCGATTTGTGAGTGATGATTCTAGGAAGAAAAGTCCTCATTATAAGGCTTCCAATGGAAGGGATCCGACGGGTGCCATGAAAAATAAGTATGAAAAATTAAAAGTCCAGATGTAGCTTTATTAAGGACCTGGACAGATGAGAAGGCAGAAGAGACTGTTACCTCATCGTATCAATATGTGAACGAACTGACCACTCGTCTGAAAGCTGGATGGAAACTGGCAAATGATAATTTGAGGCAAGCCAGGAAGAAACATGCAGCATATTTTAATAGGAAGGCAAAGGACCGAGAATTAGCTGTGGGAGAGAAGGTGCTTCTTCTACTACCCGGCAGCCAGAATAAATTACAAATTGGATGGCAAGGTCCATATACGGTTCTAGAGAAGGTGTCTAGAACAAACTATAAAATTGACAAAAAAGGGGAAGGAGAAAGTTTATCATGTAAACCTGTTAAAGAAGTATCTGGACAGACCACTCCAGGAAAGCACCCCCTTACTGACCTTGGCTATCGCAACTCAAATGCAAAAGGAACCACTCACCTCACATGAATACCCATTACATCCTTGTGAAACAGCGGCACAAGTAAAAGTCAGTAAGCACCTGACTAAAAATCAGAGGGAGAGAGTTCAACAGGTTGTAGAGGAACATACAGATGTCTTAACAGATAAACCAGGACATACAAATTTGCTACAGTATGACATGAAACTGGTAGACTCAAACCCAATCTGTATGAGAGCCTATTCTATTCCGTTCGCGAAGGAGAAGGCATTGAAGGAAGAAATAGATTATTTGTTGAAGGAGGGGATTATTTCACACAGTGAATCATCTTTTAGCTCCAGTGTAGTTTTGTTGAGGAAACAGTCTGGGGAACACAGACTGTGCATAGATTACAGGAAACTGAATGCTGTCACAGAAGGACAAGTGGATCCATTACCAGACACAAAACAGTTATTTGCCAGATTAAACAAGGCAAAATACTTTTCAAAGGTGGATCTTAGTAAAGGCTATTACCAGATTCCAGTGAAGCCTGAAGTGAGACCTTATTTGGCGTTTAGCACCTCGGAAGGACATTATGAATTCAATATGCTACCATTCGGATTGAAAAATGCTCCGAGTGTATTTTCAAGGATGATGCGCAAATTGTTGGATCCCTTGAATAACCCATGTATCACGAATTTCATGGATGATATTCTCGTCGCCACTGAGACATTTGAAGAACACATTGAAGCTCTGGAGATGTTGTTTGATAGACTTCGGGAGGCGAACTTAACTGCTAGGCCAACAAAATGTTGTATTGGATGCAAAGAGTTGGAATTCTTGGGACACACTGTATATCAGGGTAACATGACCCCTGACCCCAAGAACTTGGAAAAACTGCAGAGAGCACCTAGACCACAAACAAAAAAAAGGATGTGCGATCATTTCGTGTCGTTATGCGGATTTTACCAAAAATATATCAAAAATTTTAACTCTATTTGTGCTCCTCTGATGATTCTGACT
>JAMPIV010010174.1:0-10344 GCA_024509875.1 Oreohelix idahoensis
GTCCTTTGATATGTTGCTCTGCCCATTGCAGGGCGTGCTGACAGTTGTATGTGAGGTCACGTTTGCCCCAAAATAAGGTCGTCTTGCAGTAAGCATCTCGTATCTCTGAGTCGTCGTATGACTGTCTTCGAGAGGACTTGCCATGTCTACCCACTATTGCTCTTGCTGTTTGACCTTGCCACGGGAGAGTCCAATTCCTTAGTTAGACTCCTGAACAATATGGACGATCTAGCGCAAGGGGTAGTAAAATCGCTCGGTTGGCCACTCCGCTGTCTATTCCAGGGCACTTTTTCACAAATAGGTTCACGTAACGTCTCCTTTGAGTCGTACCATTAGTGCTGTGGTGGCAATTCTCAATGTCCTTCTCATGGGCAATGAGACACCCGCGAGGCTCCATTCCTCGGTATCCAACATAACCAATGGCCATCTGCTGGCGGTCATTTCCAGATATAGTCTTTGGACATTTTCAATAGCACCATGTACTTTGGGTGGTTTTGTCTAAACGGCCTTTTTATAACGAAGTATTACTGCCACAACGCGTACAACAATTTTCAGGTTCAATAGCTGTTGATAATTCCTGTTAGTTGGCAGCGTTTGTCAACACTTTTCTCATCGTTTTTCAATGTAGTCTGTTACACACACCCATGGGTTGAATCTTGCTCCCTTTCCCATTTCACAGCAGCCATTTCGCTACTCATACCAGACATGGAAAATAAACGGGGGAAAATCCATTTCCACACACTTCTTTTTGCTCAAGCTTCTCTGGATTCTCAGTATTATATTAATAGTGGTGCGTTATCTAAAGTGCACATCAGTATATATATATATTTATAATACATAATATATATATAATTCTATAATATTGTATATATATATATATATATATATATATATATATATATATATATATTTATTTACCACTGTACTTTGCAAAAAAATGGCAGTCATATTTTCGCAAACGCAGCACACCTCATAGAAGCAAATAATAATAAAAACTTATGTCCGAGGAAGATTGGTATCTCCCCTATCTATTAACAGTGGTTTCAGTACAATATAATGTTGCCTTCTCCAGCAAGGCAAGCCTGGATGCGGCGAGGCATACTTCCCGCAAATGTTTGTAGGTAATTGTGAGTCAGACTGTCCCAGTATTTTTCAGCTACCTTCTTCAATTGTTCAACGTCTCTGAGTCCACTCTTTTTTAAATGATTCTTGAGTAGTGCCCAAACGTTTTCAATTGGGTTTTTAGGATCGGGACTGTTGCTGGGCCACTTCAGCACTATCACATTCTTCTCTTGCAGCCATGCTTTGGTGGTATGAGCTGTATGATTTGGGTCATTGTCATGTTGAAATGTGCACCCATCGGGGTACATGACCTGCATAAATGGCAGAAGGTGTCCCTCTAGTATGTCGATGTACCTTTCTTTCGTGAGAATTCCTGTGAAAACACACAGTGGGGTGGCACCTCTTGCTGCCACCCCTCCCCAAAGATGGAATTCTGGGTATGTTTCGGTCGCTGGTACACAGGCGTTACAGAGTCTTTCATCCAAATATTTATTTGAGCAGGATAAGACCAAACAGAACATTCATCTGAAAAAATCACATTGTCCCATGACAAATTTTGGTGTTCGTGGCACCAGTTCAAGCGCATCAGTTTGTGAGTCTCTGTGAGCAATGGTGACGAAATTACCCGCTTTTTTGGTGTAATTCATCCTGTGTATCTCCCGGTTGACAATAGCATTAAATACCTCTGGGCTTCCCAACTCGATCATGCACTGCAGTATGTTTTCTACACTCTTCATTGGCCAGCCCGAACGATTTGGGCGAGACGCCGATGGTCCTTTGTGTCCAAAATCCTTGGCCCCCCACTACCTTCTTTTTGCTCGATTCCATCACCTGCTTTTAATTTACTCACAACTCTGTAGACAGTCCGCTCAGGAATGTTCAAGGTTTTAGAAATGTTGGAACATCTTTGATTTCCTTCATTCCAAAGCTGTGTAATTAACATACACTTTGACTTTGTATCCATTTTCTGCCACTAGCATTAGAAATATCGTTTGCTCTATTATAAAGGGACGTTACTCCTTTTGGTAGTGTTTGCTCAAGTGGAGTGCAAATTTGGGGCAGAACATGCATATTTAATTAGATTTTAGCTTATTTAGCTGAGCAATATGACTGCCATTTTTTTTGCAAAGTACTGTATATATATATATATATATATATATATATATATATATATATATATATATATATATATATATATATATATATATATATATATATATATATATATATATATATATATATATATATATATACGACAACCCTCCCCCCTTAAACAAAGTGCACGGGACATTGACGAGTATTGACATATTATTACATTTTAAAAGAAAACAGCGTATTGGAGCACCTTTAATTCAACACGAAATTGAAAAAAGACCTTCAATTAAGATTTGAAAATGATAAGCGTATTTTGTTTTTTTGTAGAATGATACTGTGAATTATCACAACTAAATACAATGAAATTGATTTACAACAGACCATTAGACAGACTATGAGTACTTTCAATGGACCACCTACTACTTTGGAAACACCCTAGAACAGTTCGTGCACTCATTTGTAATTTGTCTGAGGGAAGTTTATTCTGCCAAATCTCGAATTTATTGCAATCAGCAACAACGATGCATTATTCGCACTTTCTAAAACAGTAAAACACACAAAAAAAAAAAAAAAAAGGGTAAAGAATTCCGGTTACACGCCCATTTGAGGCATGTTGGGAATATGGTGTTAGGCCCAGAATTTTCTTGGACCACCGGCACACTAGGAGTTGATGTGGTCAGCATCACGCCGGCCGCCTTAACCTTCCCAGAGTTGGCTCTGGTACCCAATTGGGGCTGGGTCGACCCAGGAGCCGTTTGCGGCCTTAAAAGACTATTTTATCCCACTCATCTGGGGGGATCGAACATAGACCACTGAGCTAGGAAGCCAGTGACTAACCACTATGCTTCCGCGGCTCTCATGCAAGTATCACTTCTTCTTCTTCTTTGATCCTTAGCCGCCGACCGTCAAAGCAGCCAGTGGCCATCACGCCTAGTGGCGTCTTGTAGGGCAACAACAAATTGATTCCACTTTGCTCGGTCGGTGGCCATCCTTCGTACAGTGCCCCAACTCTGGTTCATTCTTTGCATCTCAGCCTCCACAGTCCTCCGCCAGGTTGTTTTTGGTCGGCCTCTCTTTCGTTTTCCTTTAGGGGTCCAAAGCATAGCTGTTCTTGTGATGGCATCGGGGTCTCTTCTGAGGACATGGCCAACCCAGCTCCAGCGTCTGCCAGCTATGATGGTGTGCATGTCCTCTTGCTTGCTACGAGTAAGCAGATCTTGGTTAGTGATGGTATTCGGCCAAAAGATTCGGTGAATTTTTTCTTAGGCATGTTGTGTGAAAAGAGGACAATTTCGACATTTCCTTCTCTGTAACTCTCCAAGCATTCGACTCGAGAAGCAAGGAAAGTAATAGTCTATACAATTTTTTATATTTGATATATGCTGGAATTAAAAGAAAATGAAAGATGAATATTGGGCTTATGGATAGAGCCATAGCAAGAACAAGTAATCGAGTGGCGCCGTCTGGTGTTTACTATCGACCTAGGAATGTGAGCAAGGTGTTCTGTCTTGTACCCAGTTGCAGATTCCTTAACTGATATGGGCTCAATGGTTGTCACATTGTGAGCGTCATATGACAATCTGACTTCCCTTTAAACTTGATGATTCATGGTATACTGCATTGCGTAAATTTCACGCAGACGAGACAGCGTTCATTGTACCGAATGGGAACATTCTTGTACATACCCCAAGTAGGATCAATTTCGTGAACAGGTCCCCAAGGTCTAGTCGGGCTGTCACTATTTCACGATCAGATAGAATGCAATTTTCCTGAGATGAAGTTTTCAACGGTCTTGGTACGATGGCTCTATATAAGAGATTTCCAAGACAGTTGAAGGACAGTTTATTTTTTCAATGTTCTCTAGTACTACTCGCTTGCAAAAGTTTTTTTTCATTCAAGTCCAAACCCTTTTCTAGGAGATAAACACCAGCACATGGGCGTAACATTACGATACAGTGTTACCTAGTTCGTTAATGTATAACTCGTACTGTCTGTGTTCAGTATATACGTATAGGTAAAATTCTTCATTTAGAGAAGGTTTGGGGTTCTTTCTTTATCGAGATCTGAGGGCAAAAGTTAAAGTCTTAGGGAAATAGAAAAACTTTCTATAATTTATTAGAAAACATTATCTAGTAGAAAGTATTCGCTGTCTCTTCTTCTTGTTCTTGTCTCGAATATGTCTCTTTCTTTATGTCGAGCCAATTTCTGGAGACCTTCTTTGATAACATTCCAAAGGCCATCCCCACAGACAATTACTGTTGTAGTTGCACACAATACAACTAGATACGACATTTTATAAAAAATTAACACATCTCCGTAAACATGGCAACGTCATGTGTTCGACGACACTAGAGAGGCTAACTCTATGAGCAAAGAGTTAGGGACGGTGAACCACCGAATCCCAACACCCATTTTACTGTGGATTATTAGCAAAATCTACCAGTAGGTCCTTCAGGTGATTCAACAGACTGCGCGGTGGGAATATATTTTCAATTCGCTGGATTTCTTACTTTACTCTAACACCTGGATAAGTTTACAGCGATATGGAAATTGTAGATTGTGACTCAAATATAGAGTGGTACTAGCCCTGGAGCATTGGCGTGTTGAACTAATGTGCCGTTGTTAAGCCGAGGACTGTCATACTCTATTTCTGGCATTCTTGTTTGTTTCCTTTAGTGACCACTAATTTTGTTACATTGTGATATATATATATATATATATATATATATATATATATATATATATATATATATATATATATATATATATATATATATATATATATACATATATATACATATATATACATATATATACATATATATATATATACATATATATATATATATATATATATATAATATATTATATATATATATATATATATATATATATATATATATATATATATATATATATATATATATATATATATATATATATATATATATATATATATATATATATATTGATAAGACTAAAAGCTGATAAAGGGAAGTGATCTTGAAAAATGTTAAGCGAACAGATTCGATTGCGGGTTACGTTGCTTGATTAAGCTGATGTTAAGTTAAAATTGTGTTAGGGGAATTCCCTCGTATGATCGAGAAGTTTCCAAGTCGGTAAGCGTGGCGAACACTGGTCAGTTCAAATTGCGGAGATGTGTTTTCTCGGAACTGTCTGAGCTATGAGTTAGCTCGTGTGGCTAGCCCATGAAAGTATTGAGGACTGAGTTGTGTTTTTTTTAAACAGCCGAGTCTCGTGTCTGTTTTTTGGCGGGACTAGTGTGTAAACTAATTGCAGTCTGTTTTTGGGCACCGACTGGAGAGGTCAGCCCTACAGTGTGTGCTTTGAGTATGCCTGCGCAGTGCAAAAGTTATAAAGGCCATTATTTGTGTAGGCCAGTAATTCCTGAGTTTATTGAAAAAAATTATGTTTGTGAGTATTTTTGAAGAGGTAAGGATCCATGACTTATATTAGAGCGCCAATGTTGAGAGCGTCTTTATTGAGCAGATTTGAGGAGGCCATTTATGTTGTTAGCACGGCGAGGATGATGTCCGTTTGCTAACCGGATCTATTATATTTGAGGATCCCATTATTATGTTGTTAGCACGGCGAGGATGATGTCCGTTTGCTAACCGGATAAATTATATTTGAGGAGGCCATTATTATTTATGTTATTAGCACGGCGAGGATGACCGTTGCTAAAAGGATCCATGAGAATATTATAGCGCAGATTTGAGGAGGCCATTTATGTTGTTAGCACGGCGAGGATGATGTCCGTTTGCTAACCGGATCCATTATATTTGAGGGAGGCCATTATTATGTTAGCACGGCGAGGATGTCCGTTGCTGAGAATTTATGTTATTAGCACGGCGATGATGTCCGTTGCTGAGAGGATCCATATTTATATTATAGCGCAGATTTGTGAGGCCATTGATGTTGTATAGCGCTAATGATTCTGAGAAGTGGAGAAGTGAGGAGTACTTTATTATTGTGACTTGTATGTGACTATGTGTATTTCATATTAACGTATTGTGACAATAAACTATGTTAAATGTCACCTGTAGTTCCACGACTCGTACGTGTGTATCTGTGGCGTGTGATTGTACCCACGCACACTCACTACAACCTTTAACACGGTAGGAGAACAGTAAGCACGACGGTAGTAAAGCATGACCATAAATAGCCTGTGTGGCGGAATCTATGTCAACAAACAGGTTGAATTCACTAAGGGTATCTCGTGTGTAGCAGTGGTGTGTAGTAGCACTGATCCTCATTGGTAACAAGACGCATTAATAACAGTGATCTTCATGATTAACACCTATCTAGTAATATTACCTCTTCGAGTAACAGTGGGTGTAAACAGACTATAAAAAATGTAACGGCGTCATTATCCTGTTGTTTAAAGTTTGAGCATCATATATTCGGTAACAGGAGTTATTTCCCTTTTAAAAAAAGGACTAAATCAGTATTTATCTCCCTTTGAATTCCTTCGTCTGTTTTTCCTTCAATTTGTCCTGTTGTTATGATGTAATCAAGCTTTCTTGTTCTCATAACATGCCCAAATAAAAGTGGATTGCTTTCTCCTTCATCTTCTGCGTTCAGTTTGTAGTCATGCTAAATCTGCAGGCCTGTCACCAGGACCAAGTCCAGTCTTTTCCAGGTCAGCATGGCAGCCCCATAGCTTCTGCTTGAGCTCAACAACCTCTGGCCAGGTCAGACGTCGTGTGTCATCATAGGTTGGGCAGTTTTGAAGAATGTGATCGGGGGTCTGGATTCTAGTTCCACATGGACTTTCATTTATATTAGATCTCTTGAGGCGATAGAGATGACCAAGTTATCTGCAGTAGCCAGTTCTCAGGAGGAAAATGAGGGTCTGTTGGTATCTGTTAAGTTAGTGGATTGGGTCATCTCTGTTTTATATATCACCTTCCTCTGATTTTTGTACTTTTTGTGGATGGTATTTTCTCGTAATATGGGGAATAAGCTTCTTTTCCGTACGTACTTCTGTCATGGCTTTCTCATTACTCCGTTTAGTTGTACCTCGTATACCAACGCATAGAAACTAATGTCGCTGTGTTGATGTAGTAATGGTGTTGTCGTGATGTATGAATGCCACCGTATTAATGCTATAATAACTGTTATCATTTGTCCATGCACTACATTAACTCAATCCTTCCTGTCATCATCAGCATGTGCTTATCGTTTCATAACAAACGTATAAATAGTTATTGTTGCTCTTCGCTGCTGTTCTCTTCCCCCCCCCCCCCCTCCCATCCTGCTCAGGAGATCATGTCTTCCTTGGTTTCCTCTCTCACAGTTCTTCTACAAGTCCTTTTAATTCTTCCCATACTTCTCTTCCTCCGTGGGGTCTAGTGAATATCGAATGATCTAATTTGTGCAGGATCTTGGAGTGACAGAATGGATCATACTTATACCTGACAGTAAGGTCTTTAATATTTGGACATGCGCCCTAATATAATCTTCAGCCTCAGTGTTTAGGTTGAGCGGAGCGTGCCTTGCAAAAAGAAGGCAAAATTTAATAATGATTTAAAATAAAAGACAGAATGGACTCTCGACAAGCCATCTTAGCCGGGCCCCCGAACTCATCTTTGTTTCCCTTGATGCTACGCCTTTATCCATTGTTGTTCTTGAAGTTTCTGCAGGGCTAGGGCGGTATTCCACAAATGTGGAACTGATGACAAGAACCAGACAAGCGGCAGTAGAACAGCGGCGTACTAAGTGGGGTTTGAAGGGGGCGGTACGCCCCGGGTGACAGCCAGGAAAGGGGTGTCGTCGGACACTTATATGATAGTACTTACTGTTAGAAACATACTTGTAAGTGTGTTGTTTTTTTAAATAAGGGAAGGGTGTCAAAGGTAAGATCCGCCCCAGGTGCTAAATACTTCTGGGGCAGAGACTGCAATAGAATAAGAAATGAGAAGAAGCTGTAGATGGATTGGACACACATTGAGGAAGCATGTTTATAGCATTACAAGGCAGTCTTCTCATGGCATCCCCGTGGTAGGGGAAGGAGAACTGGAGACAGTCAAGAAGGCCACGAGGAAGACCTTGACCTGATGGCACGTGACAGAAAGATTAGGCATAACTGTCGTTGAAGGCCTATGCTCCTAGGGGTGCCAAATGTAATAAATATACATTACCTCAATTCACTCTACATCACCTGTGATCAACCTGTGATCAACCTGTGATCCATGGACCCCCTGGGCGTCTGTGAATGGATCTTAAGTTGTCCGTGTACATAACCTAAAACTTAAAGTACAATTTCTCATTATGCGTTGAGGCACATCCATTACCTTAAGAAGAGCTCCGTAGACTTCACTGGACAATCAAAGGGCGCAGTAGTCCTCGCCAGACAAACCAAAGGGCTCAGTAGTCATCACCAGACAAATCAAAGGGCTCAGTATAAAGCACAAACAAACAAAAAAAGATAAGAAAGTCTGCTGCTCTACACAGACCCGACGACAGACCTGCCAACCACCCCTCTCAGCCCCCACTTCTCTTGTAAGGCTTAAACTTGTTGAAGAGTTGAATATATGTAAATTATTATCTACATATTCTTCTTGAATCAATCCTCCCCCCCCCCCCCCTCCCCCCCCAAAAAAAAAATTCACTTTTGTGCAGAATTTAGTCATCTTCACTACTAAAGTTAGAACAGGTGAAACAGGATTCTAATACATTTTAAAAAAAAAATATATATATATATATATTCACTCCCCCATTCACAATAGAACTCCTTTCTCAGTTTCTCCCGAAATCTTCCAAGTTCCTCTTTCTCTCTGCGCGTTCACTTTGTCTGTTGATTAGAGACAAGTGTCTGATACTCCGATTTTCCCAGTTCCTGCCCTAAGGTACTTGGTCCCGGTGTAGCGACAGCGCCTGCTTTCAGGATTTCACCCAACACCTCCAGCAAATACATCAAATAACAAGGCCAGTAAAAGCCTACGGTGACAAAATTATAGTGGGAGATTGTCTTAACTTTACACCGAGTCCGCCTGAGCGCCGCCGAGATGCTGATGTTTCAGGACAAATCATTGGATGCGATGCACATAAACGGGTCTAACTATTGGTTAGGAAAGCAGAAGGGGTTATTAATGCCGTCTTGGTGTTCCGGTCAGCACCTTGGGATAAATGGCGCAGGAGAAAACAATTGGTGGAAACTCGTATTTAAATATCAGACGATAGATAGTGGCTTTCTGTCTGTCTTTCATTCTTTTTATCTGGATATTACCGTGTTGACATTTTATTGCCAATCGCATTCTCACAGTTGAGGGAGAAAGTTTATGGTGATGAGAAACGCCGAAGACAGATCGCGAACTTTACGACAAAAAAAAAATGGTGTTGTTACATGGGAGATTGTCCTGCACAGACCGACCACCCCAGACTTTGTGATAGACATAGTAAAAGTAGTCAATATCAGATACCAGCTGTACAGTAGTGAAGTGTTTTAGAGCGATCTCTAGCTATAATAGTGTACCAGCATCAAAGAGCTGCGCGTGTAACCAGTAACATTCCTCTCTCATGCCTTTTCTTTCCTTCCCTAACTGAAAGATAAAAGTTCAGGTACCCCCATGATATCCTATGTAGACTGGAGCGTGTCGATAATCGGTATCGAACCCGTCAGTTTCACTATGAGAGATCAGTGATCGAACCACCCTGTCAATCAGACAATATTGACATATATCAAGTTTAATAATCAATTACGATTTAACAAGATTAGAATCAATAAAGTTGATTATAAAAATGAAAGGATGATATTTGTCACCATCGGATGATATTAAATTTTGGTGGATAAGAGAGATGCATAGGAAATGTCTATTGGCTGCGCTTGTGTGTTACTTAACTGGCGATGTGGGGGTCAGTTGGCGTCTGACACGGAGGGAAATAATCAATATAATATAAAGGTGAAATAGTATAAGAGAATAAGAAAATTTAAAAAAGTTAATAAAAGGGGGGGATAAATATATATTAAATATAAAAAAAAAAAGATATTAAATACAAATTAATAATAATAAAATCCATATAATAAAAATAACTCAAATAATCATAATTTTATACAACAAGAATCATAAAAAATTATTAAAACATTGAATATAATATAAATATATATAATATATTAGTAATTAATAATAAAACTATAAATACATAAATTAAAAATATAATAAA
>JAMPIV010010175.1:0-57500 GCA_024509875.1 Oreohelix idahoensis
CCACTTACGAGCAAATGAGATGTTGGATTTCTTCCGTAACAGACTTTATCCAGAACATGTTCTCACCTCTGCTCTCCAACGTGTGCTCCCCATCTCTCGTCAGGAGGCCCTCATACCTCACCATAAATCCACTTCGGATAGAGTCAAATTAATCTTGACCCATCACCCTCATAGTACTACTGTCAAACAGATCCTTTTCCGCCACCTCCCTATCCTCCAAGCAGAGCCTGTGACCCAAGAAGTATTCAGTGAAGCACCTTTGGTGGCATATAGACGTGACAAGAACTTGAAGGATCTTCTTGTTCACAGCCGTCTCCCAAAGGAGAATGCCTCCCACTTTGGCACACTACCCTGTGGTCGGACAAGATGCAACACGTGCAAGTATGTCACCTCAACCCAGAAGGTGTCCTTTCCTAAGGCTACGTACACCATCACTAGTAGCTTCACGTGTGAATCGCGCAATGTCATTTATACGATCATATGTAAACGTTGCTGCAAAACCTATATTGGCCAACAGGCAAACGACTTGGGGACAGATTCAGCCAGCACTTAAATGACATCGCTCAGCAAAAGTCCACACCAGTTGCCATACACTTCAATGGTCCTGACCACCATGGTCCCATCGACATCCAGGTCACAGCGATCCGATCCTGCTCCTCTGACACTGCCAGCCGAGAACAGCTTGAGAACCGTCTTATACACCGCATGGGGTGTCTAAAACCAGCCGGTCTCAACACTTTTCACACCTTTGTCTGAGGTCACCCTTTCCTCTCTTGCTCTATTTGACTCTTTCCACTCTTATCCTATTCTCCTATTTGTATGCCATATACATTTTTTAATTTCATATTTATTTATCTCCCACTCATTCTGTCCTCTTCTATTTCCAGTCCCCACTTTTATCCCGTTGGGTAGTTTATTGTCCGGTTTCGTTTTTTAGTTTTTCAGTATGTATTGTGTACACCCGGCGGCGGAAGTCGCTTTCTGTTCAGCCACGCGCTCTTCAACAGACAGCGAATTTCGGTTCTTGCCTTCAGGGAAGTACCCAGTTTTTATTTTATTATTTTATTAAGTTTTTTATGTGTCCTATCTAGACTTCACTTTCTTTCCTTTCCTGACGAAGGCCTTGTGGCCGTAACGTAGACTATTTTCTTTGTCTTTTGTCCTCGTAAGACGAATCACCTTTTTTCAATTTTTTTTCAAACCCACCCATTGTATTCCACGTCTTACTGCAGTTCCCCTCAACTTCCTCGATTATAAAAACCAACAGCGTATTTATTGACAGATCTGATAAATTGGTTACAAGTAACAAACATACTACTGCTTGTTCCATGAAGGAAACAAATGTTGTGCAAAAAAATAAAGAGATTGTCAAACCTTCTAGTCATACCCAGTCAAGGCAGTGTGACTCATTTTTTAAACACATTGCCACAAGCAAAGAAAAAAATAGTTTTGATAGGAGACATAACCCTAAGGTTATAAAGTACCAAGGGAGTTCATCCTACGGTAACGTTTCTTCTCCTAAAAACAAGAAAAAATGTGACAGATCTCAACATTGTGATTCTAAAAGTTTTGAAAACTATAGCAGAAGTAATTATATGAAAGTTCGTCAGTCAAGTAATAATTTTTCTGCTAAAAAGCCAGTTCTATCTGATAGACATTGTTATCTGGGAAGAAGTATTAAGAATAACTATTGTAACTGGGATTTAAATCAGTACAACGGTGTTAATAGAGCAAATAACAATGCTCTCAACAGCAATTATACAAATCTCAACCAGATGAACTGTGCTCCACATAAGAGCAAGATTATTAGCAATCAGAGTAATAGGAACGGTAATAGGTTCTTAAATGCTTTTGCTTGTCATGCTGATAGGTTTGAGAGATCATCTCGGTCTTGTGAAGGTAGTAAATTTTTTTCAGCCTACCGCACTGACAGCTGTGAATTATAGGTCAGGTTGTCCCTGGGACGTCTATGTTGTCTGCTATGTGACGAGAGTTGTTGACATCGCAGGAGGGCCACAACCTTACACCACGGAGTTTGGGTAATTGTGTAGTGAACTTTTCCGTGTTTCCTCATAACCTTACCATGGATTAAAATAGATATTTTCATTTGTATTGTCTCACAGCGAGCGACTTTGCGAGGGATCACCATTCTAATTTGACATTACCTGCGAGAGATATAGATCACTATGTACCATTTATCCATTCAAGCGAGCCTAGACAGTACGTTAACCCACCGTGTCATGATGTCACCTTGCGTGTTGATGAGATGTTCGCAAGACCTCGAAGGAATTTTTTTTTGTTTTTTTCAAAGGTCCTGTTTATTTTTTGTTCTGTTTACAAACACTGAATGTTATTGTATTCTTTAGTATAGAACTTTATATGTTGTTAATGAAATATTATGTAATCTTTGTAACATTTGATTGCCATAATTATTTGTTGGTTGTTACTTATATGACTGTATTTTAATTATGCATTAAATAATTTCTATGCACAAACTTATTTACTGAGACAATGTAATAGTCATTTCTGTAGATAGTCCTGAGTGTTTTTATGCACTACTTAAAATTTTGGTTTTGTTTTTCATCATGGGTTTGATACCATGTTTAGTTAACATATTTATATACAGATTATTTAAATTAATTGTTTAGTGAAAGGTAATTTTAAACATAACTTGTATGTATTATTAATGATTTTTCGTTGAAGTTAAGGACGTATTCTGAAACTTGGTTTCCATTTTTTCTCAATTATGACATTTGATAATTTAAACGATTCGATTTTTTTGTCAGCTAGAATTAACTTAAATTTCCTATTAAATTAAGTGGGTAGAATTAACAGCGACGGCTGATACTCTTGTTCATTTAAAGAATTTAGATATCTGATTATAATACATAGTTAAGATAAAATAATATTACACTTATATATATTTATAACTTCGTTTGTAGTTAACATTTTATTACCCAATGTGACGTTTCTTTGATGTATTTTTTTTTAAAAAGAAGAGAAAAAAAACTTACACGTTTTTCATGTATGTCTGTTTAAAGATAAGATTATTTTATGTTACTCAACTAATTTAATTGTTAGTCGTTAATTATAGCTACATATTACTTAGAAATAAAAATACTATTTTTATTTAACCTAACGTTAAGAAACATTTTTTGTATTGTACCTTTTTTTGAAAAATGTGTTTTGGACATTGTGATATTTATTTTTTTTTTCTGCGCCAGCGCTAGATTGTATGTTAGGGTTACTATTATGTAGTGACATTAATTCTTTGAAAATGTTGTGATGTTCGGATGTATTTTTTGGTATTTAGCGCTTGACTATGCGTCAATGCAAAACTTGTGTTATCGTTAATAATTTTTTGTTTAGGTGATATTTGATGTAATTTATTTTTAGTTATGTATAACTTTATAATTTAGTTAAATTACTTATTATGCTGTGCTTGTCATAAGCTTTCTTTTTTGTGTTAGTATATAAATATACTTTAGCATTTTTGTATTTTACAATACGTTGTTACATTTAGATAGTTATTGTTAGGTGTTGTTACCAACTTTCTTTACATTTGCATCTTTACTGTCATCTCTCTTTGTTGACTATTCGTCATTTCTTTACATCTTTGCTGTTGTCTTTTCAATATTGTCTGATATTTTGTTTATGCTTCCGTGTTTCATCTTTGATGTAATTCATACTTCTTGTATACTTTTTTTTCGTGTTACGCTATTTATACTTTCATTCTTTGTATTGTTAAATTAATTATATGACTTTAGATAATGTAATTGGTTCTTATAGTTCTATTTGTTTTACATGTATGGAATTGTTGTCTTCATTGTCATCTTATGATTCTATTTGATTCTTATCATATTCCCATTTCATATTTTGTCTTTTCTCTTACGATAGTTTATTTTCTGTTTAGTTTGTACTATGTATACTTAGTTTGGTTTTGTATTAGATTAATTTTTTGGTATGCTTGAATGAGCATGTTGGATGATTTAGTCGTTATCTTACATTTATTGATGATATTTTTGTAGATGTGCTATGTTCTCTTGTCATAGGTATATTTTTGTAGGTAATTGATAGAACTTCATTAATTTTTTAAATTTTTGGGAATTAATTAAAGAGATATTTGACATAACTTCATTGACAGTTAAATTTTTGGGAGTTTATTTTTGTACGTATTTCATATAATTTCATTAACCTTTAAATTTTTGGATCTTAAATTTTCTAAAAAAATGATAAATCATTTTTTCCCGGACGGTGTGGCAAACTGTTACCAGTAATTTTAATGGAAGGGGACGTGATCTGGAAAATATTAGGTGAGCAGATTAGATTATGGGTTGTCATTGCTTGAAGACGTGATTGTCTTTAATGTTATGTTAAATTGTAATAGTAGAAGTAAGGTTACAAAGCGTGTGAACGCTAGTCAGTTCAATTGTGGAGGTTTGTTCACTCCGAACTGTTTTGAGATACGGGTGTTTAGCTATTTGTGGCTAGCCCGTGCAAGTAGTGAGACTGAACGGTGTTTTTTAACAGCCGGGTCTCGTAGCTGTTTTAGGGGGAGGATGTGTATTCCCGTGGGCAGTGAGTTTTGGGCATCGATCTGGAGAGGTCGCCCCATAGTGTGTGTTCTTGATGGTAAGCCTGTACAGTGCTGAATATAAGAGGCCATTATTTCCTTAGAGAGGATAATTGTGTTATGTGAAGACATGTTGATAAGTGATATTATTGCAAACTGCTGGGTGAGCAGTATTGTGAATATTTTGATAAGGATCCATTAACTTACACATGTCATATAATAGCGCTAAAAATGAGTAAAGGCGAGATTATTGCAGACTGCCGGGGATGGAGTCGAGTGAGAAATTGCTGGTAGGACTCATTAGATTATGATAGCGCTTATGTGAGTGTAGCACGGCGAGGATGCCCGTTTGCTATCTTTGAGAAGGATCCATTATTATTAATACAGCGCTGATGTGAGGAGTATCTGGAGGATACAATATTTATGCAGTAGCACGGCGATGATGTGAGCCGTTTGCTATCTGTGAGGAGGCCATAGTTACGGATCCATTATTATATCTTATAGCGCAGGAGGAGTATCTGGAGGATACAATATTTATGCAGTAGCACGGCGATGATGCGAGCCGTTTGCTATCTGTGAGGAGGCCATATTTACGGATCCAGCATTATATCTTATAGCACAGGAGAGTATCTTGAGGATGCTATTTATGTAGTAGCACGGCGATGATGTGAGCCGTTTGCTATCTTTAGAGAGGCCATGATTATTATATAACTGCCGTAGATGCAGTCTTTGTGCACTGATGTGGAGTAGAGATTTTGTAGGCCATGACTATTATATAACTGCCGTAGATGCAGTATTTGTGCACTGATGTGGAGTAGAGATTTTGTAGGCCATGACTATTATATAACTGCCGTAGATGCAGTATTTGTGCACTGATGTGGAGTAGAGATTTTGTAGGCCATGACTATTATATAACTGCCGTAGATGCAGTATTTGTGCACTGATGTGGAGTAGAGATTTTGTAGGCCAGGATGTGTAAGGGCCGTATGGTGTGTTAACTACATTATGAAGATTCCTGTTTCGATGTAACTGTATTCGTCTAGATCTACGTGATGTTATAATTGTAATAAACCATGATTAAAAAAATCATCAGACGTTACACCATTCCATGACTTGGTGTGTACGCTACTGTGAGTGACTGTCCCAAAACACACCTTCTTCACCATAAAGACATCCACCATAATTAATTATAGATATAACAGTGAGCAAGCCGTCGCATCTCCGTATCGTGGCTCGACAAGTCTCGAAAAAGGCCCCGCTCTCGCAATGAATCGTGGGCCGGCAGTCAGTAAGCTGGTGTCGCTTTCGGCCCGTCCTGTCCGACTAGGGGAACGTCTTGTCGGCAGGCGGCCAGTGGTTCTCGCAAGAATAAAATCGCCGGGATCCGCTCTGCACAGAGCGCTGTCTCCCTCCCCGCGCGAGCGACGAGATGGTCGAAGAAGACGCACGTCTGTCCGGACAGTTATCTGGTTGATCCTGCCAGTAGTCATATGCTTGTCTCAAAGATTAAGCCATGCATGTCTAAGTTCACACTGTCTCACGGTGAAACCACGAATGGCTCATTAAATCAGTCGAGGTTCCTTAGATGACACGACCCAACTTGGATAACTGTGGCAATTCTAGAGCTAATACATACAAGGGCAATTTCCGTATCCTACTGATGACAGGCGGTTGCTACTGGTGTCAGACTGTAACGGCCAGACCGTTCCTCTGACATCCAGGCCGGGTCTCGCTGCATGGGCAACAGCTTGATCTACAATTGCCCAACCTCGTGCCACCGAAAGTTATTTCGGGAGGTACGCTCCTATGGTCAGTAATGACTGGAAGGGAAGATTATATATATATATATATATATATATATATATATATATTATATATATATATATATATATATATATATATATATATATATATATATATATATATATATATATATATATATAATGATTTTTGTGTGCAGGGCAGGGGTTCCCTGAGACCTGAAAATTATTTCAAGGGTTCCTTCAGGATAAAAAGAGGCCATGTTAGAGACTTCACATAAAATAGGGTCTGAGCTTTTTAAGTGGGTGACCATTTCCTTTCCTCGCTCACAGGCTTTCTTCTGATCTATTAAAAATACTTTTATGATTTTTCACCACAATCAACGGTCTTTCACTTATCTGTCTTGCAGCGATTGTTATTGTTGAACAGAATCAACATCATTGCACTCTGGGCAAACCCATAAGTGCTCAGTCTCCCTCACTCAGCATATGTCGAAGAGAATGAATGCTAACTGTTCCTGTTGCATGCTGGTTGTATACACGTCTGATACATCCTCTCATACATCCATCCCTGCTAGGCTTACATTTGATGCCAAATTATAGCAATCTTAGCCTTCTTGGTTCATCTATTGCAGTTTTGTTCTCTAACAGCTGATCATTGTCTTCAGTATCTCTCCCTTATCCACATCTTCACTATGGGTGCTCTTGAGGCTGGCTAGTCTGTCAGCTCTTTTATTACCATATACCCCTGCAAGACCAGGACAGGAGATCCACACCAGTACGTGAAGATTTGAAGCTTCTATGGATGTTTTCCATTCATGCTGTAGCCATCCATTTTGAACCTTCCGAAGTATGGATTGAGAGTCTGACACAATAACTGCCCTGGTTGATGCAGTCTCAGACAGCCACCTCAGAGCTGCAGTAACTGTCTCTATCTCCATTCTCATGCTGGAGGTTGTTGTCATGCAAGCTCCGTTCTGTTTAGTGGTGGTCTTACCCTTTACTCTAGCTGAGAAGCCCCAGTCTGATTATTTCCCATAGAGTACAAACTCATCTGTGCACACAGTGACATCGTCTCCCATATGATCATGTCTTCTTCTTCTTCTTTGATCCTTAGCCGCCGACCGTCAAAGCAGTCAGTGGCCATTACGCCTGGTGGCGTCTTGTAGGGCAACAACAAAGTGATTCCACTTTGCTCGGTCGGCGGCCATCCTTCGTACAGTGCCCCAACTCTGGTTCATTCTTTGCATCTCAGCCTCCACAGTCCTCCGCCAAGTTGTTTTTGGTCGGCCTCTCTTTCATTTTCCTTTCATTTTACCGCAGATATATCGATGATGGCATAGGTCTCACAGATATGTCTGAGACTGATTTACACCGCTTCATCGACTTTGTGAACTACTT
Organism: Oreohelix idahoensis; assembly: GCA_024509875.1. Lineage (NCBI taxonomy): Eukaryota > Metazoa > Mollusca > Gastropoda > Stylommatophora > Oreohelicidae > Oreohelix > Oreohelix idahoensis. The sequence continues at coordinate 7,735 of JAMPIV010010175.1, forward strand.
TCACCCCACCATCAAGTTCACCTCCCTCGTCTCCACAGTATCTGTCAACTTCCTTGACATTACTATTTCTATCACGCCCTCCGGCCTTAATACCTCAGTATACTACAAGCCGACAGATGCCCACAGCTACCTCCTGTATACCTCTTCTCATCCTCGGGCCTGTCGTGACTCCCTTCCTTTTTCACAACTTCTCCGCCTCCGCCGTTTATGCCAAGACGACGATGACTTCCACTTACGAGCAAATGAGATGTTGGATTTCTTCCGTAACAGACTTTATCCAGAACATGTTCTCACCTCTGCTCTCCAACGTGTGCTCCCCATCTCTCGTCTGGAGGCCTCAAACCTCACCATAAATCCACTTCGGATAGAGTCAAATTAATCTTGACCCATCACCCTCACAGTACTACTGTCAAACAGATCCTTTTCCGCCACCTCCCTATCCTCCAAGCTGAGCCTCTGACCCAAAAAGTATTCAGTGAAGCACCTTTGGTGGCATATAGACGTGACAAGAACTTGAAGGATCTTCTTGTTCACAGCCGTCTCCCAAAGGAGAATGCCACTCACTTTGGCACACTACCCTGTGGTCGGACACGATGCAACACGTGCAAGTATGTCATATCAACCCAGAAGGTGTCCTTTCCTAAGGCTACGTACACCATCACTAGTAGCTTCACGTGTGAATCGCGCAATGTCATTTATACGATCATATGTAAACGTTGCTGCAAAACTTATATTGGCCAAACAGGCAAACGACTTGGGGACAGATTCAGCCAGCACTTAAATGACATCGCTCAGCAAAAGTCCACACCAGTTGCTATACACTTCAATGGTCCTGACCACCATGGTCCCATCGACATCCAGGTCACAGCGATCCGATCCTGCTCCTCTGACACTGCCAGCCGAGAACAGCTTGAGAACCGTCTTATCCACCGCATGGGGTGTCTAAAACCAGCCGGTCTCAACACTTTTCACACCTTTGTCTGAGGTCACCCTCTCCTCTCTTGCTCTATTTTACTCTTTCCACTCTTATCCTATTCTTCTATTTGTATGCCATATACATTTTTTTATTTCATATTTATTTATCTCCCACTCATTCTGTCCCCTTCTATTTCCAGTCCCCACTTTTATCACGTTGGGTAGTTTATTTTCCGGTTTCGTTTTTTAGTTTCTTAGTATGCATTGTGTACATCCGGCGGCGGAAGTCATTTTTCTGTTCAGCCACGCGCTTACAAACAGACAGTGATTTTGATAGAATTTCGGTTCTTGCCTTCAGGGAAGTACCCAGTTTTTATTTTATTTAGTTTTTATGTGTCCTATCTAGCCTTCACTTTCTTTCCTTTCCTGACGAAGGCCTTGTGGCCGTAACGTAGACTATTTTCTTTGTCTTTTGTCCTCGTAAGACGAATCACCTTTTTTCGATTTTTTTTCAAACCCATCCATCGTTAAAAAAAGTGTGACATTTTTTTAAAAACCTGTCATGATTTTGCTAACCCCATATGCGCATCCAAGTACTAACAGCACTAATGTGAAAGCTGCCTTCGTTGTGAAAGCTTTCTATATTTTCTATTGATCTTGCCATGTAAAATCATATTCATTTCAATAAGGGCTGTAAAGGGAAGTCCATCGAGATCTAGCTCTGGAAGAAGCCTTTGAAATCATAAATAATAAGTATTCCAGTAGGGGAAAAAAATCTACCCATTTCAGATGCAACTGAAACAAATAATTATTTTGCTCCTTTCAGCAAAATTTATTTAAATAAAAAATTTAACTCAAGCAGAAAAAAAGGGCTCACAATTAAGGCATTTCTCAAGAGGTTAAAATTGTGTAAACCTGTCCTTCAGTCACAGACCCAAGCTGGTGAAGCACATTCAACAAGCCAAGTGCTGTCCTCTAGTCATCAACAGTCAACTTGTCTAGTGCTAATGACTCTTAAATGCAGACTTGACTTAACTGGTCTAATAATTGCACTAATTTACTGTATAGTTTCTATACATGCCAACTAGTACCCATATCCTGTAAAGGTATTTTGCTTTAAGATGTGTACAGCTGTTCATACTTTCTGTATAGGTTTTTTTTGCCTAATTATAATATATATAAATAAAAATTCAATCACTTTGCGTGCCACAACTTATCTGATATTCAAGTCATGAGATTCAGTGAGATGATAGGTCACATGAATAAAAAATTCAATCAATAAAATCAACCTGCCTTTTTTTTTTGATTGATGCAACAGCTCACCTTTTAGTGTTAAATAAACTCATACACTTGTTTGGGTTCTAAAGCAATTGAAGACTTACTTAAAAAGGCAAAGGGCAAAAATCAGTGGAAGGTGATACATACAGCAGAGATGACCCAATCCACCAACTAAACATACACCAATAGACCATCATATTTCGCCTGAGAACTGTACACTGCAGATTACTGGGCAATCTCTATTGCCTCAGTATATCTCATTCAAATGAATGTTCACATGGAACTGGAATCCAGACCCCCCGAACACATTCTCCAAAACTGCCCAACCCATGATGACCCACGATGTCTGACCTGGCCAGGGGGTGCTGAGCTCAAGCAGAAGCTATGGGGCTGCCGTGCTGACCTGGAAAAGACTGTGGACTTCATCCTGGCAACAGGCCTGCAGATTTAGCATGACTACAAACTGAATGCAGAAGAAGACAAGAAGAAGGCAAAGGGTACGTTTCAATTATAAGGCAGCCCACCCTGATAGAAAATATTTTTACACGAATTAAAACTCTTTAATATTCTTTTTTCAGTCTTTCCATGTTTTTTAACAGGTTTTTCATCTCTGGGGTTTGGCATGTATGAGTTTCTTACCATGACAATCAATTAAGTTATGATTTACAGGGATTCAGTGAGTGTTTAAGTGCAATGCCTATTGCTTTTGTGCACACTTCTGTCCAAAACACATTTGTTAGTGGTGAAAAAGAATGTTTTTAATTTATTTTTTACTAGCTCAGGCTTGAGGTTTTAGGTATCAAATACATCTCGGAATGTGTGAATCTGATTATCACAACCTTTCCTTTTGAACATCTCGGAATGTGTGAATCTGATTATCACAACCTTTCCTTTTGAAACCACTTAGTCACACTTGTTGGAACAGTACTGTATACAGATTTTAATAGATATCAAAAACAACTATCTCTAAATTGATTTAAACGTCTTTCAAAAATATATAAAAATCTTGAAAATAACAAACAAATCATAACGACCAAAGTCCCCAGTCATGTAACAGATATGTTCTATCAACCCTCAAGTAAGTTGGTTTTCTACTCTGATGAGTGTTACTCATGTGTTATCTATTAAATATGCAAAAGAAAGTCAACATTGTGAATCAATGAATCTAGTAGTAATACTGCAATGCATTGTTCATGTGATTATACCACTGATTTTTGTCAGTTCACCAGATTTAGTTTGCTAATGATGAAGCATTATGTTTGTAATGAAGATGCTGATATAACATCTATAGGATATTTTCATCTTGGAATACAAAAGGGGCAGATGGCTGAGATAATTTATATTTTTCACTCCAACACTTAAAATTGTCACAACTTCACTTGCTTGCCACATTTTTAGAGCTACAAGGTAGTTCCAAGGAGTCTCTGAGGAGATAAAAGAAAGAATAAGACTGCAGCTAACTCAAGCATGTCGTAAAAAGCAACTAAAATGAGCTTGTGCCTGGGACTGGCTACCTCATCATGTACAACATTTTGCTACAGAAACTATCTCTGCAATTAATGCAGGATTCCTGCTAGTGGACCAGCTGCGGTAGCTCCGTGCTCCATTAGGAGCAAAAGGGGAGAAGAAGAAGCTGGGGAATTAAGTGTGATAGTGTAGACAGCAAGACTACAGTGTCAACAACAAGGGTGGATAAAATAATGGGACCCATTTCTGATGGATGTCTTCTACTTTAAGTGATCACAGACGTGTTGCCGTGTCTGTTCAACAATTCTTCTGTCAATGATTTTTCCATGCCATTATATTGACTTGTTCAATATCTTCTCTCTGCATCATACTCGCTTCCTTTTTCCAGCAAAAACTGCAGTGTTACCTACCTCCTCATCCAACGCAGGCCCTCAAACCATCATCGTCATGTTGCTTCACAGATCCTGATTTTGATTCATTCATTATGTTTAGCGCTTTGTGGAGTATACACATTCAATCAGTTGTCTTGGTGCTATCCACTCAAATTATTTTCATGGCTTCTCTGTTTATTTTAATATCTGTTTCTAGTCAAAGTTGTCCATAAAATCTGTTGCTGACTTCTTGCTCATAGCACCAGGCTGCCCATTATTTTCTGTTTTGTTCCTCTCCTTCTCCTTTTATCAACTTTTCTTGTTATCATGTTTTTTAGTGAACCTATCCAAATCACATGTTCAATGACTACGGATTGTCTTTTCTTAACATCATAATTATTTTGGTCATTAGAACAACATTCTCTCTCCTTAGAATATCTCTCAAACATTATTCACTTGTTGTATTAGTCAGTCACAGCTTAGACTTCTTCAGTAACTGCTCTGAATGGCTTTCTTAAATTTGATTGTTCACTGTTTTAACAGTTAATCAGATGATAAGTGATCATGCTTGGGACGATGACACCATTGTGTACACTGATGGGTCGGTAGTGCAGGGTGAGAAATCAGGATGGAGCTTCTCTGCGAGAATAAAGGCCAGGGTTGTTGCTGAACAAAGTGGAGCCTACGTGACAACAAACTCCATCAACCAGGGATGTCAGACTCTCAAGCCATGCTTCGAAAAGTTCAGAACAGATGGCTGCGGAAGGAATGGAAAACATCAATAGAATCCTAAAGTCTTGAAGAACTGGTGTGGATCTACTGTCCTGGTCATGCAGGGGTACAAGGGCAATGAGAGAGCTGACAGACTGGCCTCGAGAGCACCCATAGTGGGGACACTGGACATGGATAAGGGAGAGATACTAAGGGCTATTAATGATCGCCTGCTGGATAATGACACTGCAATGGATGAATCAACAAGGCTGAGGCTGTTGGAGTTGGCATCAAATGTGGGACTAGCAGAAATGGATGTGAGAGAGGATGCATCCATCGTATGTACAATCAGCGTGCTACAGGTACAATTAGCATTCATACTCTTCGACATTTGCTGAGGGAGACTGAGCACCTATGGGTTTGCCCGGAGTGCAGTGAGGTCAATTTTGATTAGCAATAACAATAAGATTGACTTCTACTACTATTATCATCATTTCCTTTTTGCCCACCACGGAGCACAAAGCCACCACTGCAGTTAGTACCCTTGCAGGTAACATACACCAAAGCACTCAGGTGTTCTTGAAGTGATGGCTTCTGTAGCAATCTGCTTTACTAGTCGCTATGACATGCACATATTCCTTTTTTTCCTCCCATGTATTTCTTTGCCGTTTCCTGCTATGTGTTGAACATATACTTTTTTTCCTCATCCTCTCTTTGCCATTTCATGCTATGCCATGTACACACACATTTTTTTCCATGTATTTCTTTGCCATTTCAATGTTCTTAAACTGATCCTCAAGAGGTCAGGCTCCCATTACACAGTTCAGTATTTTTTTTTTTTTAATCAGACAAGATAATAAGTACAGAAATTTAAAGTCTGATAGTACATTCTTGAGATCTACAGACCAACCTCATTTAGACTAGAAAACCAAAACAGTATATCATGACTTTGAGGTCCGAACATCAAAAATAAACTCTCAGTATAATCAACTGCCCAGACAGCATAAACAATGAGACAGTAGACATAACTGAAATAACTGTAACCAGACCACAAGGTCTTTTATTTTTGGACATGTGTCCTAATATCACAGATGGACCCTGTGTCTAGGCATATCAGGCCGCACCACGCCAAAAACAAGCAAGGGTCTAGATTCCACAGGGGAACAGAAAGGTAAATCCAAAGTTAAACGGAGATGGACATTTAAGGCAAGATTTGAAAATGAAAGATAAAATCAGAGAGAGACACACACAAACACAGACAAAGGAGAGAGCGAGAGAAAGCCCAGGAGAGACTGGTCAAGTTTTTGTCTGCCTTATTCAATTCCATCAGTACAAATCTCACATAACTAGGGGAGTTACTGCACAACCAGCTTTGGCTGAATTTATACCAAACAATAAATTAATTTGTGCTTGGATTATAGCTAACTTACAATCTGTTTACACCAAATCCAAAGAGGCAGTGTAAACCATCCACGGCCATTATGAATCATTAGTATACGTAAACATGAGAAAGTTCATATCTAAGGAGAAAATAATATTCAAGTTAAATATAGAACACATGACTTTTTAAAAAATGAGAATAAATCTGATCTGCAAAAACAAATGCTGATAGTTATTCTAAAACATAGCACAACGAATGGTCGTTGGGTACAAATCTAAAACAAACATGGATTCCTTATGACCACCAAGAATAGTTGTGCAAAAAGACATCAGTTAGCTAAACTTAACTATGATAATTTTATTCCTCTTTACTGGAAATGCGTTCTTTGTGCAGCTAATCTGGAGAAATTAAATAGACTAATTACATGTAGGTCCCTGTGATGTCACAATAATTAGTTCTGCAGCCAATTTTTTGCCACTTTACTAAGAGTTTATTGCAAACACTTGGCCATATTTGTAAGGGGTTATTTCAAATACATTTGGCCAAATTTGTAAGGGGTTAATTCAAATACATTTGGCCAAATTTGTAAGGGGTTATTTCAAACTCTTATAAACACATTTTACTAATGATCTAAAGTGATTTATTTCTTTTCAACAAACACAACTACTGATTCAAACATCAAATCTCTTGTCTGTTTTCAACACAACAATAACACATTATTAGTGTTTAAATTATGTACAAAAATAATGAGTATAGACCTAAATCAAACAATCATGGCTTCTAAATGCTTATATTAAAGTTGGTATACTCTAGTCCAAAATAAAATCCATCCAGGCAATTTAGACTAGACAACCAAAACAGTATATCATGATGATGAGGTACAAACAGCAGAAATAAACTCTCAGTAGAAAATATTGTTATGCTTTACACAGCACACTTTAACTTAGGAAAATGTGGGAAAAAATGTATTGTAAAACTAAATATGCTGATGATTATCAGTACATGAAATGCTGATGATTATCAGTACATGATATGTTGATGATTATCAGTACATGATATGCTGATGATTATCAGTACATGATATGTTGATGATTATCAGTACATGATACATTGAAGTTTTCTTCTGAGATAACATGATTGAATTAGGATATATAAATCTCAAATGTATAAGGTTTGTTGTGTCAGCACTAAAAGGGGCTGCGGTAAATGTATGTACACCATGTTGAACGTACCTTGTAAACATATGCCTCGTAAAGCTGAGAATACATTTATACTGCCCAACCTCAAATCAATATATTAAGGTTTACATTTCTACAGCGTAATCTTAATTATGTATATAAGCTTACTCAACAAACCTTATACTGTTTTTGTATCCCTTAAAACGAAAGCTGTTACAAAAATCTAAATTACAAACAGTTAAAAGAAAAAAGTCTCCTTTCCATGCCACTTCAGCCAATCAGATCTAGTACACCATACACTGAAAACAACACATCTGTATAGTCTGTCTCCAGCACGTTTTCTAAAGATCATTAATCTGAGAAAACACAACACCACAAGCACTACAACTGTAAGGTTCCTCTCCTGTATGTTTTCTATTACACTTCTGTACCTCAGACTGTGCTACCTAATTCTGTACTACAAACCCCACTCCTGTCACATGACAACAAAACTACATACAAGCACTACAACTTGTAAGGTTCCTCTCCTCTATGTTTTATATTACACTTCTGTACCTCAAACTCTACTACCTAATTCTGTACTACATACCCCACTCCTGTCAGATGACAACAACACTACATACACACAGTACAACTGTAAGGTTCCTCTCCTGTATGTTTTACATTATGCTTCTGTACCTCAAACTCTACAAGCAAACTTCGTACACCACACTTTTAACATCTAAGACAAAGGGTCAGCAATGAGTCAATCCTGATCTACCAGAAGATCCAAGTGAATGGATTTGGTATATCTTTCGGCATCAGCAGGGACAAAAAAAATCCTTTTTAACTATGGAAATTTTGGACTAGATTTCTCCCACCGGCATTTAAAATTGTGGTATTCCCAGGATCAGATGTACCTTTTCCGCATTCCCAATGAAAACTCTCTGTTACAGACAGAAACGCGGTCTTTTCTTTGTGAGGTTCATTATCCTCACACCCCCCCCCCCCCTTTAATAATTACCCACACATATATGTGGTAGATCTTTAGAAGGTTCAGTGTTAATACAGTAGAGATCACAAACGCTCCAGGGTTACTGACCCCTGGTCTAAGAAAATTATACAGAGACAATACCACAAGCATTACACATGTAAGGTTCCTCTCAGGTATGTTGTCTATTATACTTCTGTGCCTCAACTCTACTAGCACACTTTAACCTACAAACACCCAAACTTGTCAGGTCTTAGATGATTACAATGAGTAAACAATCTACAAAGACTACACTTTTAAAGTTTCCCCTGAATATTTTCTATTATTCTGTATTCTCAACTCTATTAGCAATCTCTGCTCTACTAACCTCACACCTGACAGTTCTTAGACAATTACAAACAGGACAGCAAACCACCACCATCACTACACTTGTATGGCTGTACCTCAACTCTATTAACAAACTCTAACCTACAAAACTCTCACTTGTATGGCTGTACCTCAACTCTACTAACAAACTCTAACCTAAAAACTCACACTCGTGAGGCTGTACCTCAACTCTATTAACAAACTCTAACCTCCAAAACTCACACTCGTATGGCTGTACCTCAACTCTACTAACAAACTCTAAACTACAAAACTCACACCTGTATCTCAACTAACAAACTCTAATCTAAAAAACTCATTTGTATGGCTGTACCTCAACTCTACTAACAAACTCTAACCTACAAAACTCACTCATATGGCTGTACCTCAACTCTACTAACAAACTCTAACCTACAAAATCACACTTGTATGGCTGTACCTGGACTCTACTAACAAACTCTAACCTACAAATCTCACACTTGTATAGCAATCTCTTGTGTATGCTGTCTGAGGCATAACTTGAGATCACCCCTTTGATAAATCTAAACACTTCAAACACTACACTTAAGAGGTTTCTCTCCTGAATGTCTTCCACTATGCTTCTTTAGTTGATGTGAATGAGCAAACTCTGCACTACAAAGCCTACACTTGCAAGGTCTCTCTCCTGTATGCTTTCACTTGTGCACCTTCACAATTAGCAAACCTTTTGTTGCAAACACTACATTTGTGTGGTTTCTCTTCAGTATGTTTTCTATAGTGTACCTTTAGGGAATAACTATGAGAAAACAAAACACTTCAAATGCTACACCTGTAAGGTTTCTCTCCAGTATGTTTTCTATAGTGTACCTTTAGGGAATTACTGTGAGTAAAGAAAACACTACAAACGCTACACCTGTAAGGTTTCTCTCCAGTATGTTTTCTATAGTGTACCTTTAGGGTATAACTCCGAGAAAACAAAACACTACAAATGCTACACCTGTAAGGTTTCTCTCCAGTATGTTTTCTATAGTGTACCTTTAGGGATTTACTCTGAGAAAAGAAAACACTACAAACGCTACACCTGTAAGGTTTCTCTCCAGTATGTTTTCTATAGTGTACCTTTAGGGTATAACTATGAGAAAACAAAACACTACAAATGCTACACCTGTAAGGTTTCTCTCCAGTATGTTTTCTATAGTGTACCTTCAGGGATTTACTCTCAGAAAAGAAAACACTACAAACGCTACACCTGTAAGGTTTCTCTCCAGTATGTTTTCTATAGTGTACCTTTAGGGTATAATTCCGAGAAAACAAAACACTACAAATGCTACATTTGTAAGGTTTCTCTCCTGTATGTGTTCTCAAGTGTCTCTGTAGGTCTGCATTCCAAAAAAACAAAGCACCACACACAATACACCTGTACTTCTTCTCCCCTGTATGTTTTCTAATATGCCCATGTAACCCAAGTTTACTAACTAAACCTGCATTGCATAAATCACACTTGTAATGCCTCTTATTTGAATGTTTTACTATCTTCTTCTTGTTTTCCTGTGAAACATCTGTGCAAACACTATGACGTTCAAATTCCCTGTATTTATCTCTATGCTTCTTTTTCACATGCCGCTGTAAATATTCAAACTGGGAGAAGGAAAGGCAGCACTGCATACAGGAGAGTAATTCTGAAATGTCAAATGTTATAAGAATTTGAGAAACACACATGCATGTCCTAGCATGTTGCTATTTACCAGTTATGAACAATCATGAAAATATAACATTTCTTCATATAAATTATGATTATTTATGATATTCTGATGAAGCAAAAATCTGCAGTATCTCAGTTCATTAACAATTACAACTGTGTATGGAGCTTGCAACCTCATCATGTAACACTAATTGTTACAGAGACCACCGCTACAAGGGAGCATGAATGTTTTGGGGCAAGCTTTCTGCAAGGGAGCCAGCTACAGTAGTGCTCAACTGCTCTGCATGAAAGCGGAAAGGAAAATGATACTGATGCTTTTTTTATACCTTAAATAATCACGATTATTATAAAATTCTGCTTTTATAAACGGGTGCTTGTGTAGAATAGAAGGACTGAAATGATATGACAAAGTCACAAATATGGAATTGATGACAAGAACCAGTGGAACAAGAGTTGAGAAGAAGACGTGAATAGGACACACATTGAGGAAACCTGTTGATAGCATTACAAGGCAGTCACTGTTCTGGAATCCACAGGGAAAGAGAGGCAGAGGTAGACCAAAAAACACATGGAGAAGAAAACTGGAAACAGAGGTAAAAATGATTAGGAAAACATGGAAAGAACTTGAGCGGATGGCACGGGACAGGAAGACTTGGCATGTGTTTGTTGAAGGCCTATGCTCCTTGGGGAGCTAAAGGGTATTGATTGAAATTTACCCTTTGAGCTCAGGATAGGTTTAGTGGGAAAGTAACTTACCTAACAGTTCTAGTCTATAGCTATCACCTGAACTGTGTTATTAATTACTTGATTGTCCTGTGCCATCCCTACCTGTAGTTCACTTTTCTGAATCTGGGTGAACTATTTTTTGTCTATTCCTACAATGACTGTACTAGATACTATCTAAACTTCCATCTCGCCACAACCTCTATATACTGGATTTGTGGACTATGAAAAGGAACTGACAGTGTAAACAGAATCACTTTGGAAGCTGATGAGACATTTTGGAGTACCCCTGAAGATCATGAAATTAATAAAGACATCACATGCCAAGTTCTTCATGAAGGACAACTAGAAATATTTAGGATAAGAACTGGAGAGCAACAGGGATGCCTTTTGTCACCATATCTCTTCCCTACTGGCTATACATTGGGTTATAAAAACATCGTCATCCAACAGAAATGGAATCCAGTGGAGTTTGACTAAACAGCCTGATTATCTATATTTTGCCAATGACTTGACTCTTCTGTCCTATAACTATAATCAGATGCAAGACAAAATGAAAATACTTGTTCAGAGGTCACAGCAAGTGGGTCTGCAAATACACAGGGGAAAGACAAAGATAATGAGAATAAATGCAGGAAATGATAACAAGATTTTTAACTTGAAGAAACACCCCTACAAGATGTAGAATCATAAACATATCTTGGCAGCAATACAGACAGAGTTGGAGGGACAGGCAATATCAAAATAAGAATACAAAAAGCAAGAGGAGCTTTCATTGCATTGAGAAATGTATTGAGATCAAGAGAAATCAAGTCCAACACAAAAATATGAATCTTCACAGGTGTTGTCCACTTTGTGTTTCCGTGTGCTGTCTTTCTGCTTCTTGTTTTATTTCACTGAATACCTGGATGACCTTAGAATAGTGCCCCACATACTATGTCAACGATTCAAAAGAGTTGTGACCCAATGGATCCCATCTCATTGTGACATCCCGAGCAATGAAGAGGCTGATAGACTGGCAAAGAAAAGTGGAAAGCTACCTCAGCCTGATGCTCAGCTTTCAAGGAGGCAAAGAGTTTTATCAGATACAGAAACAGATGGGATGCACAGCATCAAGGCCACACACAAAATGATGCATATTACCAGCTCAACAGAAGAGAATAAGTGGCAATCTCCAGATTAAAAGACTCCGCACTGGCCACAACAGATTGGGATACCATCTATAACAAGCTGTTGGGTTTAGAGTGGCTAAGAGGTATGGCGTCCGCCTTGAGTTCTAGAGGTACCAGGTTTGAGTCACAGTTGAGGGAATATAATTTATGCAATTTTTTTTTCAGAACCAGTGGTCCTAATGATGTCATACTCCCTCCTTGTCTCCTGGGTAGTGAGATTGAATGCCTAGCCTTCTTGGATAAGGGTAAAAAATAGGAGGTCCTGTGTGCAAGCTGCGTACGTTAAAAATCCCTCGGCAGTTGAAAATCATAAAGAGTAGGCCTATCAGGCCGCTGCCCTGGCAACATTTAAAAACTAGAAACCTACCCACCACACAAAAAATATTTATAGAATGTATGATTCCTATATACACACAGTGGGATTCATGTCGGTGCTATGGAGTTTGTTCACTGTGCTGTGATCCTCCTTGTGTGATCTAAGCAAGGAAATTAGAGCACTGATGGAGTAGTCCGTGTGCAATGAAAAAATCCTTAAAAACTAAACCAAACCAACAAGCTAAAGATAAGTGGTACTGATAAAATGACAGCTGAGCATCTGCTTCAAAGATGCCAAACAAATGTGGAACAGAACAAGCACACATGGCCCGTCACCAGTACCACTGGTGGAAAAGCTCTACGGAGATGCAAAAAGCCTCAAGCTGACTGCTGCTTTCTTTGAAAACATTCATGCAGACGTCTAACAGTGTACGAAGAAGAAGTATAGGATTTGCTTTTCAATCTCAACTCTTGTTTATATACTGTAATGCTCTTCTTATTTGTTGCTGATTGTTTTTCATGCCTTTCAAGACATCTTCTGAACTTACATTATCTTCTGTTAACTGAATTTCTGATACCTCTTCATTTTGTGGTAGGTTCTGTTTTTTTGGGTTTGTTTTTGTTATGAGGAGGTCTGTGATTCCTTGATTTGTTAATATCTTGAGCTATTTGATTTTAAAAATATTTAATTTATTGTGTTTTCTTTCTTTAAACAAGTGTTGGTACTGTTATGACTGCTGATAGTTGTTGTTGTTGTAGTGCTACTTCATACTGTATGAGAGTTGGACCTGAATTCATTAATACCATTCTTTTTCTTCTTCATCTTTCTACCCCACACGGAACAAACTTATGCCAAATCTTCCTGTCCCGTGCTATCACCTCAAGTTCTTTCCATGTCTTCATCCCCTTCATGTTTGTCTGCAGTTCTATTCTTTGCGTTCTTTGGTCTTTCTCTACCTCTCTTACCATTAGGATTCCAGAACAAGGACTGCCTTGTAATGCTATCAACAGGTTTTCTCAATGTGTGTCCTATCCATTGTCCAGCATCATCTCATCTCTTGTTCCTCTGGCGTTTGTCTAGTTCTTGTCTGGTCTACTAATAATGGGGAAATATGTGGAAGTATTCATAGTGGTTTTATAGATAGTCTGCATGGTTCTGTTGATTATTCTGTAGTCCTTGTCTTTTCTTCTTATTTTGTACCATTTTATCATGACAGTATTCTTCTGAACAATATCCACAGCTTGGTTCTTTCCCCCCTCTATATGCTGTATTTATATGTTGACAAGTTTGGGAATTAAAACACAGAGTTATTAGCGGAACATATGCTTCTCTATGAATTTTGTAAGTCTTCTTCTTGTGATCGCATTTTTGATGTTTACACCATCAAACGATTTCTCATGATGAATTCGGCCATTGTCTGGAGTTCCTCTTTAGCTCCATACATCTTTGAGTTTAGTGTTGAGTCATTAGGCCAGTATATCTTTCTGAACTGGTTGTACAGAGGACAATCTGGTAGAACATGCTCAGCAGTTTGTTCGTTCAATCCACATCTGCACAGTGGTGAAGCAGACAATCGTAGCTTGTACATGTGTTTATTCAGTTTGTTATGCCCTGTCCTGAGGCGAAAAATGGTGATCTGTCCCTGCCGGTCAAGAGTGTGGTAGTCGTCGTTGGGTTGATTCTGTTTTCTTCTGATAGTCTGGATAGCTCTCTTTTTCTCAAAGTATGTGATTTCATTATGCTCTTGTTCACATTCTCCTCCCTTTTTTGCAAGTTTATCTGCCTTTTCATTTCTGGGTACACCACAATGGGATGGTACCCACTGAAGTATTGTTCGCATTTTGGCAGCTACCTTGCTTAGTTCATTTCTCAAATGCGGGAGTTTACCACCCTTGAGAGCTTGCAGTACAGACAGTGCATCTGTGAGGATGACTACCTGGTGGCAGTCAGAGTTGGTGTTATAAATCATATTTGCAGCTTGCTCTAGAGCTTGAACCTCAATTGTATAGTTGGAACAGAATTTACCAGTGGGAATATGCCTAGTCTCATAGTGGTTGTCAGGATATGAGATAAAGATACCAGCGCCTCCATTCTTTACAGCATTTGTCGCTGATCCATCTGTGTAGGCATGTATCCATGATTGTTTGGAAAGCTTTCTTTTATCATACTCAATGTAGTTCATTTTGCAGATCATTATACTCATATCCAATTGTGAGACCACTGATTTATGTATTAATTTGGAGGGTGCTGCTGGTCTGTTCCCATGGCACAGGGTATAGGATGGGCATTAGCAGTGTTGTCTTCATCGATAGGTCTTCTTGATGCTGTCTTTTAAGTCTTTTTCCCCGATGGACAAAGCTGCTACGTTTCAGATGTCCCAATGCCAGATCATCTAGTCTTGCCTTCATTGGGTGCTTTGGCATACTGTTGTACTTTTCCATCTGGATCATGCTTTTGGTGTCTCTTCTATAGGACAATGTTTGTAATCTAGCAGCTTTCTACATCTCTGATATCGGCGCAGTTTTCATGGCTCCTGTAATGTTATTAGTGAGTGTAGAAATATGAAGGAGTTTCTTGCCCTTCCGGAATGATTATGACCGCAATTGTGTTTATGATGTTTCTTTTTCTTACTTTCTATATTATGTATTTAGGATATTGTCATCAGCAGGCATATCACACATATCAAATGCCTGCATATTCACAATTCACATCTTGTTTTGAATGAGCAAGTTTGTTGCACGTTGAAATTCATATTTTATATGTTTGCCCTTCATACTTCTTTTCTTCTATGCTACAAATTTTTGTCGATATAAGCATATGCTGATTAAACTTATCACGAAAAAAGTTTTTCCTATATAACATCCAGTCAAATACCCCGTAGACAAATGAATGCTTTACATTCCGACATCAGAAGCTAGCAAGCTATCTGAGCACAAAATTCACTCAGTCTGCTTAGAATTTCTTCTTCCGGCAGTTTAATCTCAACTTCTCTGTTAGCATATTTTTTTGTTTGTATGGTGGATTATGATTAACTGATTTCATATATCTTTTTCTTTATCTTCATTTTTTTTTTTAACCTTCTCTGTCACCTACGCCTGTAGGAATTTAGCCCTCCCATATTCAAACCTCTGTCTTTCTTATAATTTAGCAAGCAGTTTATGGCGGGTAGCATTTAATTGCATTCTCTTTGATGCAGGCTAGTGAGCAGACTGGGTCCCGCTCACCTGTAATTATCTTGGCAGCGATCATAAAAATCGCCGTAATGAGATCAGTCGGTGATGGAAAGGGGAGACAATGTGTCTATTACCTTTGCCTGGATTCGTTCGTTGTAAGTCTATTTACAAGATGCGAACCGCCATATCAAAGACTCTCGCTATAATTCTTTTACGACCACTTCTGCAGATGGTGAGAATGAGATAGAATTTATGTAGATTTTCTAAAGGTGTAAACATCTGGCAAGAGCTAGTTACAACTTTCCTTTGATTCTTTGTCAGTTTCAGATATTTATACCACAGAAATCTAACTTTATTCATTCAGTACTGCCACAGCCTTAGAGAGACATCTAGCTCATAGTTCTAGAACACGTTGTATAAGTGAAGTTCTTAGTTTCTCGTTAGAGACATCTAGCTGAGTTCTAGAATACATTATATCAAGAGAAGTTCTTAGTTTCTCGTGGAGATAATCTTAGAAGTTTGTGTGAAGGTAAAATATAAATATTGACTAGTATTGTCGAGTGATATAATTGTTAGTTCAAAGTATATCCTCACTAGATTTCTGTGCAGAGTGATTCAATAATAATTCAGTTATAATTCTCTAAGTTACTGTGTTACAAAAGATAGCAGAATAAATTATAATTTCTAGCTAAAAACTCAGTCAGCTATAAATAAATTTAATTAAATTGCTAGTAACCAGTCAGAGAATATTTTTAACTAAGTAAATGCACTGATTCATCATGAGTGTTGATGAGATATGTATTTATTTCTAATTCATGATGATGTATTTTTTTAATGACTAGAATTTATTTCACGGGAGTTTTAAACAATAAGACAAGCTCTAAGTTTGCGGTTTATAATTTAAGTTAAATGACCGAAGTGAACATATTCTATTACGCGTAGGATTGTGTAATATTAGGGTTGAGTATTTATGTTTTTCTCTTCCTTTTATACAGTATCTGGGTCACCCAAAACCTACCAGTGGGTTCTGTTTATGTATAGCAGAGAATAACTAGACGAAAGAACTATTTTCCTGAAATTTATATTGTAACTGGCATTGAGTTCCAGAGTTCTTTTCCAATAATCAAAGTTTTACAGTCGGCCCGGGGTGGCGACTAAATCAAACATTTAACATAATTAAACCTGTGACATTAACTTGTATACCAACCACTGTGTTGAGTAGAAGATAAATCCTGAACAGTTATTTACCTGCAACTCGAGGTAACAATCGATTATTTCAAGCTACTGTACCCTTGTGAACATTAGACATCTTAAGTATTTTACTACCTGGACAAAACATAAAGTGACATTTATCAGCATCCTACGTACCATTGTGAAGCGAGCGCTTCCCAAGATTTGAATTTATTAGCATAGGAGAAGCTGGGGCTTGTTTCGCCAAAACACACCATTGGATGGGCTGTATGTTCCTTAAACAATTGTTCCAGATGTGGTGAGAGTGTCTATTAGGTAAGAACACCTGTCATTGTGATCACAAGTGTGTCAGAGCGAGAGAATGCAGGGATGATATAATTCTTTGATTTTATAATTCATATATCCATTGATTGTGTTTTTTTTCTTCTTAAAGATTATATATGCTATCTATTTCAGAGTACATTACAGGAAAAACCTCTGTTATTTACGGTAGAGAAAAATCCTAGATCATAGTGTATAAATCTGTGACTCTTTGGGGCGAATAACTTCTCTTATAACGGGATCTTGGTTCAACAGCGGGGGAAAGGATTATACCTATGGGTCAACTCTGTTATTGATTCCTTAACCTATGTTTATTTGTGTATTGATTTGATAGTCTAACTTTATTTACTGTGTTGTGAAATTCTTTATGATAAATAAAATTTACATAAACTTATTCAAGTGTGTCGGTCAGCTCGTCCCAAATATCTATATTCCATTGTTATAGTTTACACATCCTATCACATAAAAAAGAACTTAATATATACAACTTTTGTGGTATTAGAGAAACTGGTCTTGATTATCTCTTCTTTCAGCAGTTAACAATGGTTAGCTTCATTGCAACTGTCAACAGAAGACAAGTCTACATATGAAGAGATAAAAGCAATAATCAGAAATAACTAGAGAAAAATGGCATAAAAATCATTCACCGATAATGCAGAACCACACTTAACATTATCATGAGAAGATCAAGTGATAAAATACCATCTGTACAACAAAGTGAAAATCAGACAGATATGTATCCATGTGGGGAGAACAAACAAACAGTAGCACATGTCCTCCAGAACAGTTGGCTCCATGAGATGGTGGCCTTCTTTAATCCAGTTGAGGGAGAAACTGTATGGTTAGGACAGAAGCCTGAGACAGACTGCAAGCTTTATAAGAGAAACAGATGTAGTTATTGAGAGCAAATGATGAAGAAGGCTTCTGTCTTATTTATTTTACGTGTGTGTGTTAGCTCTGTCATCTCAATGTATTTGAATTACATATACTATTTTAGAGTTAACACCTTGACAATATATACTTACCGTCATTTTCTGTGTTTACACCATGATGTAGAACATTCTTATTTCCAGGAGTGTCTGTGTCAGAAGTAACTTCCTTTTTAATTTGAACACCCAAACTAGCAGCTGAAGGGCCCATACAGTGCATCTGAAATAATATACCAGACCCGTTACACGGACTTCGAGCTCTGAACAACAGCTGGAATTTCCATGTGCCTGTGGTAGGAAATTCTCTACTCAGAGAGGAATGAAAATCCATAGAACGAAAAAGGGGTGTGGGAGTTCATCTGGGGGAGATCAACAGCACTCTGTCTCGACGGGTAAGACGTTAGAAGAACGCAGCCAGGAGTCAATCCACAGTGCTGAGTACATGCAAGTTGACCTGCCTGATGATGATCTCACACACTTCTTGGACGGGAAGAGAGATGCAATCAAGTTTCCACCTGCCAGTGCAAAAGGGCTTTGGGAACAGCTGGACGAAGCCTTGGCAAAAGAGTTGGATAACAACCTGAAGCAGATACCTTTGGAGAAGAAGCTGGAAATCTTCGGCGACATAATATATCTTCACTGTCACAAAGTGATTGGAGTCAGGGAGGCAAGGGAAAGTAACCCACCATGAAAAAGTAGAAGACAAATTAAAATAGAAGAAATCAGGAAACAGAAGAAGCATGCCCGAAAACTGTTCAAGAACGCAGTTGCCACAGAGAAGGAAGGGTTACGACAGGTTTGGGAGCACCTGAAAGGCCAACATAATGCCCTTTGTAGAGCAGAAAGGTTGTGCAGAAAGAGAAGGAAGACTCGAAGGGATAGGGAAAGATTCTTCAGGGAGCCCTTCAAGTTTGCCAAAGAACTGTTTGAGCAGCCATGGTTGGGAACGCTAAACATCAGGAAAGAAGACCTGGAAGAACACCTTAGAATGACTTATTCAGATGGTCGCAAAGACGAGCCGCTCAGCAACATGGCAGGCCTTAAATGGCCTAGTAAGCCAGGAGCTGAATTTAACACCAAGCCCCCAACGATGCAAGAGGTAGAAAGCATTGTCCAGAAAGCTCGGTGCAAGTCAGCTCCAGGTCCTAATGGTGTTCCATATGTTGTGTATAAGAGATGCCCTGAGGTGCTCAAATGACTGCTCCGTTTATTGAAGAATGTGTGGAAAACCCAGCTTGTAAGCAAGGAATGGAGAAAGGCGAACGGAGTCTACATCCCGAAAGAACAAAATTCCAGACATCAATTAGTTCAGGCCAATCTCACTACTTAATGTGGAGGGAAAGATATTCTTCTCAGTGACGGCGAATAGGCTCACTACATACCTCCTGGCAAATGGGTACATTGACACTACCATTCAGAAAGGAGGTATCCCAGGTACACTAGGATGCCTAGGGCATGCCACAATGATCTGGGAAGCAATTCAAAAGGCAAAGTCTGACAGAACAAACCTCCATGTAATCTGGTTGGATCTAGCAAATGCTTATAGATCCGTTCCACACCAGATGTTGTGGCAGGCGCTAGAAATGTATCATGTTCCACAAGAGATTGCAGCAATGCTGAAGATGTATTTTGCAGGGTTCTCTGTCAGATTTTAAATCAGACAGTACACAACAAAGTTGATTGGCCTTGAAGTTGGAATTGCGAATGGGTTTACCATCTCTCTGATACTATTCGTGATGGCTATGCAGGTAATCCTCAATGCGGTTGAAGGAATGGCTATAGGTCCAAAGCTCAGTGGAATGTGTCACATGCCACCGCTCAAAGCATTCATGGATGACACAACAATTCTGACATCAGATGAACATCAGGCCCGGAGGATGTTAGCACGCCTGGATGAACTAGTCAGCTGGTGCAGAATGAGCTTCAAACCCAAGAAGTCAAGAAGCCTATCAGTCAGGACAGGGAAGATAGCAGAGGTCATATTCATGGTTTCCAACCAAAGAATCTCTACTGTCATTGAGGAACCTCTTAAAAGTCTTGGCAGGGTGTACAATGCCTCATTAAAAGACTCTAAGACAGTGCAACAGACAATAGAAATGGCAGACAGAGGGCTAAAGATCATAGACCAAAGCAGACTCCTAGGAAAATTCAAACTGTGGTGCCTCCAGTTCATGTTGATACCTAAGTTGCTGTGGCCACTGCTTATATATGAAATAAGTACAAGTACAGTGGAAGCTACAGAGCAGAAGGTCAACAAGTTTATGAGGAAATGGCTAGGGGTACCACCAGGTCTGTCAGATGTAGCACTGTACTGCAAAAAGTCAAAACTTCTGCTTCCTTTCAAGTCAGTTGTTGAAGAGTAGAAAGTTGGAAAGGCAAGGCTTGCAATGATGCTACGCAAGTCAGCAGATGACGTGGTTAAGTCCATTCAGCCCACACTGAAAACGGGAAGGAAGTGGAGAGTGGAAGAAGCTGTTGATGCTGCCCAAGAGTCCCTCAAACTGAGAGAGGTAATCAGATACACACAAACGAATAGACGGGGATTTGGTCATGGAGACATCCGCTGGTGGTCCAAGGCATCAAGCAGAGAGCACAGAGACATGGTAGTTCAGGAGATACAAGGAGCTGAGAATGATAAGAGGTTGCAAAAAGCAATGCAGCAGGCCCAACAAGGCCAATGGACTACATGGGAAGGAGCCCTGCAAAGGTCCTTGACATGGAATGATATATGGCATATGGCACCTCTTAGGCTCAGCTTTGTTATTAGATCAATGTATGACCTCCTGCCATCGGCCACAAACCTTGTGAGATGGGGAAATTCGGATAATGAGCAGTGCCCCCTGTGCCATGAGAGGCAGACACTTGAACACGTGCTCTCAGCTTGCAAGGTGTCATTAGGGCAAGGGCGATACAGCAAAGTGCTAAATGAGCTGGCTGCGACAATAGATCTGGCACGGATGAAGGTGAATAGCAATGTCAGGCTGAACACCGCAAACACATACTTTCTGATAGCAGGAAAGTCAGCACACCCAAAACCGAGTAAACCAGGTAGCAGTGTACCCTCTCCTTGACTGTACAAATGACTGGGAGATGGCGGTTGACCTACCTAGACGAGGGGCATATCCAGAGAGTATCAGTTAATCTTGAAGACGGCTGGATATTGTGCTGTATTCGTCATCATCGCACCAGGTTATATTGATTGAACTGATCGTGCCATTAGAATCCAGATTGGAAGAGCAACATTTGTTCAAAGCGGCCAAGTATAGTGATCTGGCAGTGGACTACCATAATGTTAACAATTTTCTAGAAAGATCTTATAGTGGTTCTATGAAAAAATGTATACTACATGAATTTCTGAACTTGTTTCAGTCATTAACAACTTGTTTCACAGTCATTAACAACAGGCTTCACAGTCTGACAGATGCATGGAGGCATACAATATACATGTGGAAGTGAACCTCTGTCTGTGAGGCTAATTACACCCTCAATGACTCTTGAATTCATCCACACACTTCCAGGGATTCCCCCTGTGGTGAAATTTGTTGAGAAACCAACATTGCACATTAAGCTTGGAGAAGTCACTTGAGCCACAGATGTGATTCTTTGGATTTGACCTGGTTGATTGCATGCAGGAAGATCTCACTATGGACCCAGTGATACGCAGGGGGAGCTGAGAAGTGGCTGTGTGCAGGACATGACAATTTACAGAGCACAGTGTTTTAGCTCTGCATAGTTGGAGAGCCCCCTTGGATGGCGGCGAATGCACAGTATACATACATGCCACACCTCGGAGATGAAAAACCTGTACAAAAAATTCAAAACCCTGTACAAAGACCAGCAAAACCTGTACAAAGACTGAAAAAAACATATCAAAAGAGTTAATTCATGTACAAATATTTTCAATTACAGTGGGCTGCATTATAAATGAGGCAAGGGGACTTTGCCTTTTAAAGCAGGTCTTCACTTATTTTAAAACCCAAACAATAAATGTCTGAGTTTATTTTACACTGTAAAAATAATGTGATGGTGTCATCATTTAGTCTATTTCTGTGCTTAATTATCACTAACAGACTGGGAAATCCTGTGTTCAATAGGACCTTATAAAAGAACTCTGAGACACAGTAATAAGGGGAATGGGTTAGAAAACCTGTACAGAAATTATGTACAGGGAGTACACATCTGAGAACGCAAACATCTTGTACAGATTATGGGTAAACCATAGCATGTGGCATGTATGAGTATGCCATGTGCTTCTTACTCTTAGCTTGGGACTAGATGTGATGATCTTGTAAATGCAAGTCAAGCTGGAGAAACTGGAGCTTATGACTTCAACTCAACATGTTTTGGAATGGCAGAAAAGCCCCAGGAAAGCCTAGATCTACAGTGCAGATAATACCAAGGAATCTTCAACATCATGGTATGGGCTGTACTAATTACCAAGCACAAAATACAGCAATAAACACCTCCCGCACAGCAATAGACAGCCAATTTGAACAAGAAATCTATACGCCTTGAGATATCAAAATCTTCACTGATTCAAAATCAACTCATCAGGCTTTAAAAGAATACCTCCAAACTGAAATGCTTTCATTTACCAAATGAAAAACAAGGCCAGCATGTACCTGAACCTAGTTAAACATCATCCTGCAAGCACCTGCTGAAGAGCAGGAAAAGGAAATCTCAGACAGCTGTACCTGGGATATGTCTAATCAATCATAGATTATAACATCCCAGTGAAGAGTGTGTGCAAAACATTCCAGGCAGAATTTGAAAGAGCCAAAACCCGAGTTCTTAGGTTGATATGTAAGGGCACCAACAGCTGCCTGTGAAACTGATGCAAACAAAGAATATATGGACCTAAGCCACTGTCGCAGCAAAGGTTAAGTCGAACACTTATAAAGGGACAGTAAATAAAAATAGCAGGTTCTCAGGGATGGCTCCTTCACCATCCTACAGAGGTTTTTAATCACAGGAAGACCGTTACTGGCTATTCAGTCAAATTTCCGGACACGTTAAACATTTTCTTCACATACGACGCACGCACAGGGTTTGTAACCATGGATCCACCTGGTCGCCAGTACTACGCAACGAAGCACCATTACAACAGCGCGGCTCCCATCCACATACTATTTATATTCTCTAAAAAGTGTTTCCTTGTCCAGTCCTGTCTCATCACTATATTTTTTTTTTTCTTGCATTTGGGAAATTACATAATAAGTCGTGAGCTATTAGCCTTTAGCACAAACTGCACGACAGCTTAATATTAGAGCGCATCTTTTCACCCCACCAAAATTTGTAGTTGTATTTTAATAATTTATATAGGAATAAACAGAGTTTAAAAATGTCAAAAAAAAATCGACTTATATTTATTCGAATTATTGATATTTATCGCTAATCATTATTTCCCTTTAATAGAAAATAAAATTGCGTCCTCTGAAAAAAGCCAAAGCATTAAACTTTTTGTTCATGAAAATTTGCAGTGTGAAATTTACGAAAATACAGTGCCCCAACTCTAGTTCATTCTTTGCATCTCAGCCTCCACAGTCCTCCGCCAGTTGTTTTTGGTCGGCCTCTCTTTCGTTTTCCTTCAGGGGTCCACAGCATAGCTGTTCTTGTGATGGCATCGGGGTCTCTTCTGAGGACATGGCCAACCCAACTCCAGCGTCTGCCAGCTATGATGGTGTGCATGTCCTCTTGCTTGCTCCGAGTAAGCAGATCTTGGTTGGTGATGGTATTCGGCCAAAAGATTCGGTGAATTTTTTTTAAGGCATGTTGTGTGAAAAGAGGACAATTTCGACATTTCCTTCTCTGTAACTCTCCAGCATTCCGCACCATAGAGAAACACAGAAAGCACACAGCTCTGATATAATCGTAATTTTGTGCTTGTGCTGTATTGAGAGGACTTCCAGATGTTGTTTAGGCTAAAAAAGGCTGTTCTTGCCTTATTCATTCTGATGTTGATGTCTTTGCCTGCCCCGCCGTCTGGTGTTACTATGCATCCTAGGTATGTGAAGGTGTCTGTCTGTACCAGTTGCTGATTCCTTACTGATATGGGCTCACGGATGCTCACATTGAGCGTCATGACCTCTGACTTCTTTAAATTGATGTTCAAGCCCACCTGCTGGCTAAACTTATTAAGTCTATCCGTTTTTTCCTGGATGTGTTGATGTGAATGTGCTAGTAGTGCAATGTCATCTGCATATTCCAGATCTTCCAATGTAGAAAATGTAGTCCATCTTATTCCTCTTGGACTGCCCTCTGTTGTCTGGTGCATCACCCAGTCTATGACTGTTAAAAATAGAGTGGTTGATAAAGGGCATCCCTGTCGTACTCCTGTCTTCACCTCGAAGGTTAGGTTGCTCTGCCCAACACTACACATAAAGTTGGCATAGAGGCTTTTTATGATTGACACTATGCAGCTTGGAATTCCATAAGCCCTCAGTATTTTCCATAAACTGTCCCTATGTATGCTGTCAAAAGCCTTTTCAAAATCAACAAAATTAATGTACAGCTGTCTTTGCCATTCTGAGCACTGCTCCATAATGTTCCTGAGAGTGAATATATGATCTACACATCTTCTGTTCTTTCTAAATCCTGCTTGTTCTTTCCTCAGCTTGTGGTCTACTGCTTTTGAAATTCTCTGTATAATTATCCTGCCTTGAATTTTGCTGGGAACTGAGAGAAGAGTGATTCCTCTCCAATTATTGCAGTCTGCAAGAATGAGACAACACCAACACCAAAATAGACATCTGGTTGAAAAATTTAGAAACTATTAGTAGACTGAAACTAAAATCTGCAGTACAAGTAGCAACAATCACAGCATAATAACACAACCTCCCACAGAATATTTTAGATATATATTAACAGTGTGGAAAATTCTGTACTAATTACAAAGCCAAAATTACTGCAGTTAATACCACCCTCACAACAATATTCAGTTGATTTTAAACAAGAAATCTATAAGCCCTCGGGCATTGGGATCTTCACTGACTGAAAATACACACTAAACAGTCACTCTCTAGTGGACACCAGAGCAAACAGAAATATCAGGCCAAAAAAAAGCAGACAGACTAGCAAAATCAGAAGCAAGGATAGTTCAGATAAACACTCCAGCCAATATGCAGACAGTTAATCCTCCAAAATGATTTCAAAGAGGAATGGCTCAACTGGCAGGCAAAAGGGTCACTGAATGTGCCATGTATAAAGAAATGATGGATAGAGATTTTTTAAAAATCGAAAAAAGATGATTCGTCTTACAAGGAAAAAGACAAAGAAAATAGCCAATGTTGCGGCCACAAAGAAATGACAAACCCAGCCAACATCAACAAAACATGACACAAACAGCAGAGCACAATCTTCCAACTAATAACAGAATATGCCAGACTCAACAAGCACGTTAACAAATTAAACCTATCACATGAGCCTAATTGCCACAACTGTACTCCTCCATACAAAGACAGTTCAACACGTGCTGCTCACATGACAAGGACCCAGCATAGAAAGATGAAAATTATTACAGGGCTCCCCAACAATCATTACATACAGCACCATCCAACAGCTATGGAGCACAAGCAAATTCTACAACTTTGCACTTGCTGCAAAAGAATGACGAGCTCAGCAGTCCTAGTTAAAAAAAAAAAACACTAAGGCTTTCAACAAAGAGAAACATTAAGAACTTATCAAATTGCTAGCAAGCTTAAACAATGAGGGTAAAGACCTGGCAGAATGCATATCAGCAACAAACAGCAGCAACAGGAATTGCAACCAAACAGGAAGATTGCAACAGACAAAAACTGATAACCAGTACAAGGGATAGGAAGGTGTGCAAAGATGTAACATCTATGCCCGCTGGCAAGCTACCTGTTGATGGTAAAAATGTTAAACTCCTTATTTAACACATTAACTACCGAATTGAAAAACAAACTGTGGCCGAATAAAAATTTTTTTCCCATTTTCATCCTGTAGGTGTTTGCACAAAGTAAGCTGTAGTTTTCGTAATTGTTTACATATTTTTATGAATTACACGTCATTTTAAAGATAAATGAATGTACTATTACAATAAGCACCATTTGTAACTCTAATAGAGGTTGTTGCTATTTAACGGCCCTCCGATGGCCAAGGACTTGCAATATTTTCGCTATTATAACTGCTTGCGCACCATCTCTATCAAAATCACTATTTCAATCAATGTGCGCACCGTTTTCACTCTTATCTTCATCGCTAGATCTATCAGTCAATTGTTGAAACAGGTTTCTACCCTATTCAGCCATTAGACGAGATGTACAAGCATTTTTTGTGGTCCTATCACTCGTTGCTACAGTTTTACATGATTTGGTAACTAACCCAAAACGCTGAAAAATATGAACATATCAATTTTCCAGAGTTCTACAACAACCATGCTTTGGGAATTTGTTTTCCGGTGGCAATTTAAAATCTGAAACCAGATCATAAAGTGTTTCAGTACATTTTTATTCGTTTTATTACTAAAAATAGATCGACGCTCTGAGCGGCTCGCAGTCCAAATGATAGGATTTCAAAACCCGGCCCCACCGGCTCACAGTAGTTAATGTGTTAATGTCTAATGTGACATTTCTTACTTAAAACTGTAACAAAAAAAATCTATCAAACGTAGCACCTGTTTCTTTTGTGCTGGCTTTGGTATTTTCTGTTTCTCTTCACTGCTGTTTCCTGGACATATCTGCAGCTTGGGCGACTTTTTCTTCAAGTCTATTTAGCAGAGGAAAACAGCACAGGTAACCCATGATAACAATAAAATCAGGTATAACAAAGGCAGACACAAAACAAGAAGTAGTTAGTAATGGAATGTAAAGCACGTGATACTCTGAGTGAACTGTAATTGCATTGATTAATTCTGATAATTCTTGACTGTTGTTGGAGCAAGTTTATTGTCAGATGGGGATCATACTTCAGTACACTGGGCTTATACTGAAACTCAGGGGTCGGCAACCAGTCAGCTGTGATCTACCAGTAGATCAAGTAATCTTAGGTGACAGTGGGGGGAGGAAAGAATTTTTAAACGAGAGAAATTTCAGAATAGGTCTCCTCCGTAAAAGCATGGTATATGCAGGATTAAAGGTACTTTTCTTGCATTCCCAAAGAAAACCCACGAGTTAGCTTGCTAAAATTAATTTCATTTGTGAACTGCATTAAAAAAAAAAACTTGATCTTTTCTTTGAAGTAAAGTTACCATTCAGTAAAACATCCCACATTTTGAATTCTCTACTTCTCTGCTGAAGTTACACACAAGCTGCACTTATACCAAATTGCAACTATTCTGAAACATGAAAACAGACATGATTTAATCAAGGTAGATCTTTAGAGATCGCAAGGGTTCCAAAGTAGATCCCCACAGCTCCCTAGTTGCCTACTGTACGTGTAACTGTGCTTTCAATATTTTCAAATTAATATCTGATCTTACACACACACTGCTAGTGCTTTAATCCAACAAAGAACTTTATCACTTCAACTTCATCTCAAGTTACAGTTTTCCATTATTTTGGGATTGCCTATTATTAATTTGTAAGTAACTGTACAAAACTAAGTAGGATTCTGTTAATCACTGTGTATTTCACCACCTTTTCTTACAGCAACTTGAAGCCTGGATACTAAAGCAAGGTCTGTTTATTTACTACTTTGATTATAATCATACTAAAGAATTCTCTACATCTCTATATTGTTACACCATGTCGCTTGGAAGATAAACCTCAAAACATAAATCAGGCTAGATATTATTTCTTCAATAATTGTTTTTAATAAGGCATCTATCTCATAAATTAGTGTTTACCTTGGTGTAATGTAGCTCTTTTCATTGTTGGGATCTTTTCACCAAGAGATGACTTTACATTAGATTGATTTCTACTTTTCCGCTTCTTTTTCACAGATACTTTCCTAAGCATGAATTCTGGTGGAGCCACTGACAGACCTATGGGAGAAGAGTAACATCCCAGGATACAGCAAAATTTAAGATCCAGGTGTATAATAATATGCTTCATAATTCATAGTCTACTCTTAAACATACTCATTTTACGTTCTGATCAACACCAAGGCCAAGTCGTGAAGAACGGTTTGCTTTTACACAGATATTTGACATGAAAACTTCTTTCTGTAGAACTCTGGGCCTTCAAGGTTCCCTACTGCAAATAAAAGTCGTTTCAGTTCCTCCATTTCTCAGATTGTATGTTATTAATGACAGGGGATCCATGGTTACATCCAGGGTTAATGAGATATATCCTGGCCCCATAAAACCTTTATGGCCTATTTTAGCCCAAGATGTTAAATAAAAAACACTATTTATATACTGTGTTAGCTCTGTGTTGTTCCCGGGGATCTCTGAGGAGACAAAGAAAGAAAAATATGACTGCAGCCTCAGGCATGTCGTTCAAGGTCACTAATATGAGGTTGTGCATGAGGCTGGCAACCTCATCATGTAAAACAAACTGCCACAGAAACCACCACAGCAAAAGCATGTGAATACTCTGTGCAGGTTTCCTGCAAGGGGACCAGTTTGCAGTGGTGGCTCCATGCTCCGTAAGAAGCACAAAGGAAAATGATGATACAGTATTATTTAAAATAAACCAATTATTTTAAGAGAATACTCTCAATGCAAAACTAGGCCACTGTTGGAAAAAGCATAAGAGCAGCACCATTTGCTGAAAGCTGAGTGAGTCACTCATATCTTCTTATTTGACCTTCAGGAAATATGCAGGATGGTCTTCATAATTCTGTTCACCGACTCCTTGATATCTGTTCATCATTAGAAACTTGCAATTTCTCCTATAAATTTTACTACTTACTTACTTAGTCATTTCCCATCTACCCTGGGGTGTAGAGGTCAGACAGAGGGAGTGCCATACGATCCTATTAGCTGTCTTCCTCCTGGCCTGGTTCCAATCTAGTCCTTTGCAGACTGTCTAATGTTGTCCTCTCAGTGAGCTCTGGGTCATCCTGTAGGTCTGGATCCCTGGCTCTTGGTTTCCCATATTTGTTGTGGTAGCTGATCCTCTAACTTTTAACAATGTGAATTTTGGTTCACTGTTTGAACCTGAAGTGCCATCTCCTGCTCGCTGTATAAGATTTACTTCCACTTTCTATTGCATGTAATTCAAAGAACATGCTCCTGGCCTTATCTAAAACTAATGCTTACATTCTTGGACTATAACGTTGACTAATGTCAACCCAATGACACAAGCAGGTTTACCAACCTTTCCCTCAATATACAGTAATCTGGGTCACAGAGACAAAAGAAACAGTTAAAAATTATCTAAATCAGGGTTTCTTGACCTTTTTTTCTACCCTACACCCCTTTTATTGTCCGATGAAGGCTACGACCCCTTCTTGGAAAACAAATTTACATAAAAGCATAAATAAAAACGTTACATTTTAAATTTTAGGTTATCTACATAGATTTAGTCCAATAACGGGGTCAAAGTGGCTTAAGTGTTGGCGTCTGCCTTGAATTCTAAAAGTACCGGTTTTGAATAGAGGGAATATAATTCAAGGAATTTTTTTTTCAGAACCAGTGGTTATAATGATGGCATACTCCCCCCTGGTCTCCTGGGTAGTGAGATCACATGTCTAGCTGTTAAAGTCAGTTTTTTTAAGCAAGGGGATTTAAACATTAATATTTTTTACATGTCAGGTCAGATTTAGTTGTTACCTCCCTTGACTTGTTTGTTCCAGAACCTTCTCGTACCTGCGAGATTGAGAACAGTTCACGGTTCGCGGTAACGGCGCATGCGTGACTGTTTGGCGGGACTGATATGCGAGATATCTCGTGACAGTTCGCTCTAGGCAGTTGACCGGGCTGGTCAGCCATGTTTTCTTACTGTGTTTTCGGGGAGATATTTCTGGTGGAATATAAATGTTGAAGACTCCCCATGATAATTCTAAAGCCTGGGATAGAAGGCTCGTATTAAGATTGTGCAATGTGTATTAGATATTGTATTGTATTGCCAGAGCAGAGGAGGTAAGAAGAAAGTTTATATCTTAGAGCCAGGAACTGTATTCAGCTCATGTATTGCATTGCCAGAAGAGTTGGAAGATTATTTAGAGCCAGGAACTTTATTCGGCTCATGTGTTGCATTGCCAGAAGAGTTGGAAGATTATTTAGAGCCAGGAACTTTATTCGGCTCATATATTGCATTGCCAGAAGAGTTGGAGGAGTATTTATATTATCTTAGAGCCAGGAACTGTATTCGGCTCATGTATTGCATTGCCAGAAGAGTTGGAAGATTATTTAGAGCCAGGAACTTTATTCGGCTCAAGTATTGCATTGCCAGAAGAGTTGAAGGAGTATTTATATTATCTTAGAGCCAGGAACTGTATTCGGCTCATGTATTGCATTGCCAGAAGAGTTGGAAGATTATTTAGAGCCAGGAACTGTATTCGGCTCATGTATTGCATTGCCAGAAAAGTTGAAGGAGTATTTATATTATCTTAGAGCCAGGAACTGTATTCGGCTCATGTATTGCATTGCCAGAAGAGTTGGAAGATTATTTAGAGCCAGGAACTTTATTCGGCTCATGTATTGCATTGCCAGAAGAGTTGAAGGAGTATTTATATTATCTTAGAGCCAGGAACTGTATTCGGCTCATGTATCGCATTGCCAGAAGAGTTGGAAGATTATTTAGAACCAGGAACTTTATTCGGCTCATGTATTGCATTGCCAGAAGAGTTGAAGGAGTATTTATATTATCTTAGAGCCAGGAACTGTATTCGGCTCATGTATTGCATTGCCAGAAGAGTTGGAAGATTATTTAGAGCCAGGAACTTTATTCGGCTCATATATTGCATTGCCAGAAGAGTTGAAGGAGTATTTATATTATCTTAGAGCCAGGAACTGTATTCGGCTCATGTATTGCATTGCCAGAAGAGTTGGAAGATTATTTAGAGCCAGGAACTTTATTCGGCTCAAGTATTGCATTGCCAGAAGAGTTGAAGGAGTATTTATATTATCTTAGAGCCAGGAACTGTATTTGGCTCATGTATTGCATTGCCAGAAGAGTTGGAAGATTATTTAGAGCCAGGAACTTTATTCAGCTCATGTATTGCATTGCCAGAAGAGTTGAAGGAGTATTTATATTATCTTAGAGCTAGGAACTGTATTCGTCTCATGTATTGCATTGCCAGAAGAGTTGGAAGATTATTTAGAGCCAGGAACTTTATTCGGCTCATGTATTGCATTGCCAGAAGAGTTGAAGGAGTATTTATATTATCTTAGAGCCAGGAACTGTATTCGGCTCATGTATCGCATTGCCAGAAGAGTTGGAAGATTATTTAGAGCCAGGAACTTTATTCGGCTCATGTATTGCATTGCCAGAAGAGTTGAAGGAGTATTTATATTATCTTAGAGCCAGGAACTGTATTCGGCTCATGTATTGCATTGCCAGAAGAGTTGGAAGATTATTTAGAGCCAGGAACTTTATTCGGCTCATGTACTGCATTGCCAGAAGAGTTGGAGGAGTATTTATATTATCTTAGAGCCAGGAACTGTATTCGGCTTATGTATTGCATTGTCAGAAGAGTTGGAAGATTATTTAGAGCCAGAAACTTTATTCGGCTCATGTATTGCATTGCCAGAAGAGTTGGAGGAGTATTTATATTATCTTAGAGTCAGGAACTGTAGTCAGCTCATGTATTGTATTGTCAGAGGAGTGAAGGTGGAGAGCATAGTTATACGATGTTTCCATTATGTACTTTACCCTGTAACTTGTGACAGTGATCATTTGCTATGTACCAAGTACCGTTTACTAGGATTGTTCACGTATCTCTTGTTCCAGTCAAATAAACAGTGTATAAACGTTACAGCTGTTACTGCATTTCCTAGTATGCAAAGTTTAAGATGTCAGTCACTTCTATATGTGCATTGGTGTGGATGATTGGTTGTCAACTTAATTAATACCACACGGCATTCGCGTATATGTTTATCTACACACCCACACACTTAGTCGGCCACCTGTAAGCCCGACATAAGCTGTACATCATTAACAGCGGAACATATATATTAGAACAATTACATTCTTGGCTGTAAGTACCCGGCATTGCCTGGAGGTCTCACCTATCAATACTACAACTTCTAGAGTGAGACTCAGCCAGTCTATCTACACCAGTACCGGTCGTATCACCAATCTGTCTCAGTATCCAGACTTTAACACTAGCCTTCTCGGATAAGGGCAAAAAAAAAAAAAAAAAAAGAATGTCCCGTGTGCAAGTTGTGCACGTTAATAATCCCACGCAGTTGGAAATCGTAAAGAGTAGGCCATAAAGACCGCTGCCCTGGCAAAATTTTAAAATTAGAAATCTACCCACCACAAAAATAATTTATAAAATTTGTGATTCCTATATACACACATTGGGATTCTCGGCGGTGCTGCAGAGTTTGTGCACTGTGCCAAGATCTTTCTTGTGTGATCTAAGGGAGGAGATAGAAGCACTGATGGAGTTGTTTGTGTGCAATGTAGATAGTTCTTAGAATCAAAGCCAAACCAATAACAGGTCCCCAAGGTGTCAGTGGACTACAAGTTAAGATACCCTGCTCTTATTGCTCAATTTATAAATAACTTTATTTTTATTTTCTATTCTTCTTTGTCCTGCAGCTTCCTATGGAGCATAAACTTTAAATTAGTTCATGTCAAACCCCCAACCCCCCCCCAACCCCCACCTGCACTACACTTCATATTATTTACCTACAGTCACCATTCATCATTACCCCTCATGTCACCAAGGAGAACAAGACCTTCAATAAATCTGTGCCAACTCTATGCTATCTATTTTAGGTCTTTTCATGTCTTCATTATCCTTCTGTCTCCAATTCTCTTCTCCTTGTGTTTTTTAGTCTCAATCTACCTCAATTCCCCTGCAGATTCCAGAACCAGGTATGCCTTGTAATGCTATCAGTAGGTTCTCCTCAAAGTGTGTTCGATCCATTGCCAGTGTCTTCTCATTTCTTGTTCCATTGGCACTTGTCTGGTTCTTGTCATCAGTTTCATAATGGTGATCTTGTCATAACAATTCAGTGTTTCCATTCTACGCAAGCACCCATTTCTGAAATTCTAACTTCTTGGCTGTTATTTATTTTTTTCTCCATACAGAAGGACTGTTTTGACAACTGAGATTCAGGTTTTTTAGTTTTGACTTGATTTAACAGTCAGTTATTGTTATTTAACTAGGACTGTTGAGCTTCTCACTCTTTTGCAGCCAATATCAAGTTTAAGATTCCTTGGTATTATCTACAATGTAGATCTAGGCTTTTCCTGTGGCTTTAATACCATTCTGAAACGTGTTGAGTTGTGGAGTCATGAGCTCCAGTTTCTCTAGCTCAGCTTGCATTTGAAGGATCATCACATCTGGTCCCAAACTAGGAGGAAGAAGCATGTAGCATACTGTGCATTCCCCGCCATCCAAGGGGGCTCTCCAACTATGCAGAGCTAAAATACTGTGCCACTTGTTCGACAGGGGGACTTTTTCTGATGATCAGATTGCCTCCTGTTGTATCGCTCTGGGGACCCCAAGATGCAGCAATAGTGAATGCAGTCAGCGACTCATAGCTTGACTGCCTGCGTCAGGACCAGCGAACCAGAGCTGGTCAAGACCGTGCTCCACCTCCACGTGGTGGTCCTGGAAACAGTCTGCAGCAGTGCAGGCTGGCTGAGCGAGCACAGATCGAAATGGGAAGGCAAACCCGGTCCTTAAAAAATGCCGTGCAGAAGTCGGATGTGTCGACCGAAAGGTGCAGATATCACAGCTTAGGCGCAAACAGACACAATGCAACCACCGTCCTTTTCAGGATGAACGAGGAAGAAGAAGAAGTATCGCTCTGTATAGAGTTTCCTATCACTGTGCTCTGGTTCTGGGCTCTCCCAAGGAATTGTCACGCCCTACACACAGTGACTTCTCAGCTCTGCCTGCCTATCATGGGGTCCATAGTGAGATCCTCCTTCATGCAGCCAACCAAGCAAAAGCCAGTTACATCTGGGGCCCAAGTGACTCCTCCAAGCTTAGTGTGCAAAGCTGGGTTCTCAACAAGCTTCACCTCAGGAGGAATCCTGTGTGGATGATTTCAAGAGTCAATGAGGGTGTAATTAGCCATACAGACAGAGGTTCACATCCAAATCTACATACTATAGCATTGTGCATAGCTGGTCGTCATACAAGGATGACTCCATGCTCTAAGTCAGTTAAGACTGATATACCCTGTGTAGTTTTCTGAGAATCTCTGCAGTGACAAAGAAAGAATAGGCAACTGCACCCTCAGGCATGTCGTGCAAGGTGACTAATATGAGGTATGAGGCTGCCAACCTCATTAAGTAAAATAAATTGCTACAGAAACCACTGCAAGAGCATGTGACTACTTGGTGCAGGCTTCCTGTAAGGGGACTACTTGCAGCGGTGGCTCTGTAAGGAGCTCAAAGGAAAATGATGATTAAGACTGATATATTACTAACAGCAAAGCTAAGAATACTGTAAGGACTAACTGCTTAAGATTTCACAACTCACTCACCAGCACTTCGAAGAGCCTCAAAGTTTAGTCTCAGGTTTCTTAAGTGCTTTTTCTCGTAGTCTGTCATACTAGCAAACTCCTTTGGTGTAAAAAACTCACTCACTGATGATTGTAGACCATCGTGATTAATTCTGGGAAACTCCATGGCTATGAATGTCTCACTAGGCTGTATCCTTATATTCAATGCCACTATATTTAGCACATATCTGTGATGTAATAACAGTATGGCAATGTTATTACATGTCATGTGGATTCTATAAGTGACAAATAACATTTGCTTAAACCTATAAACTAATTTACAAAATGAATAAATACAGAACAGATCAATCAGCCACCATTTCTGCATCGAACAACGGCTGCAATAAATCTAAAAATTCTTCTGTCTCTTGCCTTGCAGGTACAGCCTGACAGGTTCTTTGCTGTCCATCCCGTTATTTTATCTTGTCATTTGTAGCATTGTCTCTCTCTTGCCTTCAACTTTTCTTTCCATTATGATTTTTCACTAACTTGTTATCCCTCTTTACAAGTCCAAAATATATCATCACTAATACTCTTTTCATTCCTGGCTTTTCTATGACCTTCCCATTTTAAAAATTTTGCTTAAGTGTCCCATTCTTTTATACAGCCACATTTCAAGGGCCTCAGTTCTTTCTTCCAACTGCTTGTTCATTGTACGTGTTTCTCATCATACAGGAATGAAGAGTATATAGGCTACACATCATGACTCAATTTTAATTTGTAAGTTGTTTTTATTTTAGCGTCTGACTCATGTTGTTAAATGTAGGTTTGGTCATTCCTGTTCTCTTTGTGACTTCTGTTAATATGTCCATCAAACAAGAAATCTTTGACCTGTTCAGTATTCTTACCAGGATTTGCTTCTTATCTGTTGTTCTAATAACGATAGTGTCTGTGTTCTCATTAGTTATGTCCAATCCATACTTTTAACATGCTGTTTACTCCATTCATTAGTTTTTTTCTAATTCATGTTTTCCTTCGAGCTGTTCAACAATTAATATATCCTACTTTTTATCTTCCTTGTTTCATTAAAGTGTCCTTCCCTCCATGAAAAATAAAATTGAATATTGTCCTGCTTTTTTGCGTTGAACGATATGGTAACCCTAAGCTAGGGCCTATATGCTTTCTGCCAGCTATCTCCATCGTGTATAAACACATAAGGAAGGGAAACCCGAGGCCTGTAAACAGTAAATTAATATGAGACAAACATAAAGGTACGTTATCAGGCACTCGTAGGAAAATAATAAAGAAGTAGAAACACTAGACAACAAAAAACAACAGACATGAGTGGTTATACAATATCAAACCTACCCTCTGCCATGTTCTTACTGTTCTAAGTCTACTATCATTTACTGGACACAGTATTAAGATCTTTGTCTTGTGATGGGCTGGCCTATACTGTATAATAGGGGAACAACAGAAGTGATTGCAATCATTAATAGGCTGAACTGCCCATGGTAAACTTCGGTGTTATGTCTTGCGGTTCGCTCTAATGACCTGTCATCGAAGCATCATTTTTTGGTGATGAGTAGATGGCAGGGAGGATAGTATGATTTGCGTGCAAAGCTAGGCGAGGTTGTTGCACGGAAGGTCCAGGGTTCGAATCCTGGGTAAGCCACTCATGTCTGGTGTTTTTTCTGTTGTCTAGTGTTCTACTTCTTTATTTCCTACGAGTGCCTGATGACATACCTTTATGTTTGTCTCATATTAATTTACTATCTCCATCGTGGGCTGTTGTTCTTTTTTTCGTGTCCCTATTTGTTTTTAATCCTTCTGTCTACAGTTCTTTTCTCTATGCGTTTTTTGTACTGTCTCTATTTTTATACCCTGGTTTCCAGAAATAAAGCCTACACTGCAATGTTAACAGGCTACTTCCTCAAGGTGTGATCTACCCATCCCAACCGGCTTGTTCTTACCTCTTGTTCCACTGGCGTTTTGTTTTCCTGGTTTTTATCAATTCCAAGTTTGCGGTCCTCTTAGACTATTTCAACCCTTCTATTTTGACCAAACTCCTATTTATGAACTTTGTAACTTATTTATTTTCTCTCCAAAGTAAATATAAGCTAAAATAAATCAGAATTTGACTTACCAGTAGATCAAAATTGTGGTGTTAAATGCCAAAGACACTTCAAACTTGGTTTCATGACGCTACTTTAATATTCAGACCAGATTTTTTTGTGCGCAACACTTCAAATCATTTTTTTTTTTTTTTTTTTTTTGTTTTAAATTTAAATTTTAACTTTAAAAAGAAAAAAATCACCTTTATCACATATCTATTTTACTTTTCTTGTGTTTTTTTTAATAACTTTTCCTTCCACCATTTCCATGAACGGTAGTGAGGATCTAAAGTTTTGTTTTTGAGCCAAGTTTGTCATGTTGGCTGCTGTGAGCCAGTGTTGTTGTAGGATGTCTGTGATCAGTGTTGCCACAGCTGGGTATTTTTTTTTACTAGATCTGGGTTTTTTAGCTTTCGTCTGGGAATCTGGGTAATTTTTTTTCTCCAAATCTGCATTAATCTGGGTTTATTTGACAATTGACATTTACAATGTAATTTGTTCTGTGCACTGAGCATTATACATTATATTTATATTATAATTAAATGTAAAAAAATTTATGTGCTATATATTTTTTTATTCCACTTAAATTTAATTCTTGTTTTTAAAACCACTTCAATGACGTTGTTTTTTCACTCGTTTACGTCAGCTGTTGGATCTAGTGCCCTAGATTTCTATGGGCACTAGTTGGATCCAAAGCAAGTTCTCGAGATCAACAAATCTTCTGTCATTCCATTAACAGTGCAGTTCCCAACAGTTGTTTCAGAAGAGAGCCTTGATTGTCTGTTTGATCAATGGCGAGAACTGGCATCGTACCAAAAAGATTTTGGACATCTGGTGGATGAGGATCCGTCCGCATTCTGGCTGGGACTGCAACAAGTAACAGATGCTAATAACCAGAAGAAATTTGATGTTTTGGCTCTCCTCATGTGCACGCTTATGGCACTACCTCACCCCTCAGCATGCGTCGAAAGAGTGTTTAACTTAGTTAAAACTAGTGCCCTGTATTTCTATAGAGTGACGTCAACTGAGTCAGAATCGAAAACGAGGTTGAACGACGTGGACGCCATTTTTTGTCGACAATACCTGGGTTAGTAGCGGGAATAAGCGTCGAGTAAGATTTTTTTTTTAAATTAATGAAGAAAAATATCCCGTTCAACCTCTGATGGGTTATAATTAGGATATATATTGTTTTCAATTCCAAATAATATGAACAACTGCCGATGAGAAAGTGGCATCACATTTGTCAAATCATTGTAAATAGGGACAATCACAATTATGCTAATACGTTAAATAAATAAACAAAATAACAAAAGACAAACAAAATCAAGAAGAAACTCTGAACAAGAATTATAGTAAAATTGAGGGGTGTAAAGGCCTGGTGGTTTCAGTTATATAACTGACTTTAACAGATATTTAATTGACTTTCATCTGTTAAAAGTCATATGCATTGCAAGAACAGCATCAGACCTTCACATTCCCAGACACTAATATTAACATTTGTTCGTGATAAATATTGTTTGACTATATTATGCAGTTCCCTAGGTCTGTCTATTTCTTAACACCTCTTCTATATTTATAAGAATATAATATATATAATAAAATCTTTGTTGCTAAATAGTGGAATTCTAACAGAATATAAAATTCAACGGAGTATGTGTTAAAAATCCACGCTACTGATTCTTTTTAATAAACCGGTAAGTAAACTAGTTTTCTTCTTTTTGTTTTGTTACTTGAAATACAAATAATATTACAAATATGTGCTACTGTATTTCCATCTAATTTTATTTCAAATTATTAGCTAACCTAAACGAAAATGCAAATTGGGTCCGAAACTCATGATCGGGTTCATTTTCATGCAATACGGGTACGACCGAAAATGGCGGCCAAATTTTAGTTGTCGTCACTCTATATATCAAGGGCACTAGTTAAAACTAAACAAACCAACAAGCTTTTGTGTGAAACAGTTTACAATCGAATACTAGCCAAGCAAGCAGTTGCCAAAGATAGAGATTGTCATAAGTTTAATCCTAGTGAAAGTGTGGTGGAAGATGTGTATGAAGGACGTTGTCGGCAGATATATGCAAAGATTATGGAACTCCACAACCAAGATTCCACGTTGTCAATTCATGCACATGATCTTGACGAAGGAGAAGTTGTCGACATGGATGCAGAGTCGCTGTCAAGTGACAATTTTCAACAGTAACAATTTACAACTAACATTTTATATTTGATTTGAGGAACATTGTGTTAATGTAACTACTGTAAGTATGTTACTGTTAAAATATCTCATTTTCAAGAGTTCATTTGGGGGGGGGAGGAAGGGGGGGGGGGGGTACTAAAATCATTTTTATATAATTGTGAATTTTTGGTAATAAAAAATACAATAAAAATGAAGAAATAAATAAAAATTGGTAGCACACAGCTTATTTGTGCTAAAGCTGCACTAAAAGATTGTGTAAGCATCGTCTATCCCGTGTCTTTGAGGCATAAAATAATCTGGGTATTTCTGGGTTTTTTTTTTTTTAATAGAAGAAAATCTGGGTTTATCTCTAGAACTTGAGTGGCAACCTTGTCTGTGATGTTGTCTATCCATCTGCCACTTGGTCTTCCTCGTGCCCTGCATCCAGATCTGTTGTTGTAGGCACGTAGTGGCAGTTTATCGGGCTCTATTTTTCATGAGATGGACAAACCAACTAATTTTGTCTCTCTATATACTTGATGCAAGATGTAGTTGCTACCAGGGTTGTGGAGGGCCAAAAAATGTTCCGACTATGACTACTGAAATTTTAGAAGTCCGACTCCCGACACCGATTACAGTTGTTTTTTTTTTTTACTAGTCATATGGCATAAAATTATGCACTTATCTGGGGTCATATATATAAGTCGAAATATAACTCATATCTTATGTCATTCTCCAAAACACGGTTCTTAATTTTTAGACTGGTAACTTTGTCGCCTTATCTATTTGGGCCAAATATCGATCGAATAAATCTCGTCCCCCTCCCTTTATCCGTCTTTAGGCTTATTCCTGTTGGGCTTTTAATGTTGGGGATGGTTTGGCTTGTATTTTTCATATCCATTCCTCTGTGTAAGGACCACCATTTCTGTAGAGTTTTTTTCCGTGCCCACCTGTGTCACGAAGGTCTCCCAGAAGGGAAGATGTTGTCCATATGTTAGAAGCCAGTAGAAACATCTCCCCAGGCCCTGGTGGTGTACAGTATCAACACATTAAACAGCTAGACGACACGGAAATTATGAATGCATGTAATTTCAACATCAGCATACAGAACGCTGAGGTACCGGAAGACTAGCTACATAGTTACCTACGGCCACTTCCTAAACCTGGTAAAAATCACACACTGCTTAGAAGCTATCGAATTATCACACTGTAGAATGTCTATGGTAAATTACTTGAAAAGATAGTTGCGAGACAAGTAATGAGCCACCTCCCACCTCCAAAATGCACACATCCTTCCTGATACCCTGGGTAGATATAGGCCCATGAAAGCAACATGTGGACAGTCTGGGACTTTTGCTTATGATGTGTACGAGGGGTTCCAGGGTAAGCAAGAAACGGTTGCTGTAGCAATTGACCAAGAGGATGCTTATTGTAATGTTATGATGTATGTATATAAGCATTACCTCGTCATCTACACAAGCACACACATGTTTCAGAAGGCACTCAGTAAAAGCATGTTCAGTTTGTAGCCATGTTTATTTACAGTATATCGTACATGTGAAGATTCGCATATTATTATAATGTGTGGTTCGTATTATTAATGTATTATATTACATCCCCCCTTTTTTGAAAAAAAAAAAAAATGTGTGCAAACATTTCCAACGAAATGTTTCATGTGAGAAAGGATAAGTATGTGTAATGCTCAGTGTGAGTATATATATGTCACTGTCTGTATCGGCTGGGAGGTGTCACTGTACGGCCCTTGTTGGTTTTGTGGTGCACCAAGGTCTGGAGTTACTGCATTGTCTGTTGAAAGCATGGGAATTCTCTGTTCTGTTGTATTCTGTGGGATTTCTCTTATGTCCACTCTGTTTCGCCTCAGGAGGTTGCTGCTGCTGTCTGGTCTTAAATTATAGCTCCTGGGTTCAGGGTTTCTGGAAATGATTGTTGCTTTTGACCATGTGTCATTGTCGTGGTTGTAGGTAGTCACATGCTGACCAGGATATAATGGTGGTAGGTCTTTAGCACATTTGTCATAGTTGGATTTCTGAACTTGCTGACGATGCTGAAGTTGATCATATGTGCTGTCTCTATGTTGTGGA
This sequence comes from Oreohelix idahoensis, assembly GCA_024509875.1. Lineage (NCBI taxonomy): Eukaryota > Metazoa > Mollusca > Gastropoda > Stylommatophora > Oreohelicidae > Oreohelix > Oreohelix idahoensis. The sequence continues at coordinate 48,747 of JAMPIV010010175.1, forward strand.
CGGAAGTGGACCTTAGATGGTAGGAGGTCTTTAATTCTTCTATCAAACATAAGTTCTGCTGGACTGTTGATCTTACTGTCTACCGGTGTTGTTCTCCATCTCAAGAGTGCTAGGTGTACATCCTCTGTTCTTGTTTTCTTCATGATTGACTTGATAGTTTGTATCTGTCTCTCAATGAAACCATTAGATTTAGGGTATCTAGGTGATGATGTTGTGTGTTTGATCTTCCAGTCCTTAGTGAAGTTTCTGTATGCTTGACCTGAGAAATGTGGACCGTTGTCTGATCTAATTTCATCTGGGATGCCAAACATGCTGCAATACTTCTTTGTAATGTCTGCAATAACAGCTGATGGTGAGGGTTGTGGAAGTTTCTCAATGATGGGAAATTTGCTGTAATAATCAGCAATAATAAGATAGTCATTATTGTCGATTGAGAAAATATCAGTTCCTATAATGCTCCAAGGGCTCAATGGTATGTCTGATGGTATGAGAGGTTCTCTGCACTGCCTATTTGCATGTTCTTGGCAAATTGAACAGTTTTTACATAGTGTTTCTATGTCCTTGTTTATCTGTGGCCAGTAAACATCTTTCTTTGCTCTCAGTTGTGTCTTCACAATACCAAGGTGACTATTATGGAGCTGTTTAAGGATGATATCGCGTTGTGTTTCTGGTACAACAATGCGATCTCCTTTAAGGATCAGACCATCTTCGATGCTTATCTAACTCGTCCCTCATCGAGTAGTATGGACGGATGTGTGTGTTGGAACTTCCCTGATAGAGCTTGGCCATCCATGGTATATCAGTTCTTTGAGAGAGTTAAGGATAGGATCTCTCATTGTGTCTTCTCTGATGTGTTCAAGCCGATTATCGCTAAACTTGACAAAATCAACTTTGATGTTTGGGGTAAGATCTGCTGTCTTGTTGGGGTTTATCTTTGGCTCAGCGTTGTCTTTTAAAAAGAATCTTGCCTTTCCTGGAAGTTTGCCTATTCTGTCGAACCGTTCTGGGAATCGCTGTTTAAGGTCATCTACTCCAGTGACGTGTAGAGTAAGATGTTCTTTTTTGTCAGCTTTAATGTTGTTAATAGTTACCACACTCAGCTTTTCGCACATTGGTAAACCCAAAAATGCAGGTCCTTCAACATCTACCAAGTAAAATGTTGACGATGTCCATTCAGAGTCTCTGTATAAACATTCAAGTGTTACTGCTCCGAAACAGTCTATACTTGTTCCATTGTAAGCTCTTAGCTTTGTCCTGCCACTCCTACTTTTTACATCCCTTGTGGGAAATCCTTGCTCATCCACCTTGTCAGGCATGATCTGTCTGAATATTCTTAAGGGTAGAGTGTTACCTTGGGCACCTGTGTCTATCTTGAACCGAATATATCTTTCTTTGTGCCATTTAATTCCTGGTATTCGGAATTGTACCTTGCAGAAAGCCTGCGTTCTCTTTGGTTCATTACTGAAAGTTAGTATCTTCACAGTATCAAATGTGGAAGAATCACTTTCTTCACTGGAGTCAAGGTCCTCAGTCATCATAGAGTGTGTTTGTTTTGACGACTTTCTGCTGTGAAGTTTGTGTTGAGCACTGTCTTGTTTCCTCTTGAAACATAATTTTATCCAGTGGCCCCTCTTTCTGCAGTAATGACATGTAGAGTCTTTAGCTGGACAGTGGTTTTGTATGTGGTTTAGGCCACAACATTTACACATAGCACCTCTGCTTGTGTTGTGTTTTTCTTGTTGCTTCGAACCAGTTACTTTGTTGTGTCTAGGTTTATAGCTTTTTACTGCATCCACCTGGGCTGCTAATGTACCTTGCTGAATTTGTTTAATGTTTAGTGCTTGTGCCTCGTGTTTCCTGCCTTCATCCAGAAGTTGTTGTAAAGTTAGTGTATCACTCTGGCTCAGTATCCATTTCTGGAACTCTGGCATTGGTGTGCTGAGAAGGATCTGTTCGATAATTCGCTCTTTTTCTTCTTCTTTGTTAAATTTGCATACACTTGTTTTCTCCTTGATGCGAGTGAAAAAACCATCTAGACTTTCACTAGGTTTCTGTCGCAGGTGGTGAAGTTCTAATCTTGCCGCTCTAAAGTTCGTGTGCTTTATTATCAAACGTTTTTCAAATTCGTCCAATATGGCTGCGGGGTCTGTCGCCGACTCCATAGGCATGGCGGTAGCAAAACTGTTGTAAATTTTCAAACCTTTATCGTCCAATGCTTCTAGGATATATGGAGTTAGGGTTTGTCCTTCCAGACCAGTGGTCTTGGAATATAGATCTATGCGTTGGCGCCATAACATGAAAGCTTCACTCTTATCATCTTGTAACCGGCGAATCTGATTTGCGGTGCGTTGCGATATTGTTTCGCCGCCATGGTTGACCTCGATGACGAAAATTAGCCGAATACTGTACTCACGTGTTATCGTGTAGCTGTTTTTTGCGTCAGTCCGGTATCGACCGCTGCCACCATGTAATGTTATGATGTATGTATATAAGCATTACCTCGTCATCTACACAAGCACACACATGTTTCAGAAGGCACTCAGTAAAAGCATGTTCAGTTTGTAGCCATGTTTATTTACAGTATATCGTACATGTGAAGATTCGCATATTATTATAATGTGTGGTTCGTATTTTATTAATTAATGTATTATATTACACTTATAACAGTGTGAAATCTTTTGAAAACGTTAATGAACTGTGTAATGGCTTGCGGTGTTAACCCTTGGCTAACAAGATGGATAGCGGCTGGCTTAACTGAGAGATCGGTTGCATTTCGCTTGGGAACATGATATCAGAACCAATGCACAGTTTCCTGGAACTACACCCGGGTTCTCCACTATCACCGGTGCTGTTTAACATCAACACAGCAAAAGTAGCCACCATTCAGCCAACTGGGATGGGGCGAACATTGACTTTTGCAAATTGCAAACTCTTTTACCGGACTGGTTCTGTAATATTAAGAATACAGAATACGAAAAAAAAGGACATCAACTCAAATAATTCAACAAACAACGAATGGAAAATAATGTAGCATGGTGAAGAAATGCGCTGACTTTTGCTCGTGTTCCCCAGGTACCGTTAATTTGTAACACTTTTCACTGAGAAAAAAATTATATGAGGAGTGTGACGGTATAGCCGCCCCTGCTTTGCAGAAGTGGTCCAACAGTGGCCAAAACTCAAGAGTATCTAATATTGGCATTCAAAGGTGTCTATCTTCGCACAAGATTACTCTTGGCAGATATGTAGATAGAAGAAACAAAACGCTTCTATCTCGTCTATCGCCAGGGAGTCTTCACAAGATATTCAGAATAAGCGAGAACAATCCTTATTTGGCTGAGTATGTTAACTCTGTAATTCTGCCGACGCTTTTGTGAAGGATTTAAGCACTTATTAAGTTCAGCTCGTTTTAAGCCCTCACCCCTGATTTACTCAGTGGAATTCTATTATCCTAGTATAGCTCTGTTTAGAGTGTGTCGTAATTTGACTGAGGCAAACATACAGTAACTTTAAAATGATTAAATCGAAGTTAAATTTGTAACATTACAAATAACAAAATTTAATAATCACTTTAGGTTTTTAAACAATTAGAAAAATAATTTGAATAGTTATGGATCAAGAAAAGTTATCATCACAGTCTTTATGAATGTGAGATGTTACAAGAAGTTCAAGTGGCAGCATAGATTTGAACTTAGCTGCCAATAACGGTTCTGCTCCTTCTTATGGGTTGGTTCTTTTCACTTTGCTCACGCTTGTCCTGGTCACGGTTGTCGGGTGTAGCTCGTTTCCCAGAAATGTCAATGAGAGTCTACCAAGTGGGTCATTTTGTCTTAAAGCTTAGGCCACTGTTCCCTTCTAGTTCCAGAGATAGTACATTCTGCTGGTACCACCCAATAACTATGGTAAAAGAATAAAGCGAAACGCTCTTCTGATTATGGCATTTTCCACCCCATAGTTATAGATTCCTATCTTCCCATACCACCATCCCAATTACTCAGACTTTACCCTCAATGAGAATTAAATTTAATCCCTCGGGATAAAACTTTCTTTACATTTAAATAGAATAGCTTTCATAGTTTCTTTATATTCAAATGAAACCTGGAACTACTTTATGCTTTTAGTTTTCTTTACGAAACTAGCAGTAAAGCAATCACCAAAACCCGTGCAGTGGTGGTTCATGAATCATCATTCTATACACTGAGGTTGCCAGCCTCAATTGACTTTGACATCCAATAGCGAGTTTCACATATTAAACTTCAAATGGTAATATACATATATACATGTTAGTTCACATGTTAGTAATAAAATATGAAATGTAAATCACAACTTACGCCAATCCTGACTCACAGACTCTTTGCTCAGATGAATAAAAGAGACTTGAATCGGCCTCTTATACGCGTCTGGGGTGTCGTTAATTTGATAAGTTCCCTATCTGACTTCGTGTGTGGTCCTTCAGTTTCCTCAATCCCGGTTTCCTTATTTAAAATGTTAGAGATTTCCTGGGCTATATTGTAAGTTCTGATAAATACTCCAATAAAAGGTGTCCGGTATTTTAGGAAGGAATTCTGAATTCTAATTCTTCACTGTACCAGTCTGGTGTCTTGGCGAGCGATTTCTCAAGTGAAATAGCTTGAGAAAATGATCAGATTATATTCCCTGCTTTCCCACGCCTTCGTTTGTTATGAGCTATTAAAAAAAACTCCAATCATATTCAAACAGGCGGGTTTATGAGGTAAGTTCAAAATATTCAGACATCGGATAATTTTGAACGTAAGGCAGAGGTCAACTCTCCCATATATGGTTATAATATGTACGATGCCCTTGTGTTCAAACTTACAGACAGATCGGTAAACTCATACAACATCGTGTTCAAAATGTAACCATCATTACTTTATCAGAAAGTACTCTTATTATAACAAGTAGGACAGGAAACGCGTGTGTCACAAGTTTCCGCCGGTACACGAGATCTTGTGCTAACCTCAGCCAAGCTGTGTCACTCCCCTGCGACTGCGAGTAATTATCTTAGCAAATCTGGGTAGCGTTAAGCAATTGTGATTATTATCACCTACAGGGAGTGTCAAGCAATTCGACGATACTCAAATATCTGCTACTTAGCAGAAAAAATAACGAAGAAAGAAAAAGTGCAAAATAATTGAGAGCACACAATCAAAATCAGTAGATAAAACGACCCTGCTAATCGACAGTCAGTCGGGGTTTAGAACCAAAGCATTCAATGCCACACAGCCTTAACAAAAGATGATAGACAATTGGCACCTAAACATCAATAACGATAAAATATATGTGGAGCAATATTTGTAGACTTCAAAAAAGCATTTGATACGAAAGATCACTTTATTTTAATCAGAAAAATAGAAACAATGAAAGTAAATATTAAGCTGGTAAAAGTTTAATTAAATCGTTCCTGTCAGACAGACCAACAAATAGTCTCTTACAATAATTCCTTGTCGAACCCAACCGTTGTCCATACAGGTGTTCCTCAGGGGCTCTATTCTCGGCCCTCTTCTATTTACCGTATACATTAATGATCTTCCTCTATACTTTCAAACACTCATCATGTGACCTTTTTGCCGATGACTGTACTGTCTATACTAGTGATAAATGTTGCACCACACCTAGAAACAATCTTTACAAAACGATACACATAATCTTATTACGTGGAGCAACGAGAATCGCAATGCAAATAAATATTAGTTAAAAACAAAATGATATGATTTAATATCAACCAGACAAAAACTACAAAACTTGCAGAAAAACCACACTTCAGCTCTACATTGGAACATCACTAATTGGAAACGTAAATGAACATAAAACTCTAGGTCTAACTGTTGACCAGCACCTAAGTTGGAACTCACATGTAAGTGCACTCACAAAGCAAACAGCACAAAAAGTTTACCAATTAGCCAAAATTAAACCATTTCCTGGATGAAGAGGCAACGGGAAAAATGTTGTGAAGGATACATATCTCATATACAAACGGCATCTAGACTATTGTTCCCACAATCTGGGATGGTTGTTTCTGTCTCCCAACACAAGAAGGCTCCACTCGCTTCATAAAACGGCGCAATGCGCCTATTTGTTGCTGATAACAACACCAATCCACATTGTATAGATTTAAATATATTATCTTCAAATATTACCCAGTCTGGAAGCGCTTCCTGTCTTTAACAAAGGAAATTTATTCCAAACATTCTAGGGTCACAGAATTGCTCCCAAGTATCTTTGGCCGCTTTTAAAATACAATGACAGACGCAAGTCCAGGCGCTTAAATAAATTACAGGTACCCAAGCCCAGGCTTGTCTTGACCTATTTAAAACTAGTTTGGCTTACACTAGCTGAGTCATCTTTGGAACAATCTTCCCCATTGACCTGATAATTGAAAAACACGCACAGTCCTTACTCACTTTACAATCCGTATACTATTCAACCACAATACGTTTAATGGAGTGCATGATTTATAACCCACCCTAACTGATTGTGTTGTACTTTTATCTAATATACTGTATGGAGGCTCTGATGATCTAGTTTTCATTACAATATACTTATTCTTAATATTATATTCTTAATAACTTATATTCTTAATTTTATGCCATCGAACAATACTGTTAAATGTATGCTTGTTATACTTCCGTGTAATGTTGCACTGTCCTTAAATTAATACTTTCAGTTACCTGGAGAATGTGTGAGTAACAGTAATAAAAGATGAGTCAAGAGGATGAAGAATGCAAGAGGGGACTGTGTCCGATTTTCAATAACCTTGGCAAATTTAATTGCTCTATCACCCAATATTTCCATCTTAACTATCTACTACTGAGTCTGATTCAAGGGTCTTAAGTTTGGGGACGCAAAGGAAATGGACCCTCATTCAAGGGAAAATGGAAAGTAACTGTACCTACCCACCTCATCTTAAGATGAACCTCTAAAAAAAAATAAAAAAAAAAATAAATTTAAATTCCCTGAGTCATTCAGTTGATAACACCCATGAACATTTTTACAAGTTCTCATAAACATACCTCTAAATCTGTCTCAAATTCACTACATTTTACATACGCAAGAATTCGATTAATTTTTTTTTTTTTTTATGTCCAAGCCTGTCCAATTTATTTATTTTTTTATGTAATTTATTTATTAACCAAAATTTATTTTTCAATTCATTATTACTATTATGTTTTTATTTTTTTTATTTTTATTTTTTTTTATTTTATTTTAAAAAAACACTTTAATTATGATGATTATTGCAAATGTAATATTAACTTTTATTAATGATAAATGCCTTAATAATGCTTAAAGTAAATGTGAGGATGAAAGGATATTAGTATACATCTGATGAGAGAAGGAAGGGCAGAATGTCAGACGGGCCTGCTGCCCAATTCTTAAAACCCTTTGAAAATAAAGTTCCGTTCGTTCGTTCGTTCGTTCAGTACGCATATGTACCGATAATATGCCCGGAGAGAATTCAACATTAAATCGATAGGGGCCGCCCCGTTTAGTCACAAGGAGCTGCTTAGAAAAGACCATCAAATACTAAAACCGTTGAATATTGTACTTCAAGTATTATAGTTCAGCATTTCTGGACGATACATCTCTTTTGGCAGTTGCTTCAAGATACAACTAGACCACGCACCCCAAAAAAAAAAACCACTGACTGAACTTAGTATCATTTAATGCCTTAAGCAATGTAAACTACACCCAAAAACCGCCGTGGGGACTGTTTTCACCCTTTTTCATTAAAATTCAATGTAATAGCATATATTCAGTGACACGTTAATGTTTTACTTTATCTTCGTACCTCAATATTTTTGTTTCAAAGCTTGAAGTTTTGGACCTCCGGTGAGCTCAGGGACCCCATTGAGTAATTAGGTTAATCGGCACTGACTGCCGGCCTGTACCATGTATCTATCCTTTGTGAAGTGCACGTAATTCAGAGCGCGATGATTCGAAGTAGACTTAATTCGAAGCATCGAGAATGTCCCCACTTAGAGCCCCTTTAATTATAAATGAGTTACGCAAACAAACTATGTCCAGAATCGAAAAACGAGGTCTCCTGAACATTGTAGAATTTTACCCATTATACAATTTTTGTACTGACAATACCCTGGCTTAGTAGCGAGAAAAAGCATCGAGTAAGTTTTTTATTTTTTTTAAATTAATGAAGAAAATATCTCCCCTTCAAACCTCTGATGGGTTATAATTAGGACATATATTACTTTTTCAATTCAAATAATTCTGAACAACTGCCAATTGAGTTAGTTCCTCAATCACATTTTTGTTCAAATGGGGAGAATTGTAAATAGGGACAATCAAATTATGCTAATACGCTAAAATAAATAAACCCTCAAAAACAAAACAAAAAAAAACAAACAACAAATTCAAGTTTTTAGCTTTTTCTTGAACAAACAATAATCATTAAAATTGGAGGTGTGTAAAGGCCTGGTGTTCCAGTTTACCCCAATAACGTGACTTTAACCAGATATTTAATTCCACTTTTCATCTATTCTAATAGTCCAATCCCCCCATTGTAAGAGACAGCTTTTTCAGGTACCTTCACATTCCCAGCCACTAATATTACATTTGTTCCTTGTGTTAAATATTGTTTTTTACTATATTATGCAGTTTCCTAGGTCTGTCTATTCTTATTACTTCTTCTATATTTATATCGCATAATTATATATATACCGAGGCAGTGTTAAAATGAAACCCGTCCCAGTGGCTTTATACCAAATATATGTAAGGTACATC